>CM021102.1:263417191-263493652 GCA_007115665.2 Sequoiadendron giganteum
TGGCTGTTCTGAAAATAAAATAATAATAAATTGATATTTATAAACATTAATATTTTATGTATTGTTATTATAATATTAAAATATTATTTAATAATATTTTATATTATAATTTATAATACTAAAGTATTATATTTATTTATATTATTTTAAATAAAATTTGTATATTAGATTAGTGGAATTAAAATTATAAGCGTATGAGAGATTATTGTTTATTTTTAAATGGCATGTTAAAATTTTATTGAAGGAGGTATATATTTGATTTAAAGAATGCATAATTTAAAATTTAATTGTAGAATTTAAATTCATGTGTAAAAGGTCCAATTATTAATTTGATTTAATTGAAAAAAATATATTTATATTTTGGAAAATTGATGATAAGGGATATTTTATTTTGAATTAAACAATTTGATACTCTATAAAGAATAGAAGATATGTTAATGATTAAATATATTTAAATATATTAATTTATATTTAGTATATATATATTGAAGGTATATATCCATTTGAGAGATTAAATAATATTTTATATTATTTTATTCTGTTGTTGCAAATTGGGTATTATTAGTGTTCTAAAAGAAATGATTAGAATGCGTAGAAAATGAATAGAGAAAGATTTTTTTTTTTAATAGAAGTAATTACTTAATTTAAAAAAATATATTATTTTGTTAATATGATTGAAGAAAATATATTGAAATGTATATATATATCCATGAGTATTTTCAATCAATATTTACCTTGTTTTATTTAAGTGCGTGTAATTTAGCTTTGCATGAAGAATTTAAATGATAAGTTTTGAATGTATGGTCAAAATTGATAAGGAAAAAGATATTTAAATATATTGAAGAATTATAGAAATATATATATTTAAATGTTTGTTTTAAATAATGAGATTTAATTCGAAACAATATGAATGTGTGGCCAAATAGATAAGCCAAAAGATAATTTTATACATTGATGAAATTGCATGTTTTTAAATGGATAGTTGAAGAGACATAGACTCCGGATAGAAAATTGAAAGGATTGTTTGCAATAGTGTTAGGTTGCATTAGAAGTAAATTTAGGAACTAAGTATATTGAAAAAGGCAAATAGTTATATTGTTTTATTTAGTTCCATAGAGTAATCTAGTCATTGTGAAAGGAATATTAATGGTGTCTATATAATATGGAGCATATATATATTCAGTGTAAAATTCATTATCGTATTTTATTTTAATGAGATGCATGCAATGTATTATTGAATAGAGATTTAAAAATGGATGATTAGTATGTATGAAAAATGGATAGAGAAACAATATGTTATTATATTAAAGTGATTGAATGTTTTAAATAGAAAATTGAATGAGATGTAAGATTTGGTTAGGAAATGGAAAGAGTTTACTTGCATGGATTTGTGTCGATTTAAAAATAAATTAAGAAGTTGTTTTATTGATGAGGCAATCAATTATGTTATTTAATTAATTTCTATTTAGATTAATTGAATCATTGTGATTGGATTATGAAAGAGATATGGATTTAGTATATCCAAAAGTAGTATCTTCCTTATGATTATCTTAAAAGAATTAATTCTCTATATTCTGTAAAAGGAAGTAAGTTGAATTGTTTTAGATTTTCAATAATGAAAAGGGAAGTAGAGGTTATGATTATTTTAGATGATCTAGTATCGTGTCTTTGATTTGTCAACACTACCTATTGAATGAGTATGGATTTAGGAAATCCAAATATTAGATTTGATTGATGACTTGAATGCTTTTGTTGCTATGTCATCAAGTTGCATTGTTGGTTTTGGGATTTAGTGTTAGTCCTAAATTATAAGTCTTCCAGAAGAACTTAGAGGATAAGGGTTGTTGAATTTTTATGCCATCCAGTTGTTTTCCCTTGGGTAGTGCATGGCGTCTTTTCAGTTTTACCCGATTTTCATGAATGGGGATGTTTGCACCTACTTGGTTTAGGAGCGGATTATGAGATCCGTGTCTCCTTGTATGGAGTGACTTTGTGATGTGGTTTCATCTTGTTGCCTCCTGTGAAAGGAGTGGACTATGTGTTGTTGCCTCCAAGATGTTTGGAGTGAGATCTTTTGTACCTCCTGTGAAAGGAGTGGACTATGTGATTGTTGCCTCCAAGATGTTTGGAGTGAGTTTCTATTATTTGTATCCTCCTTGTGTTGGAGTGGTTATGATGCCTAGTTTGTATGCACTTGTGTTTCCCTTGGTGATTGGTTGTGAGTGTGTTGTCGATTAGAAGAGTGGCTTCTGTTAGGCGCTAGAGCCCAAAGAGGTAAACTAGATAACCTTCAGGAGTGATTTAAACAAGTGATAATTAAAATAATGTACTTAGAAAATTAGGACTAACTTTTTACTAATCAAGATAATTTTACCTCATTCATAGACACAAGGGCTTGTTTAGACTTGGGATGAGTGGGAAGACTTGGAATGGCAAGATCAACTATCTTGTCCTTGCGAGAGGTAGTTGATTCCGCATGAGTGAGTATGAGTGCCAGGATTCAGTTGAGGCCACCAGGATTACTTGTGCCGGAGCCTATGAAGAATGCCCAGAGGAGATCTCATGACAAACCTTGCAATAAAACTCTATCTATGACAACTGTTGTTAATTATTTTATGTATATGGTTATTTGAACATACTTGATCTACTTTATGTCTAGAAGCAATGTGACCTATGTCAGTGATGTTGGAGTTGTATTTGTATTGTACTTGATTTGTACTTGTATTGTATTTGATTTGTACTTATATTGTACTTGAGTTGTACTTGATTCGTACTTGTATGGTGAATGAGTTGTACTTGTTAATTCATTTAGTTGGTTATAACAGTATGAGTCAGTTTGAGTCTGCCTTTGGTTAGAGGTAGTAGAATCTTTGTCCATGTTACTTTGTTACTATCTCCTAGCATGGGGGGTGGGCCTTCGGGTACCACATTGGTTGGGTGGAACATGCACCAAAACCGTTGGGTCCCCATCGATCTTCAGTACTTGGTGGCGAGACATCCAGATGGACAGCTTGCGGTTCTTGTTGTAATTACTTGCATTGTAATATTTTAACTTGTATAAGTTATTTTATCCCTCTTATGTTTATGAGGTGGAAGTTTGTAATTGTAACCTTGAGTACTATTGTCTCATTCTGGGGATGAGTGATGTAACTATTGGAATAAGATAATGATTATGAGATTGTATCTTGGTTGATTATCTTATTATGTTATGTGGTATTCTTATGATGTATAATGTTATATCATAAAGTTTATAATGCTATGGTTATATGTAATATGTATGTGTGGGTTGATGTAATCCTAACCTTGTAGCCTTAGAGGTTGTTGTTAACTAGTAAGTGAATGTGTATGTTAAATGCACTTTATAAAAAAAATTGGTTCGCTTATGATGTTAATTGCAACTTCCTTTAAGGTTACTTGGCGCATTACAGCTTCTAGCCAAGCGTGTATAGCCCCGGTAGAGATACTAGGATACCCCTGATAAGGTGAAGATTCATTTTTATTTTCAATACTTTCTCTTTTCTTTCTTTCTTCTCGTAACATTCTTAAACCTTCCTTTCACCTCGTAAGTAATAAAACTCACACTCAGGGATGAGGAACATAGTGGCACTGAAGCAAACTATAATATTTTTCACCAGGCCAAATTACATAGGAACCATATGCAATTCTAGAATCCTTAAAGTTTATGTGAAAATATGAGACCCTAATATATTCCAAAGTTCATCCAAAACAAGTGACTCTAATTCTAATTACAAGGGACATTAGATAAAGGAATTCAACCACGTGGCTCCAAAAAACTAACTAGAGTTTGTAAAAGAAATTTTTAGAACAACCCCAGCTAAGTAGCCCATTATGCAGATGCAATAGCCCCAAGAAAGCCAGAAACCAAAAGCAAAAAATGAAGCGGAAAGCAAAACCAACCGAAGCAAACCTATGCTAACCAAAGCAAAGAAAAACAAAAAGAAAAGAAACCTACACTAACCAAAGAAAAACATCACAAAAATAAATGAAACCTACACTAACCAAAGCAAAACAACAGACAAGCTAATCAAAGCAGAAAGAAAACCTAATCTAACTATGTACAGGGAAGAGCTGCAAAACAACTCAAGGTTGGAAGCAATGCTTCAGATACTGCCCATTGACAGGCAACGAGATATCCTTACCAGTGAGGGTTTTCAAGCGAAAAGCATTCTCTCCCAGAATTTCAGAAATCTGGTAAGGGCCAAGCCAAAGTTTGTCAAATTTACCATGCTCTCCCTTATGGTTATGAGCTTTATCCCAGTAGAGAACTAAGTCAGATATTCTAAAGGATTTCACCTTAGCTCTCCTGTCAAGCCATCATTTCACTATGCCTTGGTGTTTGGAAAAGTTTTCTAGGGCTTCATCTCTCTTCTCTTTAAGGTGTAACAAGTCAGCCAAATGGGCTTCACGCTTATCCTCCTCGTTATAGTATTCATTAATGAACTACAAGGTAGGGATCTTTAACTGGATGGGGAAGACACGTTCCAAAACATACACTACATGATAAGGAGAGGTTCCTATGGATGCCTTATGTCTAGTATGGTCCGCCCAGAGATAAAATCTAAGTTGGGTGTGCCAGTCCTTAGGATTCTCTTCTAGTAACTTACGAATGACTGTAAAAAGATTCTTATTTGAAGAATCAGCTAGACCATTACCCTGAGGGTAGTAATTGGATGCAAATTTTATGATGATTCCATGATCAAAAGCCCAATTAGAAAGTTTCATTGATGCAAATGCAGGACCATTATCACAAAGACAATGGGCAACCCAAACGATTAATAATACCCGACTCAAGGAAATTGATTACCACATCCGAAGTACATTTCTTAGATGCAAGAGCCTCAATCCATCTAGTAAAATAATCAGTTATGGTTAGAATATACTGGTGGCCTGTAGAAGAAAGTGGTTTAATTGGACCTATAAAGTCCATTCCCCACTGTGCAAATAGTTTAACCTCTATGATCGGCTGAAGTGGGAGGGCTTTGTTTTTTTCCTTACTTGCTATCATCTGACATACATGACATGTCCTCACATGGTTGTGTGCATCCTTGAATAGGGTAGGCCAATAGTAACCTACCCTTAGGATCTAATTGGCAGTAGATGATGCAGAACCATGGCCTGTGCCATATCTTTCATGGAATTCAATCATCACTCTGGTAGCTTCTTCCTTCCTTAGACATCTTAAATACATGCCCTCATGATTTTTCTTATACAAGACACCCCCTTTCATCATAAAACTACCACTCTTCAGGCACAAGGCCTTCCTTTGAACCATATTAAGGTGATCAAGACACCGCTGGTTCAACAAATAATAAATGATTTCATCATACCAGTCACCTGGAGATACCTCTTGGAGATGATAATGCTAAGTTGTGAGATCAGGACCTATCTCAGCCATTGTCTGCATCAATCCTTGTCCTCTCACCAATTTCATGGGTTGAATCTCAATATCATATTCCTACAACATAGTTACCCATTTAGCTCTTCATTCACCTAGCTCATTCTGCATTAGCAAAAGCTTTACCATAGGATCAGGCACTATGGAAAAAACCTTACTCCTGATAATATAGTGTCTAAAATTTTTCACTGCTCTGACCAAAGCATATGCCTACTTTTCTACATTGTGATATCTCAACTCGGTATCCTTTAAAGGAGTACTCATGAAGCCTATAGGATGCTCATCACCTTGATCAGACTTTTTAGTCAACATTCCAGCACAAGAGTGATCATAAGCAAATGAATATATGTAGAAAGCCTTAGCATAATCTGGACTCACCAACATTGGAGCCTCAAAAATAGCTCTCTTAATTTTTATGAATGCCTCCTTGGCTTATACACTCCATTCCACTTTGGCTTCTTGTTTCAACATAGCGTTCAAGGGCTTTACTATCTCTATAAACCAAGTGATAAATTTTTTGACGAAGTTGATCTTCCGAAAGAATGACTTTATTTCCTTTTTGCTTGTAGGAGGCCGAATCTTCAAGATAGCCTCTATTCGTTCAGGATCAATGGTGATACCCTATTCTGAAATAACATGTCCTAGCAGTTTTCCTTCTGTAACCCCAAAAATTCACTTCTTTGGGTTAAGTGAGATGCCAAACTCTATGCACCTTTGGAATACTTTGCATAAATCTGCTATATGATTACCTCGCTTCTTGGAGAAGACTGTTAAATCATCCATATAAATAATGATGCACTTACCAATTATGTCCTCAAAAGAAATATCCATAGCCCTCTAGAATGTGGCTCCAGTATTGATCAACCCAAAGGGCATTCTTCTATAGGCAAAAGTTCCCCATTTCATAGTGAAGGTAGTTTTATGCCTATCTTCATATTGTACCATGGCTTGGTTGTATCCAAAATACCCGTCCAGAAAAGACATCATCTGGGATACATTAACAATCTAAAGTACCTCATCCAATGAAGGAACTGGATAATTATCCTTTTCTGATGCTCTGTTAAGATTCATAAAGTCCACACATAGTCTGATTTCTCCATTCTTTTTCCTCACAGGAACCAGATTCGCAACCCAGGTTGAATGCCTCACTGGAAATATAATTTGTGCTAAAAGTAGCTTTTGTACTTCTTTTTGAATGATGGGTTCTAACAAAGCATTGATTGGTCTTTGTCTTTGTCTGAATGGTTTGACATTTGAATTCAAGGGAATGGTGTGTGTAATGATTGAAGTATCATATGTTTTCAAATCTTCATAACTCCAAGCTATCACATCTCGATATGTACGTATAGCATCAATAATCCCTCTCCTTTCTTTAGGAGTACATACTTTACCAATAAAAATATTCTTTACATCATTTTGTTTTCCCATGTTCGATGTTTCACATTGACTATTGAGAGATTCCCTTTTAACTTGTTGTTCTGGATCTTTTATATTATCCAAATAAAAAATTCATTCCAATTGTACCATACCTCTTGGGATAGTGTTGGTCTTCAGGTTGATGACCCCTTCTAAGTCCATTTCTGCCTCTTGAGGCTCTATCTCATCAATTACTTGAGAAGAAAACACATCACAACTTGTAATGAAATCCATATTATGCTTATCATCTTCAAATACCTAGAAATTTGTGATGTTATCAGGTATCGAAGGTACTGGAGTGAGTTCCACAATAAACTTCTTCAATCCTGAAAGTTGCAAGGGTTGCAATGTACTAGTCGCTTGTGCCAGAGAATCTGTGACTTGGTTCCTACTATGAGGAATCAATTGGATGTTGAATGCATCGAATCCCTTGATAAGATCCCACACTCTATGTCTATAATTAGTCATCCTCCTATCATGACATGAATACTGTTTCCTCACCTGCCTGACTACCAACTCAGAATCCCCAAAAACTTGTAATATCTTAACTTTATGCCTTGATGCCATTAACAACCCATGGATTAAAGCTTCATATTTAGCCACATTATTAGTGCATTGGAATTGTAGTCTATGAGCACCAAAATAGCTCTTACCTTTAGGACTGATCAATTCAAACCCTGCTCCAACACCTTGCTTAGATTTGGATCCATCGAATCTTAACATCCAACAGCCATCAGTCTTTGATTTCTTCAATTCATCTTTCATTTTACTGCAAATAGGAGGCTTCTCAGGAAGCATTGGGATTTTACCCTTGTCATTATGTGGTTCTCCCTGTATATTTAGTTTGATAATTAGGGTAGGGTTAATACATTCTTGAACCTTCTCCACCATAGTTTGACATACATGACATTCCAACTCAGAGTGGGGGGCATCTTGGACTCAACACCAATTGGGGAGCAACAATTCTTCAAAATTCATACTTCTACCCAGTTAGATCTGATTCTCCATACACCTCTGGATGAATTCCTGAAAGTTATCCAAAAAAATGAGTTGCTTATCCTCTTGGTCATTAGTTTCATCTGTTTTCTCACTCAGTGTTTCAAAATCACTGATGGACTCATCTTGCATCATAAATATTTCCTCAAACCTTTAGATTCTGATGTAGATCCATAACAAGGTCCCTGCAACATAAAGACCTCTTCATTATCTCAGACCGATGCATCCAACAAATAGTTCTCCATGCTGACCTCTGATATTAATATCTCATTTGAAGTATTCTGGTACTCAGTGATTACATGCTTCATTCTAGGCCCTCTTTCAATCCTAATCTGATTTGGGACTCCTTTCGATGGTAGCCACATGTGAGAATGGTCTGTAGATGTATACCCATTTAATGCCTTGGTGAAATCCCAGCCCAAAATCAAACCATAGGTGTCAGGAATATCAACAACTTGAATGTTGATCATCTGCTGCACCCTTGGATCTGATGCAACCTGCGTAGGGATCATGTTCAGTTCTCCTACTACACTTACCTTTGTCTTGTCTAATTAAGTGACCATCTTTTGAGAAGCAATAGGGTTAATACCTAATGATTTATAGATAGCAAAAGTCATAACATTTGTAGATGCTCCTGAATCTAGCAGACAATTATGCGATTCTTCCCAAAGATACGAATAGAAATTAGAAAGGGAGGGGTTTCCATCTTTCCTTGGAATAGGCTCAACAGGGTGTCAGCTTGTGCAACCCGAATCTCATCTTTATCTTTCCCTTTGTCTATAGGTGGGACCTGGCCTTGGTCCTTAGGTTCCTATGAATTAAATGATCTGAAAAATGCCTCACTGGTAGTCACTCCTTGTGATGTTATGTTTGAATTAAAAGACCCCTAGAAATCATTCCTAATAGCAAGGACTCTTAATAAATCAAAAGGAAAAAAGACTTATCTTTACTTTCTTGAATTCTTTAGTCACATATTCACCCAATTGCTCCATGTTAATATCAGCATGAGCTTCCTTGTAGCCACTAATATGTTTTTCTTTTGATACTTCAACATTGCTTCCATTTGACAAGTATTGTGCTGGCACATGAGGGTTAGATGGGTTATTACTGGCTTATGGATCTGGTGGAGTAGTAAAATTATTTGGAGGAACGAAAGTCGTGAAAGGACCTCCAGATTATGGACTGCTATTAGGCATGCTCCTCAAATCATATTTCTTTATGGGTTGCTAAAACATCTGAACTTATTCAACACCAACTTCCTCTTCATCCAAAGGGCCATTATCATTCTCATTCTCTTCATTAAACAACTGAGAGATTTTGTCCTCATTCAGCACCTGCTCCATCTCATTATCCTAGTCACTGGACTCTCCTTCTAGTTCATTCTTCTCACCTTTTGGGAATGGAGCATGGTTAAGTACCATTACTGGGGAATCATAAGGATTTGAGGGCACAATCTCTTAACTATTGGAGTTTTTCTCAACTTCATACTTAAAGATGGAAGTAGTAGTCTGAAACTCAGGACAATCTAACTCAGAATGTTGATTTGTCTTATAGAGCCTACACCATCTAGACAAAGTTGCTTCTGCTAGATACACACCACTTGGAGGCTTCTCCTAGATAGGAGGCTGATCCAATGGAGTAGAAATTCCCCCATTATTGGGTCTAGTATTCCAAGGTCTATTCTATCTAGGTGGTTTCCTTTTGTCGAACCCTTGTCCACCTTGTTGCCCCAATCATAATACTGCCCTCTATCAAAGTTTTGTCCTTTAGCAACATCTATGTTCTCTTTGTTACAGTTCGAAAGCATGTTCTTCTGTGTAGTCTGAAGTTGGTTGTTCTGATTTCTGAGATTGGTTGCCTCCATATTCAGTTTCTTCACTTGCTCAGATAACTCATCCAATCATTCTTTATCTAGACCATTGTGTGGTGTTGAATTCACATTACTAGGTGGGTATCCAGATGCTCCTTCGGAACCAATAGCCTGATTCAAGACTTTTGAATTCTGCAAATATGTAGGAAAACCAACCTATTGCTGTAGGTGAAGGGGTTGATTGGCTCCCTGCTATGGATAAGAGGTCATTGGTTGAGCTTGATTTATTGGAGGACCTAGATGTGGGATAAAAGGTAATGATGGTACTGGATTCATTATGGGAGCATGATTAGTCAAAGCCTAGTTTAGAGCTTGGATTTGTCTGAGGTGAGCAGCAAGTCCTAAGGATGGAAAAGGTCCTAACAAATGTTGCCTCAAATTTGTGCTGACCTTAACAACCTCTATGTATGTAGTAAGCAAGGTAGTTGAAGTATTAGTTCTCCATTTAAGGAAGGTGGAAGTAAGGTTTTCAACGGCCTCAAATTAAACCTATAGGGTAGTGGCATCATCAATAGCATAAGGTGCTTGAAGTCTAGTGTATGCCTGGTGAAACCTATTATTGAAAGACCCCATAGGCTCATTAATTTCCCTCTTAATCCTGGTAAAGTGCATGTATAGCTCATTAGCACTAATGGGAATTTTAAACTTCTATAGAAATGCAATCTTGAGTTTTGTCTAGTTATGGATAGAAGCAATAGGTAAGTGATTATACCAATAAAAGGCCTCTTCCCCCAAGGAATAAGGGAAAATCTTGCATGCAACATCCTCATGGTTAATTCCTCTATCTCTCAGACAGGTTTGGAAAATCCTAATATGCTCCTCTGTTGTCCTATTGGGATCATTGGTATGGAACTCCAAGCAAAAGTGCTCAGGATTCTTGGGCATGATATTGTAATTATTGAAGATCAAAGGAGATGGGTTATTGGCCAGAAAAGCCATTGGTGGAGGTGGGGGTGATAATGGGTGGTTTATGGCTGGTTGGGGTTGTGGAATGAGAATGCCTTCAGAATTAGATGAGGATGAGGATGATGGGGATGATGGGAGTGGTTGGGTGAATGATGATCCTCCCCTTGTTTTGGCCCTTCTTGACCTAGTAGGGGCTTGCAACTCTTGCAACTCTTCTTCCCCTGAAGTAGATCCGATTCTTCTTATGAACCTTTAAGGAGAAATGGCATTGAGAAAATGCTCCAACTTGCTTACTTAGACTCTCCTTCTAGCGCCAATATGTTGATGGTGTTTTTTGCACAACAACAATTCAAATCGAATATGATATCCTATCTCTCTTCGAAGATAAATCTTTATGGGAAAAGAGATATCCCCAAGGTCTCTAATGTCAAGTCTTGAGAATGCAAATAAAACAACTCAAAGATAATGTGAAAATGTTGGTAATCACAAAGAGACCTTACCACAAGAAAATATTGGACTCGAATTTATCAGATCTAACAATATGTTGATACTTCAAAGCCTACATCTAACCCAGATAATAAAAGAAATAACAAAAGATAAGGGTTTCAAAATAATTCTAAGATTGATTCTAACCCTAAGATTAACAATGCAAAAGATAACATGCTTGAAATGGACCAATCCCTTAGAAACTAATTCCTGTTTAACCCAGATAAATCTGCAATCTTACAGAAATAGTGCAATCTTCTAAGGTGTTAAAGATTTTCAGATCATGCATATTTATTCAAGACAACCCCATTGCAATTGAAATGAACAAACATTCATAATTGAACTAAGCACAATTTTTATAAGTCCAGGCTAACTTTGCAAAGCAGCTAACAATTAGCTAACTGCAAAATGTATGGACTAGAGATTGCTGCAAACACTTCAAGAAAAAACCCTAAACATCATCAAATCATCTAACATCAAATAAATTAAGCAAATTTAAAGATAGAATATCAAGACCCATGCGAGATAAAACTCAACAAAAGAATAGCACCAAATCACAATGTCTTTGCTTGTATTAAATCATCCAAAGTGGCGAAAATTCCAGTCTTTTGTTACAACACTTGCTTGAAAAGATAAACTAAACTCTAACTCTAATTCTTGCTCTTACAATTCACTCTAATGTGAAATTCGTCTAAATTTTTCTAACCACCCCACAAATGAGGCATAATGCCAAACTTATAGAGAACCGCCAAGATATGTCAGCCCAATTAGGGTTTACAATAATAAATACCTACATAATAGGTCGGCCAAGAGAAACTCAAAAAATATGAAATGTGAAATTTGCACCAATTTCATCCAAGTCGGCCTACGGTCTCCAACAAATTCATCCCAATGCATGCGAAGGAAGAGGGAAAAATAATGGGGAAGAAAAAATTCGGATGTAGCCTTGCATTAACTACTCCCCCCTTTATCTTGAGCATGGTCCATCTTATCTTGTACCAACAATAACACCCTATCCAAGTCGGCAATAGGTGGCATAGGCAAAACCCTAACTCTCCTCTCAAGGCACTTGATATCATCTCTTGATTGCTTTACTATATTATCCCAATCCACCTTATTCGTTTGATACCTATCAATGACTACAATGTAGGTTGCAACATCATCCAACTGATGCTCGATAATAGGGACCTCACTGACTAGAGAATATACGTCCCACCACCATTTTCTTAACTGCTCTAGATTAAGATGCATTGGGGCAAATTTCTTTCTCACTATCATCACTTTAAAGAGAGATATACACCTATTATAGATATCAGTCCAAGTTTCCTCAATCTTCCTTCCCTATTTATATATCTTCTTCAAGGCCTTTTGTCTAATCTTTACAATTTCAAACCATTCCCAAGGCTCTGCAATTCTTGAGGAAGGAAGAATTCCATCCTTTACCAATTGATCCTCAGTGTGTTCCATGATAGTCCTTGTCTTTTGCAGGAGGATATCTGTATCTTCCTTATCTCGAGTCAACACACCCTTCAGCTAATCCAATGACCTCATTGCATCTCCTCCAGTCAAAAGGATGTCTTTGATAGCATTATCTCCCTTGGTTTGCACCCCTTGCAACCAACCGGCTGTAGCATGTGTTGTATTCTTCATTTTTTCAAACTTTGATATGGTCTCCTGGGGTAAGAAGCCTGCAGTAGATGAGGAAGCACTGATGGATTGCAAGGGTTCCATCAAATCTTGCAAATATCTCTTGAGTTTCTCATTTTATTTATCTAACTTTGATTTAGTATGTGCCTCTTTCCTTAATCTTCCAAGGATCACAGCACTAGAGCCTTCATAATCTTCAATGTCATGCTCCATGGAAGCATGCCCAAGATTGATAGTCTGCACGCTATAATCCTTTCCAGACACCTCATCTCTATCCTTAGTAGGAGCAAGAGTAGAAATGTGAACTACCGTATTATTCACATCATCCCTCTCAATCCTAGACATGACTCTGTCTTTCTTCTTTGTCTTTCCTTTTCCAACATTTTCTAGTAGGTCATCCCAATTGGGAGGAGTTTCATCAACTACAATCTATTTACTTTTCAATTCTTTATCCAAGCATCCTAGAATAGTGGATTTTGATTATACTTTTTCTCGTCCATCTTGTTCCTATTGAACATTGTGTGCACTCTTCTCCATGCTAGGTTCCTCAGGAATCCTCTCAGCTGAGTCATCCTTATCTATATTATGTTGTTCCTTCTCATGTACTAGTGAAGGAGTCTAAGCTAGCACTTCCTTCCTGGGAGAAGGTCTATCCTCTTCACCTCCTATAGGTGAATCCCCACCTACCAAGGGAGACTACACAACCTTATCTATCTCTACCTTAGCATTGTAGAGATCACCTTCCTAGAATTCTTCCTCATCAAGGTTCTTACAATCTTCAACATCTTTTAGTTCATCTGGCATATTGCCAGTCTCATGAAGAGGAGGGATCTCTTCATGCTCAGTAGCAGGAGTAGTCATGGGAGAACTTTCTTTTGATGCAGGATCCTTGGGGGAAGGAGTTCTTGACCTCCTAGTGTATACTTTTGTCTTTTCCCCCGAACTCTCTACTTCTATCATAGGTGTGTCAACCTTTTCATCTACCTTAGAAGCCTCGTTCTATGATAATCTCACAATTCTCCTTCTCTTCGGTGATGGAACACCGGTCTCTTCCTTTTCTTGCTCACCTCCCTCAGCCTTCTTCCTTCTTGAAACATGCTTCCTCTTCTTGGCCATTGGATTTCTCTTTTTTTCTGCCTCTCCTACATCCTCTATATGAACATCCTTAATCTTGATTTTAAAAGGAGAGCCCACCTTGGTTTTGCCTTTAGGATCCTATTCAGGTGACTCCTCAGATGCAGAGTTAGACTCCAAGTCTCCCATGAGATCATAAGTGCATTGCACACCCTCACTTTCCAACTCCAACATCTTATGCTTGAGCCAGAGCTTGGTATACTTGATGACTGGAGTCATGACCTTTTCTAGCTCTGTCTTCTATTCATCTAGCCAATCAACCTCTTTAATTGGATTATCCTTCACAGCCTCAATGTCATGGCATTGGATTAGATTTCCATCTTTCTCAACCTGGTCAAGAACAACCCTAATGTTGTACAACCGCACCAAGCTGACTGGTAACCTGGATAATTTCTTTTCTATGACTTCAAATTCATCACCAAAGTTGCCCTAGTAGTCTCTATGTTATCCTTGTAGTTTTATTCTCTTCTTTCCTTCTTCTGGGCTTCACCAGTTATATCAAATCTAGATCTCTTAGAGTGGAAGGAGAGACCAAGAGTGCTCATCTCTTGGAAGCATGGGATGAGTTGATAGAGGGGCATACTTCACTAGTACCTATCCTCAAAGGGAAGTTATTACCAAATCCTATCTTGTGCTTTTCCCTCTTCACAATTATATCAAAGTCATAGATCTACCTTGTGACTTCTAGGAGCATAACATGATCAGTATGGTACCTAGGGAGCCTATATGGAGCCCTCTAACAACCATCAATCCTTATGTATGAAAAGGTGGGGAACTAGATAAACCAAGCTCCAAATCTTTTGATCAATTCCTTGGCTTTATTTGAAATCCAGACATGCTCTGCACCTTGGAGCAACCTAGTGATATACATGGTGAATGGATCATTCACCCTTCTATAGCTCAAGTTACCCAGGTGTAGTTATGCGTAAACTTCATAAATTGCATCCTGTGCAAACACACCCCTTGTGCTCAATCCCTTGTATGTATGAAACCTAACCAAAGAATAGAATAGGTAAGAGGTCATTATGAAACTCCATGTCTGTAGGACATTGTACATCTACTCATGAACCCTAGCAATTCTAATGTCTGCCCAATGGTAGTCTATACCTTGCTCCATCCTATCAATAACTTGGAGCATCCAATTCTCGAACATTCTTGCATTCTTTAATCCTAACAACCTACTGAGAAGGGTGATAAAATCATAATACTCCTTCTTGAACTTAAGCTTGACCAACTACTTGGGAAACTTGGATAAATGGGACTTAGGCTTCTCCAACTAGGAATTGATAACTTGTTGGGATTTGATAGTATCTTCCTCATAGGACTTCTTTGCTATGTCCATGTCAAAAGCCACCACATGAGACCTATTAGGCATGTCAAAAGTTTGGGCTATGGACATCGGATTCAAATTTGCCACAATCCTCCCTTGAGGACCAATTATCCTCTATGTACTTCTGTCATAATGCCTTGCACACTCAAGTACCAGTTCATAGCACTACACTGTAGGGGGAAATCTAGCCACATGAGAAAATCCTGATTCCACTATTCTCTTAGCTAGCAAAGCACGGTCCTGTGCTGCCAACCTTGTCTTGAAATCCTCATATTCCCATAGTTCATTATTGGTATTAGTCACCCCTGACCAGATAGAGGAGAGCTTGCTCTTCAGAATTATACTCTTGATATCCAACTTGATTCTTTCTGCCTCGGAACTAGAAGATCCCTTTGCACCTGGGTCCACTACCTTACCCTTGGTTCCACTTGTCATTACCTTACCTAATTCAGCCTGCATTAAACAAAAAACCATAGTAAAAATCACATGGAACACCAGTTAATCCATTAAAAATATAAGCCCATCCTTAATATAAATCTCATGGTAAGTCAAATGCTCAAAACCTCCATAAAAGTTAATCATTTCAAAGTTTGGGTTTTCAGCCCTTCCGTAGAATCAAGGCCAGAGAGGAATTTTGGAAATTCCCAGCTAGGCAGATTCTAGCGAAGTAGGCACATAAGCATCCCACAATCATTCAATCAACTATTATTAACTATAAAGCAGTAGGAAGCATCTTAAAACAAGTCCAAATCTAATATCAAATGCATAATGATTGAGAAAACTTCATGCAATTCCTTAATTCTCCCTTGTTAACAAGATCTCGGCAAAATATGCCAAGGATAGAAATCCACGAGGATAGCAATAATTTAAACACTCCGTGAAAATGAAGAGGCCAAGAACTTTTAGGAAAATCCCGAAGGCATGGATTCCATGAAACTAATGCAATTTTCACCACTTAACTCAATTTTCGAGAAACCAGCAAGGGGACGGACAAACTAGGGAAATCCAGTCCCATTGGAATTCCGAGAAGAACCAAAATCTCTAGATCAATCCACACTTTGGGAGATAGAAGGAAAATCGAAAGGTCGGGAAATTTTGGCAGTTAGGGAATTCTGGGATGACGCTGAAAACCCAGATGTTCACATTTTCCCATGAACCCCCGCAAATCGATCAAATGATCATGAATTTGAGAATCTAGAGCCCCGAACAACATGATTTGAACTCCCTGCAAATCAATTTTGAATCTGAAACTTACCCAAAGGGAAATGAGAGGGAGTGGCAATGTTGCCCTAGGCATAAAACCCTAAATTTCTACCACGAATCATGGAAGACAAGCACAAAATCGACTCTCACGATGGCAAGGTTGATAACTAGTTTGCCCTGACCCATACAAGCAATCTCTCTCACGAAGGAGCCAAAGGGAATGCCCAGGGGCTTACTTGGGGTAAACATCTTAACAAGATGGGAAAACCCAAACCATGATACACTCAATCATTCAATCCCGCAATAATTCGAACCCCAAATGACACAAGACCAGAAATGAAAGCTCAAATCACCAAACCCTACCATGTCAACACCTTGACTCACAACTCAAACGTGCAAACCACGAAGGAACTCAATTCATTCATTAAAAGAAGGGGGAGCATTGTATACATACCATGAAGAAAAGAGAATCAAAATGGTAGAAGTTGGCAAGACAACCAAACAAAGCACAAATGGCCTCCAAAAAATCCAACTGCAACAATCGTCTCCAATTCGAAACACCCAATTCAGCAGCAACACCCAAGCTCAAGCACTCCAGAAAAAAGGAAGCAAATGATAAAATTCAAATGACACAAAACTCCCAAAAATTTGACTTAATACCTACTATGGCAATCACACAATCAATGCAGTCAAGATGGGTCAACCTAGAATTCGGGAATCTGACAAGGTGATGGACATTCAGAGAAATCCAGTCCCGACAGAATTCTGCAAAGGACCAGAATCTTTGGATTTTAAATGAAAATCAGTTATCACCGAGTTTCGAGAGGAAACCATGAAATTCCTCCAAGAGTGGATTTTCTCGAGTACAATGAAAAACCTGGAATGAGTCCAAAACCTGAGGCTTTCAGTATATATCAAAGATGGACTATTCCAGTAGGCAAGATGAACATCAAAGCACAAGCCTAAGAAAGAAAATCCTCAAAATACAAAGGGCCAAAAATACCAAGAGTGAAAGCAAAAAGAGAGCAAAAGAGGCTCCCTACTTTTAGTGGGGCCTGTGTGCAAAAAGTGCACAACACAAGTGTCCTGGTTTTCCCACAATAAATTTTCTCTATTTGGGTTCTAGTCAAAATTAATTTTTTCACTATTTCCTAATGTTTAAATATCACATATTTAAAATATCTTGCATATTTTAAATCTTACAAAAGGCAAAATACACGGGAATAAAGTCATTTTAGGGAAAGTTAAATGTTTTTTATGTTTTATAAAGTTCAAACTTTATAAAATTCAATTTCCTGTGCTTTCTCACAAGCCTCGCACTATTAAAATAAGCTTTTGCAGAAACTTGCGAGGTGTGTGAGAAGAGTGCTGAGAGGGTGAGTTTTTCATCAGCAAGTTCCATTTGCAATAAACATTGAAGCACTTCCCTCTCAATTGAGTTGTCTCATGTATTTCAATCGGATTTGAGGAGATAGTTTTGGCTGGGAAGCTGCTATTCACGTTTTTGGTTTTGAGGCAGATTTTTTGAAGTTGTATGCATGCTGCATATAGTTTTTTCACCTCCCAAATGAGGCCTAGACTTATCCACATATTTTGGGAATTCTTTTACCATTGCTCTAGCCATTTTCCGGGTGGCTGCAACCATTAAAATGCCCTCTCATTCAAAAAATGACCCAATGTTATCACCATTTTTTAGCAGCTTGCATTACAGGAAAATGTGTATGAAGATGAGGATGCCATTATCAAATAGAGACTTGCAGATGAAATTGCAGAGTATGGATCGCATGATTGCAAAACGAAAATGCATAGAGGAATTAGGGAAAATATCTCGGACCTCGCAGGAGTGATGCTGACATGAGCAAGAAGCTCATGAGGTGTGCGAGATTGGGTTTGGAAAAATTTAAAGGAAAAACATTAGAAAGAATTATAATATTGCCCGATTATTTTTAAGTGAATTCCTACCTCACAGGCCTCACAAAGATGAAGGTGACGTCAGGAAATTACTGTGAGGTGTGTGAGGTTTCACTGTGTGGAGTAAGGTGGGCCTAATAGCATAGTGTTTTATTTGCCATTAATTCATTTTACCTTGAATTGTGAAGTGAATTTAAATCTTATAAATATTTTTAATTAAGGGGTGAAAAGCATGAATGGTGAAATAAATTTGGTGCCCTCTAAATATTTTTGATGCTTTTCACTTTTAGTGAATGGCATATTTTTTATGAGGTGGTGGTAATAAAGAAATCATGGATGTAGGGGTAAAATATTTTGCCCGATAAATGTAATATTTTAAAGGAGCACGGGGCAATTTATTGGAAGTGAAATAATTAAAAAATATGTTGGCAGTAAATGTGAAGAGAGGGGCACAGGTAAATATTTTGTTTACTTAGGTTAATGTAAAGTGAATTTAATATTCACTTTGTGATTAAATATCATGTGCTATTGGCAAGTAATATTTTGCTAGGTTTTTTAAGTGAAATAATAAAAATGAAGTCAAGGCATAAATATTAAAGTTGTAAAACTTTAATATATGAAGGCAAAATACAATGTGTAGCTCTAGCATGGTCAAATGAGCGAAAATATGAATATTTTAATAGGAAGAGGAATTTTTCACATTGCACGCAAATGGAGTGATTTTCTTCACATGGGAAGATTTTCTATTTCAAGATAAAGGTGAATGCAAAGATAGATTTGGAGGCAAAGACTTTGTTGGATGAGAGAAGAGAGAAGTTGTTCTAGATATTTTCAGCTTCTTGTTGTTGTTGAATGGAGGATGAAACTACGAGTTGTCAACTGTGGATGCATTTTAGGGCTTCTTTTGTTTCTTTCATTATTCTATATCCTCTCTTCTTCTCTCATTGTAAAGGGTTCTGAGATTGAGTTCTAAAACTTTGTATGGGGTTGAGTAGATAGATAATTTTAAATTCTGAGTTATTTCTTGAGTCTATAAGCTATAATTTTTTGATTTCATGAGCAAATACAACCAGTTTATGCAAATAAAATCATGAAGGTGTTTGCACATTCATGAATATCTTCAGATTGTCTCCATATTTGTACACATTTAGTCATATGAGTTCAATAATACAAAGTATCTTTGAGTTTATCATCTCAAATTTCACGAGATTGTTTTATCTATTCATTGTTCTATTTCAAAGAAATGGTTAAAATGCTTTGAGCAGGTGATTGTGATTTCAGGTGTGCATATGAGATTTGATAAGGAGAAAATGATTGATAATAAGAGAGGGATTGTTGGTGCAAAACACTAAGAGTTGATGCAAATAATTAACAATTTAAATCCACTCGTTGAAGTTTGTTTGCTAATGAATTTATTTTGTGTTTGACTCCATGGCCTAGAGTTGGCACTGATCTATTATTCAGTTTTATGCATCTCATAAATTAATAAATGCAAAATCATTTTAAATCCCTGTAGTTTGGTTGAGGTTAAATGTTGTGTTATGCCTCCCAATTTCTGAGTGAGTATTGATCTACTGAGACTTAAGCTAGGTTTGAAGTTGTTAGTGCTTTCTTTAGTATATTTGAATTGGAAATTATCTGCTATATAAAGCAATGTCAGTATATAGTTGCATTTAAGTTTTGGTCATTTTATAGGTTTACTCACCTTGGTCCTACAGAGCCAGAAGTGTAGGAGATGTCAATTGGCCACTAGCCTTTGTGGTTCTTGAATATAGAGGTTGGTTACCTCTTAGAGAGTTTCAAAGCCTAGCTGGAAAATTAAAACACCAATAGACTAGTCTTGCAAATATTGAATTAGTGAAAGTCATGGACCTAAAAATTGCTAAAGAAGTTTGGGATAAGATGAAAATTATCTATGAAGGAGACGATAATGTTAAACAAGCTAAGTTATAGAATCTGAAGGAAAATTTTGAGACTTTGTGAATCTCTGATGAAGAAACAATCACAAGTTACATGCAAAGGATTAATGAATCGATAAGTGAAATGAGAGGTCTTGGTGCACAAGTCAAAGAACCTAAAGTGGTAAAGAAAATTATCAGAACTCTTCCTGATTCTTATAGTGAAATTTTCTCTACTATTGAGGAATATTTATATTTTAATACATACCCTAAAGATTAGTTGTATGTTACACTAACTACATTTGAAATGAGGAAAAATGGTCTTAAAAATGGTGCAAAAGTGGAGACTTCTTTCAAGAATAGAAAATTAAAAAAGTTGAAAATTCAAATGGAGATGATCTTGATGATGTGGAAGCTATCTTTGTAGGAAGAATGTAAAAGGGCATCGATAAGTACAAGGGTAAATTACCTTTCATGTGCTTTTATTGCAGAAATATAGGTCACTGTGCCTCAATATGTCCAAACAAAACTATGAACAATAAGAAGGAAAACAAAGGAAATATGATCAAGAAAAGCTACTATGTTAGAGAAGATGTTGGTATATCTAATGATGAATCTGATTATGGAGGTGTTGATGATAATGAACATTTTTTTTTTACTTTAAAAGATGAATCTAGTTCTGCTAACTCTGAAATTTGTGTGAACGAAAGTATCCTAGAGGAAAAGGATAAAGCTGGAGGAACCTTGGTATTTTCTTTTCATGTCAGACAAGATAATAAATATTGAGTTATTGATAGCGGATTCTCAAATCATATGACCAAAGACAAGAGTAAGTTTTTTAAATGTGAAAATATGATGGAAGACTTGTCAAATTTGGAGATGATTCAGGTGCTAAGATTTGTTGAATAGGTTCAATTAGTTTTGATGGAAAACATAATATTGAAGATGTTCACTATTTTAATTATTTAAGGCATAACCTCTTGAGTGTTGGACTAATGTGTAGCAAAGGATACAATCTTATGTTTCAGGATGACGAATGTGAGATAAGAACAGGGTTTAGAACTATAATTACTACTAGAAAGAGGACATATGGAAATATCTATCAGCTCAAAGGTGTTGATGGTCGCTATTTTATGACTCATATTAATGATAGCTAGCTACTGTATAGGAGAATGTGTCACATAAATATTTATAACCTAGTTATAATTATTTTAGCTCAACCAATGAGAGATCTGTTTAGGATTACGAAGCCTATTAATGTTGTTTACAAAGAATGTCAATTTGGAAAGAAAAATAGAAGGAGTTTCAAGGAAAAGGAACAATCTTCTATTGGATTGATGGAATTAGTACACACTGACCTTTGTGGTCCTACAAGAGTGTTAAGTCTTCAAGGTGGCATGCATTTGATTGATGATTATTCTAGAATGACATGTGTTACCATTCTTAGAAAAAAAATTGAAGCCCTAGATAGATTTAAAGAATTCAAGGTTATGGTTGAAAATGAGATGGATTTGAAGATAAAATATTTGAGGTCTGAAAAAGGTGGAGAGTTCACTTCCAATGAATTTAACATGTTTTGTGAGAATCACAGCATAAAAATGCACTTGTCTACTCCTAGGAATCCTCAACAAAATGGAGTGGTTGAAAGGAAAAATAGGACTGATCAAGAAGCCACAAGGACTATGAAGAGAGAAGCTAACCTACCGAAAGTCTATTAGAGGGTGATCCCACAATAGTGGTTTACAATTTTTAGCCAAACTAGACACTAAAATGTTTTTTTCTAACTAAAATTTCACTGTCAAGCACCTATAGCGGCTAAACCATGAGGAATTTGAAGATGATGCAAATTAGGGATTTCATGGCATTTTGTCTATAGATTCTAAATATATTTATTTCAAAAAATTTGGAATTAGATTGTACTTCTTTTTCCATCTCCTTTGAAAACTAGTTTTTTTTCAGCAAACAACATTTTTAAGGAGTGACGCTCACCATATACAACATAAATTTTTTTCCATGAAGGATAAAATTCTATTTCTTTCGAATTTAGATTTGCAACTCTGATATCTATTGCTTCTAATTGGTCTCATACTTTTTTATTTAATATTTTTTCCTTAATAAAGTTTTGAAGTCAAACCAATTACAATTCAGATATAGGCAGACCGTATACAACATAATTTTTTTTGTATCTATCGATTTTTTTAATTATTTTTGTTGGATCAAGGACTTCAATATCTATTGCACTCGTATTTTTTATTTTTTATTTTTTTTAATATGGTATTTCTCCACATGTGCAGAATAGAGAGCTTGATTTTTGGTGAAAAACCTATGTTTAATAAAACTTAAAAATTAAATTCATGATAAACTAAAACATATTAGAATTATATTCGTTGGATAGCTCGTTCTGAGTACTACCATCATCCAGTTGGGTTTGTGAAGTATCCTCGATTTTCATCCTCAACTCGAGCTTCAAAGTGCAAAATTATGGACTTTTTTGGTGTCTGAGGGGGAGAAGGAGGGACAAGGGGGGTTCGAGCGAGCCCCTAGGGGTTTGCTCGAACTAGGGTTCATTCGAACCCCCCTTTCAAAACATGTTTTCTTTGTTTTTTTTGGTGGGAATGGTGGGACCTTGTATTTAACTGGTTCCCTCGAACCATGGTTCATTCGAACCCTTTTTTGGTTCCCTCGAACCTGTGGGTTCATTTGAACCCCAAAAAACATTTTCTTTTGCATGGGGTCATTTTTTGCAAGTTTTCCTTCCTCACTCAAATTGTAAACCACTTTTGTGGGTTTACCCTAGAGAGAAGAAATACATATTTATGTTTACATACTTAATAGAGTCCAATAAAAAGCTTACAACACAAAAAATCCCTATGAGTTGTGGTATGGAAGGATCCCTATTGTCAAGTACTTTAGAGTATTTGGAAGAAAATTATATATCAAAAGAGATGATGAAAACTTAAGAAATTTTGATGCAAGGTCTGATGAAGGTATCTTCCTTATATATTCTATGAAAATAAAAGCATACAGATGTTGGAACAAAATCCTAAAAAGGATTGTTGAAAATGCAAGTTCCATGGTTGATGAAAACCTACAAAATTTAGTTTTAATAGATGGATATGAGTTAGATGAACCTACTTGCAGAGAAGAAGAAGAAAAAACTAAAGAAAAAGAAGTGCATAATAAAGAGAAAGAAGCGCTAAAAAAGACCCATAAGACCCCTAAGTGTAAACATAGAAATCATTTTGAAGAAAATATCATTGGATACAAAATCAAAGGCATGTTGACAAGAATACGAGCTATTGAATTAGAGTTAAATATGTGTTTACTTTCTAAAATTGAACCAAAAATAGTGAGTGAGGCATGAAAAGATGAACACTAGATGAAGGAAATGAAAGAAAAACTTATGAAAATTGAGAAGAGTCAGACTTGGGAACTCATTACTAGACCTGAAAAAAATATTATTGGTACTAAGTGTGTATTTAGAAACAAGTTGAATGAGAATGGAGAATTGGTAAGAAACAAGACAAGGCTTGTGTGTAAGGGCTATGCACAAGTTGAAGGAATAGAATTTGAGGAGAAATTTGCTATGGTGGCTAGAATGCAAGAAATTAAGATGTTTTTGGTATTTGTAGCACATAAGGACTTTAAAGTTTATTAGATGTATGTGAAGTTTTCTTTCTTGAATGGAGAGTTGGAATAAGTTTACATGGAATAGTCAGAAGGATTTCAATTGTCAAATAAACCTAATATGGTATATATATTAAAGAAGGCATTGTATAGATTGAAGCAAGCTCCTAGAGCTTGGTATGCAAGGTTGGATAGATATTTGATACAACAAGGATTCGATAAGGGCACCATAGAAAGTAATATTTACTTTAAGGTTGAGGAAGACCAAATCTTCGTAGTGGTAGTATATGTCAATGACATAATCTTTGGGGGAAATGAAGCTATGTGCAGGAATTTTATAGAAGAGATGCAAAAAGAGTTTGAGATGTATATGTTTAGGGAGATAAATTTCTTCCTTGGGCTACAAATTAATCCAATAGATAAAGGCATATTCATTTCAAAATCAAGTATGTTAAATAAATTTTGAAGAAGTTTGGAATGGATGACTCCAAACGGGTGTGTACTCCTATGGTTACTAGTTAAAAACTAAGAAAGGATGATGAATCCCCTAAGGCCGATCAGAGAAAGTATAGATCTATGATTGGTGGTTTTTAATACCTAACTGCTACTAGACTAGATAGCATTCATGTATTTTGTCTTGTGGATAGATTTTAAGAAGATCCTAAGAGACACATGTTGTAGTAGTGAAGAGGATATTTAGATATTTGAAAGGCACTTTGAATTATGGCTTGTGATATCTTAACGATACTGATTTCAGATTGAGTGCTTATACAGATGTAGATTGGGTTGGTTGTGTTGATGACAAGAAAAGTACTAGTGGTGGTGCATTCTTTCTTGGATGCAGATTGGTATCATGGCTTAGCAAGAAACAATATTTTATTTCTTTATCTACTGTAGAGGTTGAGCATATTGCAACATCTTGTTGCACATAGGTATTATAGATGAGATAGACATTGAAGGATATCAGAGCGGTGTATGATGAGCTTATTTCTATCTTTTGTGATAATAAAAGTACAATAAATATTTTAAAGAATCTAGTGATGCATTCAAGAACAAAGAATATATGAATAAAGTATCACTTTTTGAGAGAGAAGGTTGTGGAGAATGAAGTGAAGCTTTAATATGTACCTACAAAGGATCAAATTGCTAACATATTTACTAAGGCTCTTCCTAAGGATACTTTTGAGTATATTTGGGATAATTTGGGGGTTATTGTCCCCCTTCTTTGAACTAGATGCATATGAAGATGCATCAGTCTAGTGGATCTATGGATTCATTATTTGTTTGGACTAATGTTGGTGGGAACCTCTCAGGGGGAGTAGGTAGTGACATTGTTACAATATGGAATATATGCTGTCATGGTGCAAAGGTTGTTGAGTTGATTGGTGTGTACTCTTAAGGGGGAGTATTCCAAGTAGTTGCAAGTATCTTGTATCTATGTTAAAGGGGGAGAACAATGCGAAATATTTTATCCTTTTTCATTGATGTCAAAGGGGGAGAGAGAGAAGTCATGTGAAAAAAAATTATACAAAGGGAGAATAAGGAAAGTATCAAAGGGGGAGGAAATAAGTATGTTCAGAGTGTTATTGTCTTTGATGGTTTTTCATATCACGTGTTGACATAAATGAAAAAATGGGAGATTATTGCAAGTATGAATGTGTTGTCATTGATGTCAATAAGCTTGTGTTGTCATTGATGATAGCTAAGTAGTGGTTGAGAAGAGATTTTTTCTTTAATTAGTTGAATTATGTTTTCATTAGTTAAGTTTTTGATGTTAACCTTTGGTTTTTCTTTGAAAATATTTTATTTATGGTTTAGATGTCGAGGATATTGAGAAAATTGATAAAATAATGAAACGGGGTGTTACCGAGGTGTTCTAGTTTGTAGAGGTTTTTTTTTTGCTTCGCATTTCTTCTGTGTTAAATATTTTCTTATATGGTTTGGATATGCTGGATAAGGGTGTTAAAAGTTTCTATATCCATAATTTTATCTTTTGGATCAATAGTCAGAGGAAGTTATGTTCACCAGTGTGTGAACTGGTTTTGCAGTGTTGCTTACAGAGGTGTCTAGAAGAAATGAATTTTATCCATGTTTCTCTATAGTTGCTATTTAGGTCTTGCAATTCTGAAGGTATGTTGATGGTTTTGATCTATTTCCTACATCAAGAGGATTTTTGGTTTGGTGCTCCAAAAGATGGATTTTAGAGCTGCAGTGTTTGGCGGTATAGTCTGAATGTACAAGTTGTGTACATTCTAAAGGTGTGAGTTGTTGTGAAAGAGTTTGATTGATTTCATGAGGATAGAAGAATATTCTAGATCATGATGAAGCATGGTATGTGGTTCACAATTCATCTTTAGATTTGAGGAAGTGTGTAATTCAAATTTTAATGGTGTTTGCACGAGTAACAATTGACCTAGTGTTTACACTACATTCAAAAATGTTCAAACATTAATGAAGGTGTAGTGTAGTGTGTGAGAGTTGATTTGGGTCCCATTTAAGTTTTGTTTTGGTTCTCTTTTCATTCCTATCCACCACAAGAATTTCTAGTGTTGACCTATTTCAAATTTGTAGAGTGCAAAGTAAGAGTAGCTGACATGAAGATGTTTTTCAAGTTGTGGATGGTATAAATGCAAGGTGAATTGATGTGAGATGAGGTGTGGAATAGATTTGAGTATTGTGTTTCAAAACTAAGTGTAGAGTGTGAAATGTAGTGCAATCTATAATGAAATATTGTTGAATGTAGTGAGTTGATGTATCTTGATCTCTTGAAGGCTGCTAATGTTGTGGGAGCTATTGCGGTGGAATCTCTATTACATTGAGATTGTGTTCTTTTTATAACATTCTATCTTCTTTCTTCTTTCTATTCCAGAAGTGGGCCTAGGTTTTGAGACTTTCTGGATAGTGTGTTCTATTGCGGTAGTGAGCCTCTTTGTACTGGTTTTACAATTACTTATATTGTGAGCTAATCCTCACTGTGGTTTTTTCCTTCTAGGGTTTTCCACATAAATTTTGTGTTCTCTTGTGTATGGTGTTGGTTATTTAAGTTTCTATTATCTATTTTTCATGTTCAAACATTATAACAAATTAAGGATTTAATGAATGTATGTGGATATGATTACTGTCGAGGGTTTTAATGTTCTAATTTGATACAACTGATTCAACACCCCTCTCAGTTGTCTTGTTCATTCAACAATACCCTAAAAGGATCTAGCATTAAATGGAACATACAGTTCAAAACATAAATAATATATCTTTACATCTTAAACAAATGCATACAAAGGGGTAGAACTTACCAACTTAATGCAAAACCAAAAGGTGGTAGCCTCTCCTTCTCCAAACCCTTTTCTATTTTATTCTTCATCCCCCATCCTATCCTCTTTATCCACCAATAATTCCCCTCCCAAATGAGTGAACAAAGACATCCAAGAGGCAAGAACAAAGCAAGATGAAAAATCCAAAAAGAGAGAAGTAAACCCAAAAGAGGGATCCCCTTCTCCTTTCAAAGAGAAGGAATATATAGAAGGAAAAGGCAACCAACTCCCCATAACTTCCCAACCACCCAATGAACTCCAATTTTTTCCACCTTTCATAAGTGGGTAATTAGAGTGGGTTTTAAAATTTATTTAAAGGTTTTTATGAAATAAAAGACCCCTAACCTATAGACCTACCAACTAGGTGTTGGAAACACAAGGGAAGACAACTGAGAGAGGGAGGGTGTCAATCAATTTTCACATAATTTCAAACTTATTAATCTATTAACCTTTATTCTTATATTTGATTAGTAATAGTGAAATCATGAATCAACAACATATCAGAAACACACATAACACCAAAATTTTTGTGTGGAAACCCTGTTAGGGGAAAAACCACAGTGGAGGTTAATCCACAAGTTATACCCTATTAAAAGTATAAGAAGAATATATGAGGAATGTGCATGCATTCATGCACACTACCTAGAGCTCATCGCTCAAAGGAAGACTCATTGTCTTACATAAAACATTCAAATTAAATCCATCTGAAGAATTTGAACTAAGAAAGTAGCATATGTTAATGCTTGAGTACAGTTTCGGTTAAAAACATGAACACTTCTTCACTTTCTTTCACTCTTCTTCACACTCTACTTTTCCTTTGAATGATCTAAACCTTTTTCGCACATAGCACTCACAAACTTCACATTTCACATACATCTTAAATGAAGAAACAATCACTTATATATATTTGCAACAAGAAATTACATTGCTTCATGTAGGCTCCAACAAAGTGATAGAATGAATGCAAACTATTGGACCAAAACAATAAAGATTATCAATGCACATCAACCAAGGTTAGTCACAACATAGTAGAGACCCAAAAAAATGTTGTTGAACATTAAAAACCTTCAAAGATTCTTCCTCAAATATCCACAACACACTTCAAACACCTTGTCGGTCATGAACATGCAAGCGAAAATTTCATATTGTGAGCACAATGATCAATGCAGATGTGCAACATAGATAGAACATGATCTAGAAATGTCCACAAACACCATAGTAACATAGGAAACAACTCTGATTATCAAATACATGCTATCTTCTTCCATGAACATCATTTGCAATAAAATAATAACTGTCAGAACACAAAAACTTATAACTTGCTCAAATCTTCATGTGCACCTCTGAAAATTTCAGAGTAGAAACTAGATAGGCTTGAAAAAAACCCCTTTAATCTGCAACATCTCACTATCAACATATTGAATTTTCTACCATATTCATCTTCACTGCTTCACAAACAACCTATAACATATTTTATTACAATTTTCTCAATATCCTCAACATATACAGTCTTAAAGACATTAATGCTAATAGTGTTGACATCAATGACAACCACATATCAGCAAATTGACCACACCATCCAAAAATATCCCCCTTTGGAATTCATGGAAATACATGATGTGAAAAACACACCATCAACGTAGCTAACTCTTCTTCCAACAATCTCCCCCTTACACATTGCTATTCTCTCCCTTAGTTCTCCAAGAGTTTTTCACATTAATATTCTCCCCCTTTGACATCAATGGAAAAGGTACACAAGCTCTGAACCACATATCTGAATCATCTGACTACTCCCCTTGAGTAGAAGCCACCACAACATCAATCTAAATCAAGATATGATTGTGAATGCACATACTGATGCAAATACTATGCATCTTAGTTATAATTAAGAGGGGTAATCACCCCTAACTTCCCTCTAAGATATTCAAAATTATCCCTGGGAAAAGGCTTAGTAAAGATTATTCAATTTGTTCCTTAGTAGGAACATACTCCATTCTGACTTCCTTATCACTCACTTTATCTCTCAAAAAGTGTTACTTGATAGATATATGCTTGGTGTTTGAATGCAACACCAAATTCTTAGAAATGTTTATAGCACTTGAGTTATCACATAATATGGAAATAGGTTCATCATACACAACTTTGATATCTTTCAACATCTGCTTCATCCATAATACTTGAGTACAATTGTTAGCAACAACAATATACTTTGCCTCTATAGTAGATAAAGAAACGACATTCTAATTTTTGCTTAGCCATGAAATCAATTTCTTTCCCAAAAAAATTGTGCCACCACTATTACTTTTCCTATCATTCACATCTCCTTCCCAATTAGCATCAGTAAATGCACTTAATGTAAGATCATCATCTTTAGGATACCACAGGTCAAAATCGACTATTTCCTTCAAGTATTTGAAAATTCTCTTCACAGTAATCACATGAGATGCCTTACGATCGGCTTGAAATCTAACAACAATTCATACAACATTCATGATATCAGGTCTAGTTTGAGTCAAATAAAGCAATCTAATAATCATTGATCTGTATCTACTTTGATTTTCCTTTGGAGAATCATCATCTTGTGTCAAATTACATCCGGTCACCATGGTTGTACTGTCTTGTTTTGAATCTTCCATACCAAAATTTTTTAGCAGTTCTCTCATATACTTGGATTGAGATATAAAGATCCCTTTATCTGCCTGGGTAATTTTCAATCCCAAAAATAATTTCAACTCTCCAATCATTGACATCTCAAACTCATTCTACATCTCATTAAAAAACTTCATGCACAAACCATCATCTCCAAAAATGATATCATTAACAAAGACTTCCACAAACAAATCTTTATCATTATCAATCTTGAAATATACATCACTATCAGTAGTACCTTTGTTAAATCCAAGCTTCAAAAAGTACTTATCCAATTTGGCATACCAAGCTCTAGGGGCTTGCTTGAGTCCATATAATGCTTTCTTAAACTAACAAACCATATCTCCCTGATCAGTTAATTGAAATCCATCAGGTTGCTCAATATACACCTCTTCCTCTAATTCACCATATACAAATGTTGACTTGACATCCATCTGATAAACTTTGTAGTTTTTGTAAGTAGCATAAGCAAGAAATAGTCTCACAACTTCAATTCTAGCAACATGAGAAAAAGTTTCTTCAAAGTCAATTCCTTCTATCTAAGAGTATCCTTTGTATACCAATCTTGCTTTTTTTCTGATATATTCACCTTTTTCATTCAGTTTGTTTCTAAAGACCCATTTAGTTCCAATTAAATTTAAGTCTTTAGGTCTAGGAACAAGAATTCATATATTATTCTTCTCAATTTGTTGTAGTTCTTCTTTCATTGATTCAATCCAATGTCGATCTTTGCATGCTTCATTGACATTACTTGGCTCAACCTTTGAAATTAAAAAACATTCTTCTGCAATTCTTCTCCTAGTCTAAACACCTTTGTTCTTATCTCCTATAAGCTTATTTTCTAAATGATTTAATCTCACATACCTTGGAGTCTTCTAGTTTTCTTCAATTTCAAGCTCTTGTGATCTCTCTTATGTACTTTCACTAGTCTCTCCTTCTTCTTGATCTTCTTGATTCACCAGAATGATCTCAACTTGATTTGAAGTCTGACTCTTGTTAGTACTATCATTCTAATCATTAGAATCATATCCATGGGTTCTGGGGGGTCTAGCAATGTCTTCATCAAACTTAACATTTTCAATTTCAACCATTTTCTTCAATCTCTTATTGTAGCACCAGTAGGCCTTACTCTTAGTAGAATAACCAAGAACGATTCCTTCATCACTTCTAACATCAAAATTTCCTATTTCTTCATCTCACCTAATATAGAATTTACTCCCAGAGATTTTGAAATATCTAACTGTAGGCTTATGACCAAACCATGCTCAAAAGGAGTCTTACCAGTATTACCTTTGATTTGTACCTGGTTAAGGATATAACAAACAATACTCACAGCTTCTCTCCAATGGATATGAGGGACATTTCCTTCCAACATCATAGTTCTAGTAGCATCTTGAACTGTCCTATTTTTCCTTTCCACAACTCCTTTCTTTTGAGGGGTCTGTGGTGCAAATAGTTGTCTCTTTATCTCGTGTTCTTCACAAAAAAAATTAAACTCACCAAAAGTAAATTTGTCACCTCTATCTAAAATCAGACACTTAATATTCAAACATGTCTTTGTCTCAATCATACCCTTAAATATCTTGAACCTTTCTAGAGCTTTAGATTTCTCCCTTGAGAAAGTAACCCACATTATCCTAGAGTAATCATCAATAAGCAACATGAAGTACCTGTAACTTTGTAGAATTCTGATTCTAGTGGGACCACACAAGTCAGTATGCACAAGCTCTAACAATTCATTTGAACAATTTTTTCTCTGAAATGAAATTCTAGTTTATTTTCCTAACTGACATTCCTTGCATATGGTATTATTAGGCTTCACCAAATTAGGAATATCTCTCACAACCTATGAGGAACTTATCTTGATAATATTGTCAAAGTTTACATGACACATTCCTCTATGCCATAACCAACTTTTATCAACTTGAGCAATCAAAAAAATTTTACTAGCAGCATTCAGATGAAAGATGTTGCCTTTTTTTTTAGTACCTGAAGCAATCACATTTCTAGAACTTCCCAGTATGCTACATTTTCCATATTTGAATTGAATATTGTATCCCTTATCAACCAGTTATTCAAAACTCAAAATATTATGCTTCAAACCTTCAACATAAAGAACATCATCAGTATTATGCTTACCATCAAAAGAAATACATCCTCGACCACAGATTATACCACCATTGTTATCACCAAATCTTACAACACCACCATCATACTTCTCTAGGATTACAAATTTACTTTTATCACCTGTCATGTGATGTGAACATCCACTTTCAATTACCTATTCATCTTTTTCTTCAACTCGAGCAACTAGATCTTTCTCCACATTTGTACAACTAGCAGATTCAGTAGACACATGATTATTTTCCTTGATAGAAATAAATACAAAATCATCTTCACTTGCATTCCCTTTTTTAGATTCATCATTTTTCACACCTTCATCAACAACATAGTAACACTTCTTATGAAATTTAGGCTTGTAAGGTCTTGTCTTAGGAACTCTTTCTGGACACCTTGATGCAAAATGACCTATCTTGTTGCAAGAAAAATATTTAATAGGAAAATTTCATTTATACTTACCTTCTCCTTTGGCTTTCCTTCTGACAATAAGTGCTTCAAGCTCATTTAGTTCTCTTTCTTCTTCTTCAATCTGTCTCATTTCTTCCTCATATCTGAATACCTTTCCAGAAGAACTTCACCCGAATCATATATTTTCTTGTCTCTCCTAGAAGTAGTAGCTTTAAATGCATATTCTATCTTCGGAGGGGCATCACGAAATTCACTCAACTCAAAAGTAGTAAGTTTACCAACCAAAATATCTCTGGTTATATTTGTCATAGTTTAGAGCTCCTTAATGGTTGCAACTTTGATTTTGTATGCATCAGGCAAGGATCTAAGCACTTTAGCAAAAATCTCTGATTCATCCACCTATCCACTGGCACATCTGATACCACACAAAAGTTCATTCACTCTTTGCATGAAACAACAATATTCTTATCATTACCCATTTTCAACAATTCATATTTTCCTTTCAGACTCTATAGCTTAGCCATCTTCACAATAGCATCACCTTCATATAAATTTTCCAACTTTTTCCAGATCTCATAAGTAGTCCTTAGCTCCATAACATTCATCATCTCAGAATCAGTCAAAGCACTCAACAATGCTTCCTTAGCTCTGATGTTATATTCAACATCCCTAATCTCATAAGTAGTAGTATGACCATTCTAGGGAATAACATACCTATTGCATGTAATTTTCTAGTAGGATTGACCAATACATATCAGATGACACTCCATTCAAGTCTTCCACATAGAATAATTTGTTCCATCAAATCTCACACTATCCTTCTTGTATGTCGCCATCCTAGATCACCTCAAGTTGTTAAACATCTTCCAAGGAACCTGATCCGATACCAATTGTTGGAAACACAAGGGCAGAAAAATGAGAGGGGGGATGAATCAGTTGTCACAAAATTTCAAACTTATTAAACTTATTAACCTTTATTCTCATATTTGATTAATAACAGTGAAATAATGAATCAACAACACATCAAAAACACACATAAGACCAATATTTTTGTGTGGAAACCCTATTAGAGGAAAAACCACAGTGGAGGTTAATCCACAAGTTATACCCTGTTAAAAGTATAAGAAGAATATATGAGGAATTCACATGCATTCAGGCACAATGCCTAGAGCTCACTGCTCAAAGGAAGACTCATTGTCTTATAGAAAACATTCAAATTAACTCCATCTGAAGAATTTAAACTAAGAAAGTAGCATCTACTAATGCCTAAGTGTAGTTTTGGTTAAGCACATGAACACCCCTTCAATTTATTTCACTCTTCTTCACACTCTGCTCTACCTTCAAATGATCTGAACCTTTTTCACACATAGCACTCACACACTTCACATTTCACATACATCTCAAATGAAGAAACAATCACTTATATATATCTGCAACAAGAAATTGCATTGCTTCATGTTGACTCCAACAAAATAATAGAATGAATGCAAATTGTCAACCCAAAACAATAAACATTATCAATGTGCATCAACCAAGGTTGGCCACAACATAGTGGAGACCCAAAATAATTTTCTCAAACACAAAACACCTTCAAATATTCTTCCTCGAAGATCAACAACATGCTTCAAACACCTTGTCGACCACAAACATGAAAAACATGAACATGCAAGATAAAACCTTGGATCACGAGCACAATGATCAATGCAGACGTGCAACACAGATATAACATGATCTAGAAATTTCCATGAACACCACAGTAAGATATGCAGCAACTCTAATTATCAGATACACGTTATCTTCTTCCATGAACACCATTTATAGTAATCAAATAGTTGTCACAACATAGAAAATTATAACTTGCTAAAATCTTCATGTGCACCTCTGAAAATTTCAGAGTAGAAACTAGATAGGATTGAAAATAAACCCTTTAATCCACAACATCTCGCTATCAACATACTGAAATTTCTACCATACTGATCTTCACTACTTCACAAACAACCTGTAACACATTTTATTACAATTTTCTCAATATCCTCGACATACACAGTCTTAAAGAAATTAATTCTAATAGTGTTGACATCAATGACAACCACATATCAGCAACTCGACCACAACATCCAACACTAGGGCACTTTTTAAACAATTAAAACCACATAAAGACTGTTATAATGACATTTAAAAGGTGACTCAAGGGTCTAATAAAATAACCTTTACAAAACAAGGTTGAATGCATATCCTTGACAATACTATAAATTCACAAGAATAATATAATGGAAGTAGCTATGTGACCCCTTCATCAACATTGGCCAATTTTTATCTATTTACTCAACCAAGAAAAAAGTGTTAGTATTTCTCATAATTAATAGTAATTGAAACAAATGGCATATGAAAAATAACCTTCCATGAATAAAAATTGACTAGAGGATTGAATCTACACAAGTATAATTTAACTCTCCCTACTTGCATAATAGCTTTTAAAGTCAAACAATGATTGATCATGTCATTTAGTATCAAAATATTACCACTTATCAATAATCTATTTAACCTATAATGAATACAACTATAAAAAAATATTGAATATCAATCATTATCTTTATATTCTCACTTAATCACACTCATAATATAAAATCACCTAACATGATCAAATCCATTTAATATTCATAATGATATTACCAATAATGAAATATCTCAATCATTACATACTTATGTAGACAGGGAATAGACCCCATCTCGCTATCACATGAAATCACAACAACCACTAGTTAGTTATTTAACAATAAAAAAATATAATAAAATTGATGTATAAGAACAATAATAACTAATCTATATTATCCAACATAAAAGAACATAAAATATAGGACATAAACCATTGATGACTAATAGGATCAACAAGGCCACAAGGGACATGGTCTTATATAATTTTTAGGTGAGTTGGGGAGTGAAATAGAAGAATTCTTATCATAAACCCACCCACTTAGATGCATTGGAATTGATGGTTCGACCCCATGATAAATAGAATGAAATTTATGCAATATTGCAACTTTTCATTGAACAAAATTGACACTTTTTACAACATTTGAAAACTTGGCACCATAAGCAATTGAATTGAAGTATTCAAAAATTAAGAGAGGATATTTTAGAGGGGTTTTACATGACCTTATAGGTTGAGACAAAAAAATTTATACCATGGATTTTGAGAAACAACCTATCAAAACTTGGCGATTTTTTTCTCTTAGGGAACTTGAGAGAATGTGTCGATATAGTGTGGCCTGGAAAATTCAAAAAAATTGGGGAGAAAATAGGAGCACACATATCATAAAAATAACCACTTGGATGTTTTGGAACTGATGGTTTGAGCCCATGATGAACAAAACAAAATTTATACAACACTACAACTTTTCATTGAATTCATTTGATTTGTTTTCAACACCAAAAAAATTGCTGCCATGAGAAACTAAATTGGATTCTTGAAAAATTGAGGTTATAGGTTATTATAGAGGGACCTCACATGAACGTGTAGGTTCAGACAGATAATTTATATGTGCCATGGATTCCAAAAAATAGCTTGTCAAAGTAGTGAATCTTGGAACATTCAGGCGAGTAGGGGAGTTGAACAAGAAAATTCCTAGAATAAACTCACACACTTGGATGCATTGGAATTGTTGATTTGGGCCCATGATGAACATAACAAACTTTATGCAATATTGCAACTTTTTATTGAACAAAATTGACACTCTTTGCAACATTTAAAATTTTGTCTCTATGATCAATTGGATTGGAATCTTCAAAAAGTGAGAGATGTTATTATAGAGGGTTCTCACATGATCCTATAGATTCATAAAGAACATTCACATCTTCCATATATTCGGAGAAACAACCTATAAAATTTTGGTAGCTTTTGCATTTACGATACTTAAGAGAATGCACCGATATGATGTGGCTTGGAACATGTTGGCTAACAAATTGGGAACCTTAATTTTTTACTTATTAAATCTTGAATCTCATCTCACAAGTTTCAATTGTTCCCAATAGCTATGGATAATTTTTATCTAAAGAAACAATCACCCTCTGAATTTTAGAGGTACAACTCCCTCTCAGATTTTCATTGAATTTAAAAAGAAAACTAAAGAAAACAACCATATTTATGTTTTTGAACTAAAAGTAGTAAAGGTGAATAAACCTAATACCAAAAAAATTATGATATCAGATTCAATGAAATGAGATTATCACAAATACTAGCACAAAGACTAGCATGTACTCTGTAACATGTAAATAGATGATTTCCAATCTAATATAATCTAAAAATGAAACCAATTACAAGAGATAAACAACGACACATTCACATAGGAATAATCATAACCATAGAAGAAATATTAAACACAGATTTAATATTCTCCAATTATCTCCATAAACCAAAATCACACAGACGAATACAAGTTTCAATTGCAACATAATATAATGAAATTGTAAATATCAATTTTTCAAAACTATCAGAGAGAGATTCTTGTGTTCCTTTTATAAATATATATAAGTGGATGAGTAACTACTTCTTTTTCAAAATAATTTCCCAAAAATAAATAAAGTATTTTCAAATAACAATGAAAATTAGAAAAGCAATTGAAGAGACAATGGTGGTGCTTCATTAACCAATTTCATAGTTAACTAATTTGTTGATGTAGCGAGATTCTTTTGCAAAGCTTGAAAAGATTTGATAACATGTGGCATATACTTATGTTGAGGGATAGCAATATTGCCTACCCCTAACTTCCAAGCCATTTGGTTGTCATGTCTTGATTCAATCCTTTTGTTGTATGTACCTGCCAATCTAGCTATCTAAAATAAAACTGAGTCTATTCCATTGAATCTTATCAAGCTTTCAGCATTGAAAGGTTGTGAGTTAGTGATCTCATCAATCACATTTTTGAAGTTTTCCTTCATGACTCCGACATCATAATCACTACCACTTTCTTCCTAGATAGGTTGTAAAACGAGCGCAAAGAGGTTCTTGCAAACTTCTTCAATGATTGCATTGCTTTCTATTAACACTCTGCTAAATCCTTGCATACCCTATTTTACTACTTGTAGCTTCTATTCAACACTCGTCTTCCAAATTATACAATGACCATCATAGATGCTTGGAATGACCTACTCACTAGCCTATTTCTTAAGTCGTGTATTCAACATCCCCTTCATCTCATTTAAGTATGTGATCCATATTGATTCTTCATTTTTGGCCAAAGAAATATATTTTTCTATCTCCACCTTCAAGGTATATGCATTTTGGTGAATTATTAGCATTTCTGAAAATAATTGATTTCCTTTATCCTTTGTGTTTCTAACCCACTCACCTATAGTGTTTGTAAACACCTCATAACTCTATAGCTTACTTACTACCTCTTTTCCCATTACCGATGTTGGATCGAAAGAGGCTTCATCTTGAGAGATTGGTTGAGGGTTAAAGTCAAAAATTGACTTTAGTCATTCAGTTAGGATCCTAACCTAGCTTTTCAATTCATTTTTACTTTTCTTATCCTTGTTAGTTTGTTCAACTAACCCAATTGTCATTATCTAGAATTTATGTACATATTTGTTTCTTATGGATGGTCTTAAGTTGATTCTACCAACATCGAAGTCTCTTGCAATTTCCTGATTGATTTATTTTTGTGCAATAGGGTGAGCGACTTCCACATAGACATTTCCTATACTCTCATCCTCTATCAATCTAGATGCAGTCTTTAATTTTTTTGGCTTAGGAGTCCTCTGAAACAACTGGCCCACCATGTCTTTCTTAGGGAGATATACTTGTATTACCTTCCTTTTCTTTGACAATGTGTTTTCTAGCCAAGATGATGGGGAAGGAACAACAATTGCTTTAGAACTAGAAGAACCAAAAAAAGTCCTCCTCAACAGAGGGGTAGTAGACTCCACATGTTCTGGTGAAGAAGTTGGAGTAGGTCCCATTCTAGGAGTCTCATTTACTTCTCTAACAGGAGATGACCCGTGAGAGGAGGAAGATGTATTGATGGATATGTTACCTATATCTTGTTTACCCTCAACTATATCCTTATCGTTTCTTTGTTGAATTAGGTCAAGAGAATCTTCTCCACATGTTCCTTATGGTAAAATCCTTTCAGGAGGCTCATCATCACCATCACCTTGAGCTCCTAATGATATATGATGTGAAGTTGAAAATGAAGTTCCCAAGGTTATGGGAGGTTGACTATATTCACCTAGAGGTTGAGTACTCTATGACTTGGTTTGAGGGTGTTGTTCAACCTTCTTCTTAGAAACCCATTCCTCTATTCTTCTTAAAAGAACTATAGTTATTTCCTCAATTGTTTCAACCTCCTTGATGATCTATTCCATGATAATGATGAGTTGAATATAGATATGTTGAGTAAAAATAGGGTTGACCATATTTGTTTCATCATATTCTATGCCTCAAATATCCCATCCCAAATTAAATATTACTATCTATCTTAAAGACAATCTCATCCAAATTCTTCTCCTTACTTCATGCTCATCAAGCAAATCTACCCAATAATCATCTAGATTAGGTATATGATGGAAACCTGAGCCAAGTTGTAAATTACTCCACATAATATTTGTTGTCAAAAGGAAATCGTTCATCATAAAATTGTAAATTATACTTAACAAGCTCTCTTTCAATGTCGAAAGCATCTAACATTGAGTTGCAAGTGAAATAACCAAAACCCATATGAAACTGTACACACACTTTCTTTCGCTCTTGACATCTCTTATTTACATCAACAAGTTGACTACATAATTTTATCATCTTGTGTCAATCTTTCTAGGTCTCAACTACCAATTTCTTAATAATATTGACAAGAATATTTTTACTCGATTCTACCTACACATTTCCTCAAGGATAACAATGAACAAAATGAGACAAAGAGATTCTATACTCATAACAAAAAAGATAAATTTTGCTAGAGGAAAAACTAGAAGTGTTATCCATAACTAACTTGAAGGGCACTCCAAACCTTATTAGAATATTTTCCTTGATAAATGTTACCAATTTTCACTACAACTCAATTGGTGGAGGTAATTTAATTTTTGTTTGATCTTAAAGTGGAAATTCAGTTAGTTGCTACATGGTTTTAAATTGTTGATTGCATCTGTTCTTATCAAATACCAGTTATGCATTGTTTAAGAGAACAAAGTTATAAGAGTCATTGCTCAATAATTTATAGAACAAATAAAGTACAAAGCTGATTATACAAATTATTAAGCATTCATTTCTTTCATTTTATTTCATGACATTGTTACATTACAGATTTCATTTGATTGCAAGAATACAAATGATGGTACAAATTTGCATTTTTGATGCATTTTATTTTTAGAATGAAAATAGAAAGAGAATTTTAAAAATCCACACAAGCCATGGAGTTAACTGTTGCAATGCATTGAAGGAACACTCTAAACTATTGAAGATGCAGAAAGGAAAAACACATAAATATGGACATAATCCTGATTGCATGTGCTTGTGGTCGATGTAGAGGTGGTGCACCATCTTTCATCCTCGAGCTCCGATTGACTTGTAAGAAGAAATGAGGCTTGTTAGAGCTTCGATTATGACCATATCTACATGAACCATCAACAGTAAGGAGAATGTTGCTAACAATGCACTGAAACAATCAAGAAAAGTGTAGAAATGAGAGACTGAAAATGAAATGCCATATCATAGAAACATCATGACAATATATTGTTTTTGCTAACATTGTTTGTTTCCTATGTAGGTATAGGAAAATTCATGAAGCTGACTATTTTATGAAGACATAAATCATGTGGAATAAAATGGGCTCCCACAAAGGGAGAGCTCAGCATGCTACCCCTTAAACTTACAAGTGGGCCAAGTAAGAGAGTACATTATCATGCTCATCTGATCTTTTCGTAAGAGAGTAAAGGAAACTTAAAATAGAAGAGAAATCAAGTTTATCATGCATTCATAACAGTTAGATCAAAAAAATGAAGTGAAAAGTACAAATGGATAATAAACTTGACGAACTTGTTTTTGTTGAAATCCCTCATTTTCATTCTGGAATTTTTTTATATTGCTGCCATATCATTGTTTTTGCTGCCTTAAGTCTATTCATATTCTTTTATGTTGTTTCATGATATTATTCTGTTTTGGAGCAGCAAGTGTTTTATCTCATAATAGTGGTAGTGAATAGGCATACATAATGCCTTATCAATGGAGAACTAACAAATAATGGAAGTATTTGAAAGAGTTCAGTTTGTCATTTGCCTTATGAGTTGTGAGCTGAGAATGCACTCTTTTCTGACGCATTTTAATATTAAGCTAAGTGATCAAGTAAATGAAATGTGCAAGTAGAGAAAATAAGCTAAACTAATTAGTAAAACATGGAGGAAAGTGTTGATGTACCTGGTAAGGTTTTAGGCTGAGAATGTAGATTTCCTGAAGTAGTTAAGTAAATGGAAAAGTGGTAGTAAACATCAAAGTAGCCCACAAAAAAGGTGTTGTATTCAGTTTAAAACATTAGTAAGCTATGCAGAATCATAAAAAACATTATTAAATTGTTTTTGTCTCAAAATCTGTTATTCCCATGAGGTAACCCTGTTGAATGAGAATCCAAGTATTGAGTTTGAAATGTGGTGTATTTCAGTATTTATTAATGTTGTAGTTATGAATAAATTCCTATTACACGATTCAGTGTTACTCTGAAACATGAAAGTTGAAGTACATCAAATGAATGGGAATATGCATCAAATATGATCAAGAATGGTACTATAGTGGCTGAAAGCAAAATTATGTTTATCAAAGGCATGGATTTGGCCCTCTAAATAAGTAAAGTCTGTAATTTCATTGCAGCTACAACAAAATAAAAAATGCAAATACATGGAGCCTATTTCAGATTTTAGAGCTATTTTTACACAATTCTTCTCCATAGGGTTTCCAGAAGTATTAATATGAGGAAATGTTCAAGTTTCAGAAGGTTTTCTTCCATTATTACCGAATACCCACATGAGGGTTTTATTTAAAAATGTGGATTTATTCAAAACACTGAATACCCATGAAGGGATTTTTACAAAAATGAAGGTTTCTCTCTATTTCTAGAATACCGACATTGGGATTTTTGATCAAATGAAGATATTTACCATTTTCAATAGAAAATACAAAATAAATGATTTTGTTCAGAATCAAGGAATACCCATGTAATGGTTTCACAAAAAAATGCAAAAATGCTTGAGATGCATCATGGGTCGAACCCATTTATGGAGGAGTTTCAGTTACATTTTCCATTGAAAGGATGAAAACACATTTCAAGCTTACTATTTAGAAGTCAAAATCTGAAAACAAAGAACGAGAAACCCGAAGATTTTTCTTCAGAAAGCCCAAGATCAAACACACATGGGATGACCTATATTGTATCTGCATTTTGGATTGTAAAAACAAAAATCATTCACTTGCATTTTATGCTTTTAAAATCTTTTTGATTGAAAGAGAAATGCAGAAGAACAATGGAGGAACATGAGCTTACCAGTGTGATGCCTGTAGAGGAATAGATAAGGCATGACCAAGCTTTAATGGAGCTTCCAGATACAAGGGTTGAGCTCATAGATGGCGGCCAAGGAGAGTTTAAGAAAATACAGAGTGAAATGAAGTTAAAAATCAGAGATAGAAACATACATAGGCCACAACCTTAATGGATTTTTGCCTCCCAAAATATAGTGGAAGAGCTACAAAAGACCATGAGAACAACTTACCATTATCACAGTGAGGAGAATGACCATCTAAAGACAAATTTTGAAGTTCTCAAGCCTTTCAAAGTTGCAAATCGAGCTCACTCATGGCAGTGCCATCTCTCCCAGCAGAGCAAAAGTCTTTCAAAGTTGCAAGATGGAAATGAAATGATTTTAGGGTTTCTTCTTGTTTTGTTCTGTGTTGACCTAATTCAAATTTGGGTTGATAATATTTGTCTTTTGAGTGGAGAAATTCAAACTTAGGGATTTTTAGTGTTTGCATTTTCAAATTAATGCCTTAAGTTTTATTGCCATGGTCTCATATGCCTTAGGTCGAACTTGTTAAGGAATTCATGTATTTCCATATGCCTAAGACTTAGGCTTGAGTTGATAAATGTTTCATGGTTTAGGACTTTAGAGATTTGAGTGATGCCAAAAATAATTCTTTTGTTAAGAATTCAAAGTCCAATGCCTTAGGTTTCATTTAATTGTTTTTTGGGAAAATCAATTAAAATATGAATGAGAGTTTCTTATGCCATTATGCCTTAGGCATTTATTTGTAATTGATTTTATAGAAATTAATCAGGTCTTAGAGAGATATGCCTTAAATTAAAATCCATATTTTAGGCATTCTATTTTTCAATTGATTTTTAAAGAAAATCAATTAAATGTAATAATGGAGATGGCTATATTATTTTTTATGATTTTTTATAAGAAAAATCAAGATTGTAATTGGAGAAATAAGGGTTATAGTTTTTCCAAGATTTGTTTTTTAAATATTTATTGAAAAATTAAGTCAAACTGGAAAAAATAAAGCAAGTTGTAAAAATTGTATGTTGTAAAGCAGAGGATAAAACAATAATCTAGAAATTGTTTGACTTTATTGCTATTTGTAGTTGTTTGCATGCAAAGATGAGTTTGAATTTTATTCTGGTCGGATTTGAGTTGCATGGTGAAGAGATGAAGTGTTTTATTCACTTTAAAAGTAGATTTTGCTTATTTTGAGAGGTCTTATGGCATGCACATGCAAAAAGTGCGTGTTTTCCACTTTTATGTCACCTTTTGGAGCAGTTTTAGGTGTTTTTCCTTGAGATTTATTCTTGAGTTTGGATAAGGGTTTTAGTGATATATCTTGGAGAAAAACTTAGAGGTTTTCTTAATCCATATTATTGATTCTTGCTCTCATGCTGAAACAAAGAGTTTTGTAACTCAAAAATTTGTACTCAGACTTTGATATTGTTGGTGTAATTAAATGTGTTGTACCTTGTCCTAGGTCATCATTACACCTTAGTTAAGTTTACTTAGGGACCACATAGGAGTTTTTGGATATTATCCACCTTTGGTGGACTTATCATGTTGTCACTCTATCACTCCCACCTTTCATGGACATATCTTGAGATTAGGTTTCCACCTTTTGTGGTGGTTATCGCATTATCACCTTTCCACTTTAGGTGGAGTGATAGATTTTCATATTTGTCTCATGTCATAAGATTATGACGCTTGTCATAATCTTATGCACTCATATGTTCTCACCTTGGCTATATAACCAAGGGGTCTCTACTACATTTGTACATTGATATCATTATCATATTGATGAGAATACAGTTTATTCTTGTCACATCATTTTCTCTCTTCTTTGTGATTTCCATTTGGTCCATAGATCTTGGCATCCATAGCCAATTCCAACATGGTATCAGAGCATGTTTGATTCTAACAAATACTCCTTCAGTTAATAGAAACAACTTTCCTATTTCTCAATTTTGTGTCAATTACAGTTTCAGTTTGATGTAATTTGTGATTTATGTTTACAAAATCCTTGTCATGTCCTAGAATTATAGTTTGAAGTAGAAAGATCATAAATACAGGTTGCATGTTGCATTTAAATTTGAATCTTCATGCAAATAATTTTTGTGTTAATTGTTCGTGAGAAGTTGTGAATTATTGTTCTTTTCTGAGAATTTTTTTGTGGGTAGAAGAAAAGAGTCATCTTTAAGTCATCATTAAGTTCTTAAGTCATAGGTTTCATTCAAGTTCATCTTTCTACCCTTTTCCTCAAGAAATCACTTAGAATAGATTTATTATTCAGAGAACCAACTCACTCTAGAGATTCCTTCTTTGTTTAGATCACCCACATCTGAAGAAGGTTTCCATGTGTCAATAGATAATTAGATTTCTGCAAATTTAACACAGGGTGCATATTTGATTGATAACAGTTTTTGGCATGCCCAGTGGGACTTTGAAAATCAATTTCAGAGAAGTTTTAATCTTTTAAAGTTGTTGTTTGGTGTATGGAACAAGTTATTTAGCCATTTAGAGGCCTTTTTCAATATACCTAGTGACTCTAGTTCTGATTTTACATGTAGACTTAGTGCAGCCTGCACATGAGAATAATTCAAACAAGATCAAGTTCAGTACCTTTTGAGTACTTGCAGCTGTCCCCACCATGAAGGAGGGGCAGAACAATAAAAAGACTATTTAACTCACATGGGAGGTCAACATCAACACCTCTAGTTCTTAATTCTATAGTCTTATCACTAGGAAGTCTTGTTCCTATGTCACAAGCACCACTGATGGTAAGACAACATGATTTTGCACCTTTTAATGAGGGAAGTTCATTAAACATTGCACACTATGATGATATTCTAGTAGCAGCTTTTAGAAGCCTGCCTTTCTTTACTAGAGAGGAACAAACTACTACCATTGAACACATTCGTGATGTGGCCACTCTATGTTCAATTCACAACATTACCCAAGAAAACGTAGCAGTGAGACTCTTGTCTGTGTCACTCAAAGGAAAAGCATTGCAATGGTTTAGAGCCCTCATAGAAAATTCAATCGCGACATGGGATGCATTAGGCAATGGCCTATACTAGTATTTTGCTGATAAATCAAATCATGCATCTTTGTTGGAACAGTTGAGCATGAACAAAAGAGCTCCCCATGAGCACTTGGTTGATTTCAATTACTGATTTTAGAGACCTTGGGACAAAATCCTTGCAACGGTAAAACCTTTACCAGCTCATGCTTTTCTATTTTTCTTTAAGGCCTTAAATAGAAATAATTTAGTTATGACTCAATCTATGGGTGGGCACACAATCCCTAACACTTTTGATATCACCATTAGAGCTAAGAACTATCTTATTCAAGTTGGGGAAATTTCCCCTAGGCCCCCTATGCCTCTGTTTCCAGATATTCAAATGCCTACACCTGTATCTTTACCACCCTTAGCTATTGTTCCTCCCATTCTAGCAATAGGTTATCAAACTTTAGCCCAAGAAATTGCTACTCTAGCCCAAAACCAAGAGTTTCAAGAGATAAAAAGTATATTGAAGACCTTTGGGAATGATCTCGTCAGCATTAAGAAGCAAGTTGGCCAAGAGCATAATCCATATCAAGCCTCATACTAGCAAAACCAACTAAATAGGCCAGCCTTTCAAAATTATTATCAAGGCCAAAGGAAAAAATTAATCCTAGACCATTTCAGCCCTACAACCCAAATGCTACTAGTTTGTCAAAGGAACTCATGCCATAGAATAACCTTGCCCAAGATTGTGACTGGTGCTATCCATGCAATCAGCCCCATAACCAGTCAGCATGTGCTAACGACATGAGAAATCGAGCCTTAATCGTCCAAAATAGTTATGAAGGTTAGGAAAGTATTCCAAGTCAAAATATGGAACAACAAGAAAGCTTCGAGATTGCTTTACCAAACTAGTAGAGTTATGAGTTTTGTGGCATGAACGATCAAGATCAACAAGATTCTCTTGTTTCGACCAACACTAGATCAAAAAAGAGAGCCATGGATTTGGGGCAACAAGCTAAAAACTCACAGTAGTAGGCTACAAAGGACAAATCGACTATTTCTGCATCAAATACTAATGTTGTAGTGCAACCTAAGGTGCAGATTCTGCAAAGAGGCCAAGATCTACCTAGCAAGGTACAACCCAATATGCCATCACAACCTTTACAGAAAGGAAGCGATGTTGCTGTCACTAAAAACCAACAAAAGGTAACTCCTATTTCTTTCAACGTGGTTGAACATCTTAAGAAAGCTACTGTCAATATGACAGTTATGGATGCCTTGCATATTCCAGGTCAAAAGAGTTTGTTGCGAGATGCATTAGTAGAGATTTTTGTTTCTGATAATAATCAAAGGAATGCCAAATTTGTTCTTATGAACAACTCAAAAGTCAAGAGTGAACAAAAAACTAAAGAGTTAAAGCCTCCATTTTATTTAAGTTTGATTATTGGATATAAAATAGTGCATAACTATATGGTCTATTCTGATGCAAGTAGCTCCATTATTCCTAAGATCTTAGTTGATACATTAGGTCTTGCTTATGAACCTAACTCTCAAAAAGGTTTAGTTCAGTTAGGTGGATCTGTTGTTAAAACTGTTGGTATAATAAAAAATTTAGCTCTTACTTTGCATGCATCCCCTAGTTTTGCAATTCATCAGGATATACATGTTATTGATCTGCCACCCCACTATGCCATTTGCCTTTCAAGGGATTTTATAGCCAAACTAGGTGGTTTTTTGGCCTCTGATTGGTCTCATCTATTTTTTAGAACAAGGTATGGTACGAAAGTAACCATAAATTATGAGCCTTTAGCCAAAGACCATATTGAACCATATCTCACCCCTATACTGGAGGAGAAAACAATGACCTTAGACCATAGCACCCATATAGAAAATATGAATTTGGATGAATGGGCAACCAAAGATCACGAGCTTGATCCTTTCCACCAACCAGATGAGATAGGATTATGGGTTTATATGATTCATGAACCTGATTTTGATATGCCTAATTTTTTTAAAAAGGAGGGACAACCTACATAGAAGGAAAATGAACTTTGGAAGCTTTATTTTGATGGCTCAAGGAGCACTATAGGTGCTAGTGGTGGAGCCATGCTGATTTCACCATAAGGAAATAAATATTATTCAGCTTTCAAGTTTGCATTCAGCTATACAAATAATACAGTTGAATATGAAGCACTGGTGCATGGCCTAGAATGGGCTTGAAAGAGAGGTATTAAATGCTTAGGTTTTAATGGTGATTCAGAACTAATAGTGAATCAAGTTAGAAATTTGAATACTAAAAAAAATGATTCACTTAAGAAGTATAAGCATCATGTATGGGATTTGATTGAATATTTTGATGCTTTTAATATATGTTCAGTTCCTAGAAATGAAAATAAGCATGTAGATAGGCTCATTGCTGTAGGAGCCCAGTTTGATATTCCGAATGAGATTCACAAAGTAGAGGCATGCCAATATGTTAAGATTATATTCAGACCTTCTAAACCTGACAATAATGTGAGTTGGTAGGTTTTTGACAGCGATGAGCAGATTGTAAGCTTCTTAATTGTTGAAGTTGAGTTTGTTGATGGTAATCAACAAAAGTGGAAACACCAATATGATAATAAAATTATTCAATTAAAGACAAACAAGTTGCCAAAGGGGTTGGTGACCTTGGAATCTATTTTCAAATCAGATGACCAGGTATGAAAAGATAAATGCAGCATGACTATTAAGGAAGAACACTATGAGGCAATTGAAATTTTCAAAGGTAAGTTGCTCAAGCTAGGAAATGTATGTAATAAAGAGAAGTAGAAAGCTTTTATGCTGGTATGTCAAGATTTTAGTGATGTATTTGCTTGGGAATACAAAGATCTGAAAGAATTTGATCTAGAACTTTCTCAGCATACTATTGAACTAGAACCTGATCCTAAACCTATACGGCAGAAACAAAGACCTCTTAATCCCAAACTAGAACATCTTATGAAGGTTGAGCTGAACAATTTAGTTGAGAGTGGTATTATTTTTCCTATCAAGCATACTTCCTGGGTGTCTAACTTAGTTCCTGTTAGGAAGAAAAGTGGCAAAATCAGATTGTGTGTTGATTTCCAAGATTTAAATAAAGCATCACAAAAAGACCACTATCTACTCCCTTCCATGGAACAAATTTTACAAGTAGTTTTTGGTTCTGATAGATTTTCTTTGTTGGATGGGTATTCAGGTTACAACCAGATTCTGGTAAAGCAGGAAGATTAGTTCAAAACAATGTTCACAACTAAATGGGGCACCATGGCCTATAAAAATATGCCTTTTGGCTTATCCAAGGCTGGAGCAATGTTTTAACTTGCGATGGACGTGGCCTTTCATGGCCTCATGAACAAGTTTGTTTTGGTTTATTTAGATGATATTACTATTTTTTCCAAAAATGCTATTGAACACTTTGAGCATTTAAAACAAATTTTTCAAAGGTGTAGAGAGTTTGGAGTATCTCTCGATCTAAAAAAGTGTATTTTTCTGTGCACGAATGTAAACTCCTTGGATACATGGTTTCAAAACAAGGTATTTCTATAAACTATGAGAGAGTTTCTACTATTCTTGAATTACCATTACCAGATCACAAGAAAGGCTTACAAAGCTTTCTTGGAAGAATAAATTTTGTAAGGAGATTCATACCTAACATTGTAGCTTTGCTGCAACCTCTCACTGTTATGCTTAAGAAAAATATGCCTTTCAGTTGGACCAAGGAAGGTAAGAGGAGATTTGAGCAGATAAAAGAAGCCCTTGCATCTGCTCCTACTCTCATTAATCCAAATTATGATAGAGATTTTATTATTTATGCCTTTGGAGGAGTAGATACTATTTCAACTATGTTGTGTCAGCAAAACGATGAAGGTTTGGAACAACTTGAAGCATTTTTCAGCCAGGTATTACACGATTATGAGGTGAAGTATTCTTTCATTGAAAAAAATGTTTTTGTTGTTGTGAGAAGCCTCAAAAAATTCATGCATATGTTGTCAAATAATAGGATTCATTTATTAGTTTCTCATTCAACTGTTAAGGACTTCTTGCTTAACCAAGAAATTAATGATAAGCGTACCGGTTGGATAACCAAGGTTATGGAGTTTAATATTGATATTAAAATAACCAAGCTTGTCAGAGGCAAGAGTTTTTGTGAACAGATTGCAGAAAATATGGCTGAAAACAATTTAAAAGAAGCTGAAAGTGTTGGTATAATGCTAAACAATGATGATTCAGTTGTTGTTCCAGTTCCTGCTGCTACCTGGGTGCAGCAAATGATGCATTATTTGCAAACTGGTGAGTGCCCTGAAGGCTTAGACAAAGAGAAAAGGAGGTATTATAGATTACAGTCCATTCCTTTTGAAATTATTGATGGCATTCTTTATAGAAGAGACTTTTAGGGTATTTTATTAAGATGCATTAAGCTTGATCAAGTTGACAAGTTGTTGGAAGAATTTCATGATGGGCCTTTAGGAGTCCATTTTGTTGCAAGAACAACAATGCTGAAAATTATGTGGGTTGGTTATTATTGGCCAAATCTATTTAAGGATGCTATTGCTTGGGTCTGAAAATGTGAAAAGTGTGCTTTGTTTTCTAGAAAATAGAGGCTTGCAGCGCTGCCCCTGCATCCTATTCAAGTGGAGCAGCCATTTTCCAAGTGGGATTTGGACTTCATTGGACCTATCAACCCACCTTCAAGTGCGGGTCATAAGTGGATCCTTACTGCAATGGATTACTTTAATAAGTGGACCAAATTTGTTGCTTTGAAAGAAGCAAATGAGACTTTTGTGCTTAATTTCTATCAAGACTTAGTGTCAAGATTCAGTACTCTAGATTCAATAATTTTTGACAACAGTTTGGATTTCATTGGTTTAAGGATTCATAATTGGTTAGTTAGAAATAACATTTATCTAAATACATCTTCTAACTATTATCCGCAGGGGAATGGACAGGGAAAATCTACAACTAAGAATTTGATCCGGATAATCAAAAAGACGATTGAGGACAATCAATGGACATGGCATGAAAAGCTTAAGTTGGCCCTTTGGACTGACAGGGTGACTCCTAAAAGGGCCACTATTTGTTCTCCTTATGTAATTTCTTATGGAAAAGAATCTAGGTTACCTGTTTCTATTGAATTACCTACTTTGATTTTTGTTAAAGAGTTGGAATTGTTGAATGAATAGCCTCTTGAAGTGAGATTTGCATAGATGATAGAGCTCGAAGAAACCAGAAAGGAAGAATTAAGGTAGCTTGAGATACATCAAGCTTAGATGAAGAGCTCTTTTGATAAAAGGGAAAGACCACGAGAATTCATCATTGGTGATCTGGTCTTTAAGTGGAATGAATATTAGAATAAACCTGGATGATATTCCAAATTTGATGCAATTTGGGATGGGCCTTATGTGATCACGGAGTGCAAGGAACACAACGCTTTCCAACTTTCTAAGTTGACTAGAGAGGTGATGTCTATCCCAATAAATGGCATCCACCTCAAGCATTGCCTCTGAGATAAGTTATATTTTGTAAATAAGTAGAGTAGTTGTTGCAAATAAGTGTTTTACGCACATTTCTTTTCAGTTTTCCTACTTTCCCTAAGCGTTGTTGTGCATGTTTTAGTTGGCCATCAGGGCCTATTAATTTGCTTTCAGCATTGTTTTGTCCTATTTTTCTGTTGTTTGGAGTATTAATGTTCAAATTTTTGAGTTTTATGAAGGGGCAGATTTGACTCCATGCCCAATGGAGTGTTACAGGAAACTGATCTAATGCTTAGCTAGCAAGAATCTAGCGAAAATCACCAAAATGTTACCAATATTCACTACAACTCAATTGGTGGAGCTAATTTAATTTTTGTTTGATCTTAAAGTGGAAATTCAGATAGTTGTTGTATGGTTTTAAATTGCTAATTACATTTGTTCTTATCAAATACTAGTTATGCATTGTTTAAGAGAATAGAGTTTTCAGAGTCATTGCTCAATAATTTATAGAACAAATAAAGTACAAAGCTGATTATACAAATTATTAAGCATTCATTTCTTTCATTTTATTTCATGACATTGTTACATTACAGATTTCATTTGATTGCAAGAATACAAATGATGGTACAAATTTGCATTTTTGATGCATTTTATTTTCAGAATGAAAATAGAAAGAGAATTTTAAAAATCCACACAAGCCATGGAGTTAACTGTTGCAATGCATTGAAGGAACACTCTACACTATTGAAGATGCAGAAAGGAAAAACACATAAATATGGACATAATCATCATCGCTTGTGCTTGTGGCCAATGCAGAGGTGGTGCACCATCTTTCATCCTTGAACTAGGATCGACTTGTAAGAAGAAAGGAGGGTTTTTAGAGCTCTGAATATGAACATATCTACATGAACCATCAACAGTAATGGAGAATGCTACTAACAATGCATTGAAACAAACAAGAAAAGTGCATAAACGAGAGCTTGAAAATGAAATGCCATATCATAGAAACATCATGACAATATATTTTTTTTGCTAACATTGTTTGTTTCCTATGCAGGTATAGGAAAAGTCATTAAGCTGATAATTTTATGAAGACATAAAGCATGTGGAGTAAAACGGGCTCTCACAAGGGTAGAGCTCGACATGCTACCCCTTAAACTAACAAGTGGGCCAAGTAAGAAATGCATTATCATGCTCATTTGAGCCTTTCATAAGAGAGTAAAGAAGACTTAAAATAAAAGAGCAATCAAGTTTATCATGCATTCATAACAATCAGATTGAAGCAATGAAGTGAAAATTACAAATGGATAATAAACTTGACGAACTTGTTTCATCCGAAATCCCTCATTTTCATTCTGGAAAAGTTTTTATATTGCTGCAATATTATTGTTTTTGCTGCCTTAAGTTTGTTCACATTCTTTTATGTTGTTTCATATTATTTTGTTTTGGAGCAACAAGTGTTTTATCTCATAATAGTGGTAGTGAATAGGCATACATAATGCATTATCAATGGAGCACTAACAAATAATGGAAGTATTTGAAGGAGTTCAGTTTGTCATTTGCCTTATGAGTTGTGAGTTGAGAATGCACTATTTTCTGAGGAATTTTAATATGCAGCTAAGTGATCAAGTAAATGAAATGTGCAAGTAGATCAAATAAGCTAAACTAATGAGTAGTAAAACATGGAGGAAAGTGTTGTTGTATCTGGTAAGGTTTTGGGCTGAGAATGTAGATATCCTAAAGCAGTTAAGTAAATGGAAAAGTGGTAGTAAACATCAAAGTAGCCCACATAAATGGTGTTATTGCATTCAGTTTAAAACAATAGTAAGCTATGAAGAAGCATACAAAATATTATTCAATTGTTTCTATCTCAAAATTTGCTATTCTCGTGAGGTAACGTTGTTGACTGAGAATCCAAGTATTGAGTTTAAAATGTGGTGTATTTCAGTATTTATTAATGTTGTAGTTATGAAGAAATTCATATTACATGATTTAGTGTTACTCTAAAACATGAAAGTTGAAGTACATCAAATGAATGGGAATATGCATCAAATATGATCAAGAATGGTACTACAGTGGCTAAAAGCCAAATGATGTTTATCAAAGGCATGGAGTTGGTCCTTTGAATAAGTAAAGTCTACAATTTCATTGTAGCTACAACAAAACAAAAATGCAAATACATGGAGCCTATTTCAACTTTTAGAGCTATTTTTACACAATTTTTTTCCATAAGGTTTCCAGAAGTATTAATGTGAGGAAATGTTCAAGTTTCAGAATGTTTTCTTCCATTATTACTGAATACCTACATGAGAGTTTTATTTAAAAATGCAGATTTATTCAAAATACTGAATACCCATGAAGGAATTTTTACAAAAATGATGGTTTCTCTCTATTTGTAGAATACCCACATTGGGGTTTTTGATCAAATGAAGATTTTTACCATTTTCATCTTACCCACATGGGGTTTTCAACAAAAAATACAAAATAAATGATTTCTTTCAGAATCAAGGAATACCCATGTAAGGGTTTTACAAAAAAATGCAAAAAAGCATGAGATGCATCATGGGTCAAACCCATTTATGGAGGAGTTTCAGTTACATTTTCCACTGAAAGGATGTAACCCCATTTCAAGCTTACTATTTAGAAGACAAAATCTGAAAAAATAGAAAAAAAAAAAAAAGGAGAAACACAGAGAGTTTTCTTTAGGAATCCCAAGATCAAACACACATGGTGCGACATGTATAGTGTCTGCATTTTGGTTTGTAAAAACAACAATCATTCACTTGCATTTTAAGATTTTAAAAGCTTTTTGATTGAAAGAGAAATGCAGAAGAACAATGGAGGAACATGAGCTTACCAGTGTGATTTTTGTAGAGAATAGATAAGGCACGTCCAAGCTCTAATGGAGCTTCTAGATACAAGGGTCGAGCTCATAGATGGCGGCCAAGGAGAGTTTCAACAAATATAGAGTTAAATGAAGTTAAAAATTAGAGATAGAAACATGCATAAGCTGCGGCCTTAATGGATTTTTACCTCTTGAAATACAATGGAAGAGCCACAAAAGACCATGAGAACAACTTACCATCATCACAATGAGGAGAATCGACCATCTAAAGACAAATTTTGAAGTTCTCAAGCCTTTCAAAGCTACAAATCGAGCTCACTCATGGCGGCGCCATCTCTCCCAGCAAAGAAAAAGTCATTCAAATTTGCAAGATGGAAATGAAATGATTTTAGGGTTTCTTATTATTTTGTTCTATCTTGACCTAATTTGAATTTGGGTTGATAATATTTTCCTTTTGAGTGGAGAAATTTGAACTTAGGGGTTTTTAGTGTTTGCATTTTCAAATTAATGCCTTAAGTTTTATTGCCATGGTCTCATATGCCTTAGGTCGAACTTGTTAAGGACTTCATGTATTTCCATATGCCTAAGCCTTAAGCTTGAGTTGATAAAATTTTCATGGTTTAGGACTTTAGAGATTTGAGTGATGTCAAAAATAATTCTTTTGTTAAGAATTCAAAGTCCAATGCCTTAGGTTTCATTTAATCGATTTTTAGAGAAAATCAATTAAAATATGAATGAGAGTTGCTTATGCCATTATGCCTTAGGTTTTTATTTGTAATTGATTTTATAGAAATCAATCAGGTCTTAGAGAGATATGAGTTAAATTAAAATCCATATTTTAGGCATTCTATTTTTCAATTGATTTTTAAAGAAAATCAATTAAATGTAGTGATGGAGATGCCATATTATTTTTATGATTTTTTATAAGAAAAATCAAGATTGTAATTGGAGAAATAAGGGTTATAGTTTTGAAAATATTTCCTTTTTAAATATTTATTGCAAATTTAAGTCAAACTAGAAAAAAGAAAGCAAGTTGTAAAAACTGCATGTTATAAAGCAGAGGATAAACTAATAATTTATAAATTGTTTGTCTTTATTGCTATTTTTAGCAGTTTGCATGCAAAGATGAGTTTGACTTTTCTTCTGGTCAGATTTGAGTTGCATGGTGAAGAGATGAAGTGTTTTATTCACTTTGAAAGAAGATTTTTCCTATTTTTAGAGGTCTTATGGCATGCACATTCAAAAAGTGTGAGTTTTCCACTTTTATGTCACCTTTTGGAGCAGTTTTAGGTGATTTTCTTTGAGCTTTCTTCTTGAGCTCGGATTAAGGTTTTAGTGATATATCTTGGAGAAAAACTTAGAGTTTTTCTTAGTCCAGATTATTGATTCTTGCTCTCATGCTGAAACAGAGAGTTTTGTAACTCATAAATTTGTACTCAGAATTTGATACTCCTTCAGTTAATAGAAACAACTTTCCTATTTTTCAATTTTGTGTCAATTGTAGTTTCAATTTGATGTAATTTGTGATTTTTGTTTACAAAATCCTTGTCATGTCCTAGAATTGCAGTATGAAGCAGAAAGATCATAAATACAGGTTGCATGTTGCATTAAAATTTGAATCTCCATGCAAATCATTTTTGTGTTAAGTGTTCATGAGAAGTGAATTATTGTTTTTTTCTGAGAAATTGCTTTTGGGTAGAAGAACAAAGTTATCTTTAAGTCATCATTAAGTTCTTAAGTCATGGGTTTCATTCAAGTTCATCTTTCTACCCTTTTCCTCAAGAAATCACTTAGAATAGATTTATTATTCAGAGAACCAACTCACTCTAGAGATTCCTTCTTTGTTTAGATCACCCACATTTGAAGAAGGTTTCCATGTTTCAACAGATAGTTAGATTTCTGCAAATTTAACACAAGGTGAATATCTGATTGATAACAATAAAATCACATACCACTTCTAAAGTTGTCATGTTAATAGGAATCACCTCTACCCACTTGATAAAGTAGTCTATAGTAATAAGGTTGTGAGCATTCCCAATACTTGACTAAGGACTAATAGGTCCTATGAAATCCAAACCCCATTGTTGAAAAGGTTCTTTGATCAGCACATGCCTTAATGGAAGTGCCACCAATTGAGGTATGCTTGCAAACTATTTACACTTTTCACATTTTTCCACCCAATAATATGTGTCCTTAAACATCGCACGCTAGTAGTAACAATGTCTTAAAATTTTGAAGGTAGTCATAGTAGAGGAGAAATGTCCCCCACACACTTTATTGTGAAAGGTTTCCAATAATCTCTCCTGCTTATTTTTATGAATACATTTTAGAAACATGCCATCTAATCCCTCTTATACAAAGTATCTTCCCAAATGACATACTTACTTTCTTTTAGCTTGAGGTTCCTCGTTTTCTTCGGAGATAAATTCTTTTGGAATTCCCCATATGTCAAGTAGTATACAATATTTGAAAACCATTTGTCCAAGAGACTAACCATTAGAACCATGGGGAGATTGTCATCATCTTCTTCTTGGGGTTGATCCTCAACCATCAATTTAAATAATCCTCTACCTTTGACCAGCTTAGTGGGCTTAATATCTACATCATACTCCTATACTTTAGCTATCCATCCCCCTCTTATATTGCAACCAATATCTTGCTAAGTGAGTATACTTTTAACAACTAGATCCGGTACATAAATAACTGAATGGGAGTGCAATATGTAAAAATGGAACTGCTTAATTGCTTTGATGACTATAAATGCATGTTTCTTGATCTAAGAGTAATTGAGCTTATGTTCCTTCAAGGGTACACTCATAAAAGAAATGGGTGCCTAAATATTTCGATCAGGATGGTGGACATTATATGTTCAAAAGCATAATAATAGATAATGAAATCCTTGTTGAAATTCAGATGATCTAAAACAAGGGCTTTGACAATAGCTTCTTTAATTTCTCTAAAATCTTGTTTTCCAGCTTCATTCCATTTGAAAATCCATTTCTCTTTCATCATATCTACTATATGTTTGGAAATCTCTGAGAATTCTGGCACAAATTTCCTTATAAAATTAACTTGACCAAAAAAAATTTAACCCATCTTATTAGAAGGTAAACTTAGATGTAGAAGAGTCTTAACTCTCTCCAAATCTATTTTAATTCCCTCCTTTCACACTGTATTCCCAAGCAGCTTACCTTTAGTGACCCTAAAAACAAACTTCTTAGGGTTTAGAGAGATGCCATGTTCCTTACACCACTAAAGGAATTTATCTAAATCTTTCAAATTATCCTTCCTTTTATTTGAGAACACAGTTAGATCATCTAGATAAATAATAATAATGTTATTCTCGAGGTCACCAAAGGATAGGTCCATAGCTCTTTGGAAGGTGGCTCCAACATTAATGAGTCTAAAAGGAATTCTATTATAGGTGAAAGTTTTCCATGGGGTAGTAAATGATGTTTGGTGGTTATCTTCCCCTGCAACACTAATTTTATTATATCTTGAGAAACCATCGAGCATGGACATCATTTCTGACCCAACCATTATTTGTAGAATACTATCCATCATGAGAAGTGAATAATTATCCTTTAAAGATTCCTTATTGAGATTCCTAAGGTCTATATAGATCCTTCTCTCCCCATTTTTCTCTTGAACCAATATGATGTTGACTACCTAGGTTGATTAATGGATTGGGTATTTGATTTCGGCCTTCAACATTTTATCAATCTCTATGAAAATTGTATCAGCAACCTTAGGATAGTAGTTTATCTACTTTTGTCTGAAAGAAACTATACCCTCCTTCAATGGTATATGATGTTGTAATCTCTCGCCCATAAAATATTTTAGGTCATCATAACACTAGGCAAATACTTCCTTATATTTGATTAGAAATGCTATCAACTTCTCCTTTTCCTTAGGAGTACAACACTTCCCTATATAAACTAATTTCGGGGATTCAACATCTCCAATGTTCACCACTTCATACTCCCCTAAATTTTTTATAGATTCACTCATTTTCTTCTTGATAGACCAATCATGTTGATAAAAGAGATCTTCCAAAGAAACCAAAAACTTAGGAATCTTATTACCTTTCAACTGAAAAAGTCCATCCTCCAAGTCTTGTGCATCATCTAGGTAGAATTCTTTGCATTCACTAGTACTACCCTCAAAGAAGGTCTGGGCAAAGATATCAACATTCTCTAAAAAGGCCTAAATTTTCTTATCATTTTCAAATAATTTCCAATGATTAACATTATTGGGAACACAAGGTTTGTAAATCATCCCAGTCCTATAAGACTTGTTTTTGAAGCCAGGATGGGGCAACAACAAAGAAGTAGATACTGCTAATGAGTCAGCTCTAGAATTTAACTCCCTAGGGATTGCCTCAATAGAGAAAGCATCAAATAATTCAATGGAGTCCCATAATTTATTCTAATAGTTTCTTATTCTTTCATTATTTACAATGAAAACCCTATATACTTGTTTGACTATCAGTTCAACATCTCCCAAGACCCCGAGAATATTAATACCCATATTCCTTGCTTTAGACAATCCCAATAACAAGGCTTCATACTTTTTCGTATTATTATTATTTGTAAACTCCAACTTTTAGGAAAAAGAGAACTTCTCACCTGAAGGATCAATGAGAACTATGCTTTCTCCTAACCTAGAGCTGGAACGACTTCCATAAAATTCCATCATCCACAGTTCAAAAGATGTGTTCAGACCAATAATGCCAGTATCTTTATCATAATTATAGAAGAGAATATAGTTTCCAAATTTAGACTCCTCATACAAGATTTGTGATTTGGGATCTTTTTAATTTAGTACCATAATCTTGGCCTTAGGTTTTGGGTCCAGGCACACCCTTTTATTTCCTATAGGGATAGTAGCATAATACCATCTAATAGGATCTCATCTCCTAGATCCTTACAAAAACTTCTACTTAAGAGCATGTCATAGCTAGCAAGAATGTCTTCCACCAAAATTGTGAGTTTGATTCTCTTATTTGGGTGAGCTACAAGTGCAACTTGAGAATTTTTGATTTGTTCAATCAAGGGACTCTGTTTAGATTCCATTAAATAGAATTTTCCAAATGTTTTTGTTAAATTCAAACCAAGGGCTTGAGCAATTTGGGTTGGCATAGCATTATCCAAGGAATCATAGTTGATGATACAATTTCTTAGTTTAGACCCATTTATAGATAGTGAAACATAAAAAGGATTAGGTTTCTCTTGTAGAGGATTTGATATTGAGTTCTACTACTTGAAGCTAAACTATTCATTGGATCTCCAAGATTAACCATTTGTTCATCTAGGCCTGCATGAGATTCAAAGTTCCTTGATTTCACATAATCAATCTATCCAACTCTTTAGGGAGCATTCTCAAATACTCTTATTATGAGATTTTTACCTTTGAATTCTTACAAAACTCAATTATATCAAATGACCCCATAGATTTCTCTGTGGAAAAAATATTTGGAGATCTAGGAGGGTCTTCCATAGATATTTAGTGTGCATGGGATGTACTTTCACTTTTTGAATTAGCACTAGCCCTATTAATAAGAACTTTAGGAGAATTTTGAATACATTTTTGGTTGCTATTTTTTTGACCTTGAGTCATGACGACATAGGTAGGCTCATCTAGAGTGATGTAGACGTCTCCTCCTCTATCATCTTCAAGTTTAAACTCAAGATACCCAATTGTAGAGTCACCATAGTGATTAGAAAGATTTCCTTCCTTGTTAACTTCTTTGATGACTTCCTTCATAGCAGTCATTTGCATAAATCTATTCATCTCAAGGAATTATAACCCATCATGGTTTGAAGTGAGGTAGAAAACACACATATTCTTCTTATTGTCTCCAAAATGGTCTTCTATTGCTAATCTTTTCTGAGTTGGAGGAAAAGGAAGTGTTTTATTACCAGGTTGAAAATTCCCCTTTCTTGTAATGTCCTAATAAGGCTAAACATTCTTTGGCATTTATCTTTTAAGAGCAATGATATCATTTGCTAATCTTTTGGATCGTAGGATCAAATGATGTAGAAGATGGTGAATTATTAGAATTCATTTTTTTCTTCCAGTTTCCCATTGTAATAAATTCATCTTCCAACTCAATGGTCATTTCTTGTGAAACATCCAATTCGGGTACTCACACTCTCTTCAAGAGAAGACTAATGTTTGGATGTTGTGCATTAATTTAAAGAAAAAAAATTGCATCTCTTCTGGAGGTATTTTTTCAACATCAATCCTATTTACCAGTATGTTAAACTTAGCCACAAATTCTCTCATGGGTTCATTTTTCTCTTTATTTATTTGTGTCACCTGTGCTATTATAGTAATATCATCATCAACACTTTTAAATTCGCTTTCAAATTATGTTTTCATAGTAGCCCAATTATTAAAAGAAGAATTTGGCAAGTGGTAAAACCATTATGTAGCAACATCCACAAGAGATCCTACAAATAATCGGATTGCCATATATTCATGTTGCACACCAAGCACACCACAAGTGGCAGAGAAGGCATCAATATGTTCTTCTGGAGAGATCTTTCCATCACCTCTAGACTTGGGAAGATTCTTATGAGAGCCTTTAGGTAAATCATTTAGATTAGCACCCAAATTTAATAGACCAATAACATCTCCCCATAGTATTGGTGGTTTTTGATGAGCCATGTTGTGAGGGAAACTAACAACTATAGGAATCATTGTCCCTGTAATACCAATGCTTGGCAAGTGGAAAAATCTAGGGGTGCCCTAGTTGGATAAGTGGGTCTACTCTTGGCTCTAACTTTACTTTTAGGAGGAGCAATATAAGGAAAGTTATCTTTTTATAAAGATTCAAAGACATGATCAAAAATACCTTTATTTTTATCCTCTCTAGTAAATATTTGGGAATCCAAGATGAATTTTGAACCTTTTGGCACAACCTAGATAAGGAAACTTGAATGTAAATTCTATTTGAATTCCTAGTAGAGTCACCAAAAATATGTTGGCTAACATATTGGGCACCTTGAGGTTTTACTTATTAAATCCTAACTCTTAGCTCAAAAGGTACAATTGTTCCCAACAACTCTGTTTAACTGTTCTCTAAAAAAATAATCACCCTCTAAATTTTAGGTACAACTCCCTCTTAGATTTTCAATTAATTTAAAGGAAAATTAAAGAAATAAACCATATTTATGCTTTTGACTTGAAAGCGGTAAACGAGAATAAACCTAATACTAGAAAACTTTTTGATATCAAATACAATGAAAATGAGATATCATAAAAACTAGCACACAGACTAGCATGCTTTGAGTAACATGTAAACAAATGGTTTCTAATCCAATATAATCTGAAAATGAAACCAATTACAAAGATATAAATATACACATTCATACAAGAATAATCATAACCACAAAAGAAATTTTAAACACATAGATTTAATATTCTTAAATTATCTCCATAAACGAAATGCACATAGATGGATAGTGGTTTCAATTGTAACATATTATATTGAAATTGTGAATATCAAGTTTTTAAAACTATCAGAGATAGATTCATGTATTCCTTTTACAAATACATATAAGTGGATGAGTAACTAATTATTTTTAAAATTAACTACCCATAGATAAATAAAGTCTTTTCAAACAATAATTAAAATTAGAAAAGAAACTGAAGAGTCACAACGGTGGCACTTTATCAACCAGTTCCGTAGTTAACTACTTTTATGATGTGGCAAACTTCTTCTACAAAGATTGGAAATATTTGATAACATGTTGTATCAACTTATGTTGAGGGATAGTAATATTCCCTACTCATAACCTCTAGGCCATTTTGTCATCATGTCCCACTTCAATCCTTTTTTCATATGTACCTACCAATCTAGCTATCTGAAATATAACTGTCTATTATGTTGAATCTTCTTAAGATTTTAGCATTGAAAGGTTGTGAGTTAGTGATATCATAAATAACCTTTTTTGAATTTCTCCTTCAAGATTCCAACATTATCATCACTACCACTTCCTTCTAGATAGGCTATAAATTGAGCATAGAGAGGTCCTTGCAAGCTTCTTCCATGATTGCATTTATTTCTATTAACACTTTGCTAAATTCCTGTAAACCCTATTTTACTACTTGTAGTTTCCATTCAAAACTCTTCTTCAAAATTATACAATGACCATCAATAAAACTTGGAATTATTTTCTCACTAGCCAATTTCTCAAGTCCCATATTCAACATCCCCTTGACCTCATTTAAGTATGTTATCCATACTACTTCATTTTTGGCCAAAGCAATATGTTTTTCTATCTCCACCTTCAAGGCATATGCATTCTAGTGAATTCTTAGAATTTATAAAATGAATTGATTTCCTTTATCCTTTATTTTTCTAACCCACTCACCTATAAATTTTCCAAACACCTTATAACTTTTTATCTTACTTACTACCTCTTTTCCCATTACTAATTTTGGATCAAAAGAGGCTTCATCTTGGGAGATTGGCTAAGGGATAAAGTCAAAAACTGAGTTTAGGCATTTGGTCAAGACCCTAACCTAGGTTTTCAATTCATCTTTACTTTTCTTAACCTTGTTAGTTCATTCAACTAACCCAACTATTGTTATATAGAACTTGTGTACATCTCCATCTCTTGTGGATGGTCCTAAGTTTATTATGGTGGCATCTAAATCACTTGCAATTTTGTGATTGATTTCTTTTTTTGTAGTAGGGCGAGTGACTTCCACATAGATGTTTCATGTACTATCATCCTATATCAATATAGATGTAGTCTTCAATTTTTTGGGCTTAGGAGTCCTCTAAAGAAACTCACCCACCATGTCTTTCTCAAGGAGATCTACTTGTATTACATTTGTTTTCTTTCACAATGTGTGTTCCAGCCAAGATGATGTGGAAGGAACAACAACTGGTTTATAACTAGAAGAACCAAACAAAGTCCTCAATGGAGGGGTAATAGACTGCACATGTTGTGGTAAAGAAGGTGGAGTAGGTCCCATTCTAGGAGGATCATTTACTTCTCTAACAAGAGATGGCCTATGAGATGAGGAAGAGGTATTAATAGAGATGTTACCTATATCTTCTTCACCCTCAACTAATCCTTATCCTTTCTTTGTTGAAGTAGGTCGAGAGCATCTTCTCCACATGTTCTTTCTAGTAAACTCCTTTCAGAAATCTCATCATCACCATCACCTTGAGCTCATAATGATATCTAATGTGAAGTTGAAAATGAAGTTCCTTAGGTTATGGGAGGATGACTAATTTCAACTAGATATTGAGTACTATGTGACCTGGTCTAGGCATTGTTATTCAACCTTATTCTTAGCAACTCATTCCTCTGTTGTCCTTGAAACAACTGCAGTTCTTGCCTCAATGGTTTCAACCTCCTTGATTCTCTAGTCCATGATAATTATGGGTTGAGTAGAGATATTTTGAGTAAAAATAGGGTTGAACAGATCTAATACATTGTCTTCTATACCTTGAATATCCCATACCAAATAAAATATTCTTATCTATATCAAGGATAATCTCATCCAAATTATTCTCCTTACTTCATGCTCATCAAGGAAATATACCCAATAATCTTCTAGATTAGGTATATGATGGAAACTTGGGACATGATGTAAATTATTCTTCACATAATCTTTGTTGTCAAAAGGAAATCGTTCATCATAAAATTATAAATTATACTTAACAAGCTCTCTTTCAGTGTTGAGAGCATCTAACATTGAGTTGCAAGTGAAATAACCAAAACCCATGGGAAACTATACATCCACTTTCTTTCACTCTTGACATCTCTTATTTACATTAGCAAGCCGCCTAAAGACTTCTATCAACACAAATTTATCCTCTCCATAGATTGGAAGCATTAATGGAGGATCACTCAAACCACCAACCCAAATATATGAAAATATTTATAATTGAATGAAGTGACTTCCATACATGCCAACTAACTACATAGACTCATGAGTAAGCCTTAGGTCAATTTCCCCTTGTATTTTTTAAGCCACCCTCATGGTAAGAGTATTAGTAATTCTCTTGTGGTGTTGGTAACTTTTACTCAATTAAAATTTATCATAATAATAAAAAATTGGAACTTCATTTCAAGAAAATGAGCTTGGTCTCAAACCTGGCCAGGGCCTAGTATTGATGATGGCATAAATTAGATAGAGGACATAAAAAAGGATTAATTAATTGAAAAGAAGACAAAAATTTCATGCATCCAATCACTAATAAGTTGTGACCAATCTAAGAATTATTTCCCTATGAGCATGACTTGGATAAATAAATACATTCATTCTTCAAACTTGTGTGCTCTTTCATTTCCTCTCAATCTATGCAACTTAGCACAATTATATCTAAAATTTCATTAATGAAATGATTTCTCTATAAACCTCTTGGAAATTGGGATTTACCTTTTCTGGGTGTAGCCAACCAATTATTGGTGATTATATTTCAGTAATATCCCTTTTTTTTTTTAGAACTCAATTTGTGAGGAAGAAAAATTGAGGCCTAAAAGTTCTCTTTTTGGATTTTTTAGACAAGAGGCAAAAGTGGCTCTGTGAATTTTAACTATCAACCTACTATCACAAGTTTTGAATTCACAGACTTGAGAGTCGTAATGCCTAATGCATTCAATAATTAGGTCTAGGCATTGAATTGCAACAGTAAAGTCAACTATTTCTTTAATCCACTTTCAATTACTTTTTGTGTAATAGGTGCAGGGTTCGGCTTGTTAATTCCTTCCCAATTTATTTCTAACCTTACATGCCCTAGCTTAGTATCCCCTATTTCTAGCATTGTGCTAGTTAAACCTAAAAAATATTCATAACCTTGATATTTATATTTCATGACTAAAAAACCCTAGGGTTTATGTACGATTTTCATGAGGAGACTTGCATTGGTGAAACCCTTCTACTTAAGGAGTATTTATTAATGGTTTACTGAAATAACCAAAGAAAGAAGTACCTTTGTGGTTTTGAGCTCCAAGGATCGGCAACTACACCAATTCCCTTCTTTGCTCCCCTATTTTTGATGCCTTAGTTGAAAATACTCTTCTCAATAGCTCACACTACTTTTTCAGCCTTTTGTAATTAATGTTCAAGTAGGCGAGTAATTAATTATTCTCTTACTATGGTTGGCACATGTATTCTTTCACATCATTTCTTCATTGCAGCCGCTTTTGAAAATTTGAATGAGGAACGACTACTTGATCGACAAAAAGAGAAGTTTTAATAACCTTGTCGGTAGCTAGTAGGGGTTTTGAAACCAATATGAAATACCAAAAACCTTTTATCTTTATCACTATCAAAACCTTTATCATCATCAATTATCTAGAAAGAGAAATTTTAGATAACTTTCTCAGAGACCGAAGCAAGTTTCTTAACTTGAGAAAAACTTTGAAATGACTCAATTTTACTTAGACAAGGCGTACAGAAGTTAAGACAAAACTTCTAGACACCGACATACTTTATAACTTTGCAAAGATGGACCTTATGTGATGTGTCGAGAGTGGGAAAGGTTATGAAAACCTAAGAGGTGACTGACACAGTTTTTGAGAATTGACCAAAAGATCGATGACTTCAAGATAGCCAAATTTGAGTGAATAAACAAGTTTTTGAGACTAGATAAAAACTATGGTAATATAAAATTTAGGAGAGATGGGAAGAAAAAAAGAGAATTCCTAGAATAAAACTACCCACTTGGATGTGTTGGAGCTGACAGTTCAAGTCCATGATGAGCATAATGAAATTTATGCAACATTACAACTTTTCATTGAATGCATTTTATAGTTTTTGCAACACCTAAAAAATTTCTACCACAAGCATTTGGATTGGAGTCTTGAAAAAGTGAGAGAGGTTATTGTAGAGGGACCTTACATGACCTTGTAGGTTTATATGGAACATTTTTATATGCCACAGATTCCAAGAAACAACCCATCAAAGTTTAGAAGTTTTTTGCACTTGTGACACTTAAGAGAATATGTTGGTATATTGTGCCTTAGAAAGTTTGGATGAGTTGGGGAGTGAAACAAGAGAAAAAATAGCATAAATCCACCCATTCAGACGTGTTGGCTTTGATGGTTCAGCCCCATGACAAACAAAATGAAATTTATGCAATATTACAACTTTTCATTGAACAAAATTAGCACTGTTTGCAACATTTGGAAACTTGTTGTCACAATCAAATGGATTGGAATCTTCAAAAATTGAGAGAGGTTATTATAGAGGTGCCCTACATGACCCTATAGGTTTATAAATAACTTTCCTATATTCCATGAATTTTGAGAAATAACCCATCAAAGTCTTTCAATTTTTGCAATTAGGGTACTTAAGAGAATGCACTAGTATAGTGTTGCTTGGAACATTAAGGAAAGTTGGGAAGAAAAATAAGAGCATTGATAGCATAAACCCACCCCACTCAGACATTTTTACATTGATGGTTTGGAATCATGATGGATAGAACAAAATTTATGTAATATTGCAACTTTTCGTTAAACAAAATTGACACTTTTGTAACATTTAAAAACTTACCGCTATGATCAAGTGGATTGGAGTCTTCAAAAAATGAGAGAGTTTATTTTAGAGGGGACCTACATGACCCTATAGTTTTAGAAAAAAAACTCCTATGTTACATGAATTTCAAGAAACAAACCGTCAAAGTTTGGTAGTTTTTTACACTTAGGACACTTAGAGAATGCATCGATATAGTGTGGCTTGGAATGATCATGCGAGTTGGGGAGAGAAAAAGGAGCATGCCTAACAAAAATATACCCACTCAAATGTGTTGGTTTTGATGGTTTAGCCCCACTAAAAACAAAATGAAAGTTATGTAATATTGCAACTTTTCATTGAACAAAATTGACAAATTTGCAACATTTAAAAACTTGCCACTGCGATGAAATGGAATGGATTCTTTAAAAATTGAGAGAGGTTATTGTGGATTTATCATACATGACCCCATAAGTTTACACAAAAATTATCTAAGTTTCACGAATGAGTTGATAATGAATGTAGGACAATCCTACTAAACCTAGGAGAGTCCTAATGAATTTAGGACAATCCTAACGAACCTAGGTTAGTCCTAGTGAACCTAGGGCAGCCCTAATGAATGTAGGATAGTTATAAATAATGTAGGATAGTTATAATGAACCTAGGAAAATCTTGATGATCCTAAAATAGTCCTAATAAGCCTAAGAAAATTCTACTAAACCTACAATAGTCCTAATGAACCTAGGACAATCCTAATGAACATAGGACAATCATAATGAATCTAGGATAGTCCTAATGAACCTAGGGAAATCCTAATGAACCTAGGAAAGTCCTAATTTGACTATGATAGTGCAAGAAAAATAGTCTTGTATAACACTTAACAAAATATAACTAAGAAAATTTTGAGTTAAAAGTTTTTAATTTTAATTATTAATTGCTAAAATCATTCAAGGGCTTTTTAATATGCTATCTCAAAGTATTTTTGCGTAAGTAATGAAATGGCTAGATAATTAGTTGGCTTTATTTCTTTATGTATCATTTAGGGCTACACATTAAGATTTTGATAAATTAGTGTTTCATGAATGCATAACATAGAGATCAATTAACACAAATAGAAAGTTAAAAATATAGGAGAAGAAACAAGACAATAAACCCTAATAAGAAGGATGACATTTGCACTATTTTGAATCATAAGAAAGTAAAATTAGATTTATGGTAAAAATTATCAATAAACAAACTTAGTAGCTCATCATCAAGTGGTCCATAATTTTAATTTTGGTTAAATAATATTTTAAATCTCAATACATTACTCTTAACTTACTCATTATTATATTTCTTGCATTGCACTCTATAAATATAACTTTTAGATCATTTTTTGTTGGGAAATATTTGAAAAAAAGATGATATAACTCAACAAGAGTGTAGGTAGCCATGTGATAGTGATAAAACCACTCTAATGCATGTTTTTAATGCACGTGGAAAAATTCATTTACAATCTATTATCATACAAGAATTCTAGGCATTTAGCATTAATGGAATGAATGTGAATCATTGGTTCTCCTTTACCATTATGCATTTCAAGGAGCCATGAAATCCATTAGAAATGGATTAGAAAGAATTTCATAAGCCAAAATATTGAATGTCATTTTTTTAAAACTAAAGAGTAGTTTTTGAAGAAAAATTTAACCTCACTAACCTCTTTCATGATGATTTGAAGAGATTTTTAGGAAGGACTAAAGGCTAGAGGGGGTGATGTGTATAGTAATGGGTTATAAATTGATTATGATGGAGTTATAGTGGAAGGAGAAATATAGGGGATTGCATGTAGAGTGAGGAATAGTAGAGGATGTATATAAGTGAAGAGGAGGGGAAGCATCACAATGGAAGTAAATGGCCAAAAAAATATGGCTATTTCCCTTTAACATGTCAAATTCACATTCTTTAGTTATATGGAGGTGTTGAGACTCATCAATTAGAAATGATGATTATGTATCATCATCTAATTTTTTGAAATCTACTTTAGGATTCAAATTTTATGGTGTATTTCTCTATTTTAGTTGATTTTTAACCATCTCAAGTTTGGAATCATGAGAATATGTTTCCTTATTATTAAGGTGGATGGAATTAGTTAGGATTTTGATTATGGGAATTTTAGAAGAAACCATTAAGATGGAAGGGTTTTAATCTAGTGGTTCACTGAAGGGGAAGTAAGGGTTGTTCAATTTTTTTTGTCATACAAGACTAAAAATGTTAGCTCTTAAAGAGAATAAAATGTATCAATAAATTCACATACTATGATAATATAGAATCCTAATAAAATAGATGGATGACATATAGTGACTCTCTAGGTGAAGTATGCAATAACAAGCTTCACCAAATTTGTGTGAGTATATACAAAATTTCTCAAGGCTCCATTTGTTTTTCTTATAGTAAACTAATTTAAGATGCAATCAAATAATTAAACAATATGAATACAAAAAGTACATCTACATGTAAGAGTTGAGAAATTGATTAACTAGAGAGGAATATGATAATTATTTATTTTTGATATGGTGATGAATTTGAATTTGTAGTTAACTTGTAGCAAAATTATAGGAAATTAGATTCAAAAATTAAAATATGGATATGAGATTAGAAGGTTGCAAACAAACTCTATAAAAGATTACTTTACCATAAATAGGGTTATGTTTTGTAGCCGAGACTTGTAAATGGCTATATCATCCATCTTGGTAGATAATATAGTATCACACCATGCAAAATTACCCTAGAAAATTCCACACCATACAAATCGATCCATGTGATATGGCCTCATTTCTAAAAGGTTATAAAACACATGACAACAAATCATAGATCACATTTGGGTTATAAAAGACATATGAGACTAAGAAATCAAACATGATCTCATTATTTTTCTACAAGTATAAAAAACTTTTAAATAGTATATTGATGTACCAAGTAGTTCCAATAGAAAGATATAAGTACTACTGCAACTTTTGGGTCTTCATAAATACACCGTTTGGAGCTACTTGTAAATTATGAGAACATTTCAAACCATTTAAGCTACCAATTTACACATAAAATATTTATATAAATTAATCTCCATAAGGACATACAAAATGCCATCATGAGGATGCACAAAATGTCATCAAAATATCAAATAATGCCATCATGAGGGTGCACAAAATGTTATCAAAATGTCATACAATATCGTGAGGTCAATGTATTTTCTCTTAGTCTACTAAATATCATTGATACATAAATCCACACCAAAAATGTTATCTATGTTTCATGTGCAGGCATACAAAATGTGTTCATCTATGAATATTGAACACTATTCCTCAAACATTGGGCCTCTTTTTGCCCGACTGCACTTTAAATCTTGGTCCCTTATAAAAATTGGTGTCTTGCATCATTCTGATATTTTGCACACATTATTTTTCCCCCCAACCTATACATACAAAATATAAGATTAGATACTATGCCAAAGTCAAAAAATATAAAAATATTTAAAATGATATATATTATAAACACACTTACAACATACTCGTAGTTTCTCTCTTCTTTCCTATGATGCTCAACATCATCAAGAGATGTTTTTCCTCACACATGGGTGTTTGCATCTATCTACAACATAACAAAGACTTGTTTATCAATTATTTTTTATAGGTATATTAATATCAATTGACATAAAATAAATATTATTAAACATATATATTCATACTCATACCTGAGTCAAAGAACATTGATGATGAAATTACTACACTAATGCCAACTTCCAAATTTTATCTTATGCCAGGAGGTGTGACTATTGTATTCATCAACTAAACAAGCACTAATAGATTAAACTCAAAAACAAAAATATATAAACAAAAAATTTGAAATTTGCAAAAACAAGCTTAAATGTGTTATAGTGTACTGTGTAAATATAATTTCATAAGAATCCATGAAAACATGCGTAATAGATGGTGATGTGATGCTCACCTATTTAATAATTTTTTTTATTTTGAAATATTATATTATTTTGAATACAAAGTACTATTTCATTTTGATATATTATACAAATTTTACCTCTGATATAGATGCAGGTGTACAAGTTATTGTAAGAAAGGTTGATGATGTACCACCCTTTGGAATTACACCCTAAAATGCATAATGTTTACATTATTTTAATTCATTTCTATAATTAATAATATATTTAAATTTATAAATTTTAAGTATTTAAGAGATAAAATGTTTTAAATTTAAATCAACATACCTGCATTTGACCAGCATACACATCATTTATCAATTCATATTTCATCACCAAATTATTTGATGCACCACCCTAATGACCCACACTACTCCCATAACATCTATACTGATAATGAGAACACACATGGGAGGTGGAACCATTTTCTCCCTCTGCATCACCATCTCTCACAATGCATAGATTATAATTGTTTGAGAATATATGAGAGCGTGGGGAACTAGAGTTATACGGTTGAGTTGTTGCATCATTGTCTGTGGTAAAAGGCTAGGATATTTATGTGGCATGCTCTATAATGGTTTCTACCAGGCTAGCAACTAAATGAAGAGTCTGCACCTCCATACTCTCTCTGATGGCTATTGGAACCATCACATGGTAAACAAGTATTTGTGCTAGTGTTCTTTCATGTTCACAATTATCTACCTTACAAGCTCCTGGTCTATTTTAGGCAGAGCCTCCACATCTACCTTGAAACTCCCTCATATCAAAATAATTAGGAATTTCATGAAGGATAAACTCATAGTATAGTTTTCTAAGAAAATAGAGAAACACCTCATAATTATTACATCATAATTATTACATGGAGGTTGGTTAAAGACCATCCACCACCTATCCCAAAAAATATTTCTTATCTCATCACATTGATTACACCAATATATGGAAAAAATATTTGAATTCAAAGGAATAGGTTACTTCGTTAGAAGATTCATAAAAATAACACATATGCTTGATTTTATTGTCTTTCCTTTTCACTTGATCATATGATAGTTTTGATACATAAAATCGATGACATGAATCTCTATAAGTTTTTGATTGATTTATTTGATTTGTTATTGTGTCAACATTCATCATCATTACTTCCAATGTTGGTTTGATGTTGAACCTCACAATTTTGAAACTAATTAAAAAATTACAACTTTGTTTTGTTCTAGATGTCCTAACAAATCTACTTGGATTTGTTCAGGGTTTGTTGTAAGGGTTGGAGGATGGTTAGGCATCCTATGGTTTTCCTCAAGAATTTCATCATTTAAATTTGGTTTTGGCTCAGGGTTTATATGATCTGTTATAGAATTTCAAAAGAACATGAAATTTATTTTAAAAATAATTCATTTTTTAAATGCAAACAAAGTTTAAATCTAATGCACAAAAAAATAGCACTTACCTCTTCTCTTGTGTGGCATTGTGAAGCTAGGTTTCAAATGGAAAAATAATGTTTGCATTATGTTGGGTTGAGGGAAAGAAAAACATTCCAAAAAGATGTGGGCTACTAGTGAGGAAAATGGACAGGATTTTTCTTTTTATAACTTTATTGAGAAAAATGGGTACACATCTTGCTTTCATAAAAAAATGCGTATGCATTTTTCTTTCATAAAAACACATACACATTTTGTTTTCATAAAGACGTGTACGTGTTTTGATTTCATAAAAACACGTTCATGTTTTTGGTTCTAAAAATATGAGCATGTTTTTATTCGAATAATACACTTGTGTTATGGTTTGGAAAATCCAAGCCATAACATGAGCATGTTATTTTAATTTCAAAACATGAGTGTGTTTTTCTTATTTTTGGGCATTTGGCCACTTTTTTTGCTCCATCTTGGGGCACATGCCGAAGAGATATTACTAGATGTTAGTTAGAAAAATAAACCTATTGAAAGCTGTTATCAATGCCAAAAAAAAAAAAAATCTTGAGATGTGGCACTAGCCCTATGAAATTCTAGAGAAGAAAAAGGATGATTGTAACAAAAATTGATTTCATTTCTAGTTTTAAGATGTTTTATTGAATTTTTGCATAATCACATTGGTTTTTGATGCTTGCACTATACCTCAAAGCATGTGCAACTTTAATGGTGTCTACATATACTATCATAGAGTCATATGAATTTGTATGGTTGTACAAATTTCTATGCACAATATTTGACATCCTTAAGAAAAAAATATTTCAACTACTCAAATTTTGGCATTTGGATAGGTGATCTTAGGGTTTTGAGCATTCTAGATCCAATACTAATGCCTATTTTTCTCTAGGATGTACCATTTTTTTTCTCAATATTGAATTTTTCAAAAGAGGGATAGATTATCATAAATTTGGTGCTCTTATATCATGTTGGAGTTGATTGTTGAAACATATTTCTCCCAAAAATCACCTATAATCGAAACAAATATCACATGTAGAGATCAAATTCATTGATTGTACTTGTGAACCCTTCAATTTCAGACCTACACACAAGCAACAAACAAACATAATAGGAAGAAACTGAAGAAAAATGCAAATGAAAGTGAATAAATCCTATTTTAATGAACAACTATCAATCCCATGGGGGAATTGGTGCTGATTGGTGTGTCGAAATCAACCCTTTCCCAATTTCTGTTGTAAGATTGATGATTGTTGATGGTGCGATTAGCTGCTTGAATGGAATGAAAAAAATTAGCTCTCAATTCAAGAGAGTAACTTTGCATAAAATGTGCGGGATGAAGATGAATTTGAGTATAGTAAGTTTACTCAAAATTGTGGATGATGAATGAGGAGAAAAACCTCTAATTTATAGATTTACAAAATGGAAAAGAGAGTGAAAACAAGCAATGTGGGATCATTCAACATCCAATGGCCAAGTGCCACTTGTCAAGATGTGAATGGTTGATGGTTGTGCACATTTTGGCCAAGGTGCCAATAAATGCAATTAGGTGGAATTTGAATTTGAAGAAATGACATGTGAGAGGGAAAAATGAATGACATAAATGCCACTTGGCTCAATGCACAAGGACATGTAAGAGGAGTGAATGCCTTGTTGGATGTACAAGTCCACTTGGAATTTCTGAATTCAAACTTGAGTGAATATTCCCTTTTGATGTCATGTGAGGGAAAATAGAGATTTAATAAATGAATTAAATCTATTTTCATGCACAACTTGCATTCTCTAGAAGATTTTAGTGATAGGGATTAACTTAATCAAGAATTTGATTAATTTAATGAGGGATAATTAGATGATTTGATAATTTTGACTCAAATTGATGAATTGATTTAAATCAGAATTGAGAGGAAATACTTAATTAAATAAATGATTTTGATTTATTTAACTAAGTGGGATAATGTTAGATTAAATCAAATAAGGTGTAATTTATTTAATTTAATAAGAGGACTTTAGAGACTTTAATTAAATAAAATGATTTATTTAATTTAGCATAAATATAAGGTTAATTAAATTAAATTGATTAATTTAATCATTGGCAGAGAGAGACTTAATCAAATAAATAATGATTTATTAAATTAAGGGACAAAAATATGATGAAGTGTTGAGAGTGTGATTTAGGAGGAAATGTTGTTAGTAACAGGATCAAGTGTGTTGAATTGAACTTGTACATTTTTCATGTCTACATTTTGCCCCTCTTTGAAGCAATGTACTTGTTGCATTGATTCAAAAAATAAACTATTGTGACTAAAGTTCAAAATTTCTTGATTTTTCAGATGCCCCACAATTGCCTCAATGAGAAGGATTACACTAGTATACTGCCCCGTCGAGAGATCGAGTGAAAATGTTCGATTTTCCGATCGAGAGATCGCGATAAAATGCGAGAGGAGTGGTTCTATTGATCGAAGGACGAAAGATAATTATTTGATGTAGACAACTCTGATGATGTATAGACAGCCATCAGCCATGGATAGCCTCGTGTATATTTTAATGCGACACACCGATTTTAGATAGAAATGTTAGTAAAGATAGAAGAATGAGAAGAATGGAAGGAGGATTCACACAATCCTACATTATGAATGATGATGATGATGATTTTCTTACCAGGAGTCAAGATTTTCAAAGGGTCAATTACGTTATGTTTGATAACACACCTAGATATGATGCATCAAGGTATAAAGAACCAAGATGGTGTTGTACCCAATGTGATGGACTTTGACATGACAATCAGATAGGAGTATTCTTGTTCACACTTAGTATGCATACTTTATTCAAGATGTAGTTCAAACATTCTAAACATCTTGGGCCAAAACATAGGAAAGCAAAATTTCTTATGTGGTCAACAAGATATCTAAAACATCCTCTCTCTACAAACCAAACAAAGCATATGTGACTAAGTTATTTTACAAGTGTATCCCACAAACACAGTAGATAAAAGAGACAATGATCTTTGCCCCATTCCTTTCTCTCTAAACCTATTCTGTTTAGGCATAATCGAGAGGTCCTTGGAATGAGCACAAAATAAGATAAGCTAATAAAAGACCAAAATATAGTAAACCAACAAGCTAATGTTCTTCATACCACTAGCCAAGACTAAAATACTATGGGGTACCTGATGCTTATGTCCATCGTGGGAAGGGTTCATCCTATGACATGTTGTGATCAGGGTTTTGATGAGATTGATTGGATGATAAGCTATTGATACTCTGAGTTGACCAACTTGCTTGCTTATTGACTTAGACTTTCAAGACTTTGACAATTAGTTGTTCACTTTTGAACCTGCTAGAATTGATTCTAATTGGCTCACCAAAGGGTGAAAGCGACAATTGATTTTATTATGAGTGATGACAAGCGCAGGTGAAACCGAGATGAGATGGATGCACCATTTTGGATTTTTCAAATATTTTGAGGTTGTTTTTGGTTTTTGAAATGTTTTGCAAATGTTTTTGGTATTTTGTGTCTCGAGCACCGATCAAGGATGGCCTTGCCTACATTTAAGCTCAGAGACGACGTAGTTCGGCTGATAATTGAATTGACTCAATGATAAGATAGATGGGAAAATGGGTTGCCATTTTATTGCAACGGATGCCTAAGGACTGACCTAAGATGTCTCGGGGGATGATCAAAGATCAACCTTGCCTATGTTCAAGCTCAGAGATGACATAGTTTGGACAATGTGGAAGACTGACAAGACTGAATGATGACACTTTTTAGAATATTTTCTGAGATTTTTGACATGTTTTGGATTTGTGATGAATTTTCTGAATGTTTTGATTTTCAGATTGATTTTTTGAATGCTTTTGGAGTTTCACATGATTTTGACGATTTGGATAAGGATATGATATCAGTGCTCTATTTTGGGATTTTGTTGAAAACCAAGCTAAGGTTGATTGATTAGATTGATGGATTGATAGTTTGACTAAGTGTGTTAAGTCAAACAAAAGTGATACTCATAAACTCTAGGAAGTTGTGTTATCCTAGAGTAAACTTGTACATAAGAGGATGGTTTGACTAAGTGTATTAAGTCAAACAAGGTGATAATTGGTTGGATTTGATTGATCAGGATTTGGAAGCTTAGCTTGGAACAAAATTGTTTCGATGATTTGATGTGACACTGAAGTGCGGATTAGATGTGATTCATATTGATTGTCTTGGATTGATGTTTGACAAAAGATAACGCTTGATAAGGAACATATTTCTTGTCAAAATATGCCATGGGCTAGTGATTTGGATCTTTGGCTCACAAATGCTTTAACCAATTTGATTTCAAGTGTACCAATGTTTGGATCACCACATAAGTTGGAGGATATAGATCAAGATTTATTCTTGAAGCAAAATGCAAATATCTGCCCCCAGTGTCTAGCAATATTTGAACGACCATGGGTAGATTATTGGATGAATGTATAGATAGATACAGTAAGCATGCAAAGGATGCCAAGGATTATCTTGTGACAAGATAAGGTGTTCAAATAGAGGAATGCTCATTCAACTAATGCTTCAAGGCTCAGACAACGTTAGGTAAAATAGGATCAATGAAAATGACCCATGTCAAGATGTTTACCATAAGCAAGTGTAAAGTGTGCACCAAAATTTGGTCAAGATCAAGATAATTTGGACTATGGATGTAGATAGATGAAGATGGATTGGATAAATGGTTCATGGATAAATGGATTTATTATGGATAAGATGGAAGGAATGTTGGCTTTATTATGGATGCAATAAGATGCTTTCTCCTGAAATGGTGCATGTAGATGCTTGATTCTACACATGATGCCTGTTTGCCAGGTTTTCATCATGGCACTTGTCCAAAGTGCCACCGAAGTGGTTTTCGCTAGAGGATAATTTTTTTCTCTTTACTGTTTTTCAATCCTTTTTCTGATTTTTTGGATTTTTTATATTTTTGATTTTTTTGTAATTTTTTGAGAGATTTTAGGCTAATGTTGAATCACCTGGTACTACTCATTTTGGTACTTCTATCATAATGTGCCATCAATATCCTGCTTGAAGAAGTTGCTTTGCTAAGATACGTGCACTTGGATGCAACTTTTGAGATTCTTGATTTGCTTTGTTGATACTGGAGTTAACTCTGTCTTTGTGCACACATCATGATAGAGTGCCTTTTGAATCCTTATGATGAAGGGTTGCTGCCAATACATGGTCAATGTGAGAATTGGATATCATGCATGGAGGCGTGGATGGCAGAGTGTGTTTAGGAATAAAAGATGGATTGGTTGATAGTTTGGAACCTTTGACTCTCCAAACTTAGGAAGATGAGAAATGATGAGTGGATATGGAAGTGTGCATGGAATTAGGACCAACTACTTGATACACTTTTTATGTTGCTTGA
>CM021102.1:263493752-263781536 GCA_007115665.2 Sequoiadendron giganteum
GCTTGTTGTTGGGCTTGCTATTAAGCTACTTGTTGATGGATTGCTTGCAATAGTGCCCAGAATTGTGCTTGTGCCTGTCGAGCTTGGTATTGGGCTTGAACTTGAGCCTGTGCTTGTTGGGTTGCTAGGTGTGCAACTTGTTGGTTTTGGAGTTCCTTTTGGTGGGCAACTTGTTGAGCAACTTGCAACATGATGGCGAATGAATTTTTCATGTTGTGTTTTGGCGGTGGTGGTGGTGGATTGAGAATGGTGTTGATTGTTGGGGTTGCTTGGATGGTTGCCATCTATTATTGTGATGTTGATGGTAGGATGAGAGAATTTGGTATGATGCTTTGAATGATGAAAAGGGTGTTGCTCAGATTCAGTTGATTGATGGTTGGTAAAGGGGGAAGGCTCATGCCCTGGTTGTTTGGTTGATAGATTTGCAAGTTTTGTCTTTGATTTAAATCTACCATCAGGAACGGTGTTCCAAAATTTAGATTGGGAAAACTCACATTTGTTGTACCATTGAGGTTTGTAGGAGATAATGATCCCATGTATGGATTGTACAAATGTAAGTTTTGAAAATCCATTAGCATTGTGAGACTTGGATAGTTTATTTGAATCGGATTACTCATGATGGATGAATCAAGTTTATATTCCATTCTCTTCTTGTGTTTTGACCTTGTTGACCTTTGAGGGGTTTAGGACCAATGATGAGATGAAAGATGAAAGGGGTGAATGATATGGGTGTTTAAATTTTTAGGAACTTTGGATCAATGCTAGATTTTAGGACTTGGTTTGATTTGATTTTGATTGATGATAGTTTGAATAAGTGAGTTAAGTCAAACAAAGTGATAATGCACTTGTGAACTCAAGGAAGTTGTGTTATCCTAGAGAAAACATGTACACAAGATGATAATTTGGCTAGGTGTGTTAAGCCAAACAATGTGATGTTGAACTTATAAACCTTAGGAAGTTGTGTTATCCTAGAGGTAAATTTGCTCAAGAGGATTGATAATTTGACTAGGTGTGTTAAGCCAAACAATGTAATGCTGATTTTTCCTAAAAGTCTAGCATAAGTGATGTTTCTAGGCTCCAAAAGTTGTTGGTGAGATGGGGTTTGATTGATGTTTGAGGGATGGTTGAAGTGTTTGACTTGATCCTAGATGACCCTAAGAGGGCCTACTTACAAGACCAAGGTAATGAAGAACATGCTTTTCCCTAAGAGTAATTCAACCAAAAGAACAATATTTGCATGAAAACCAAGTGACTCAAAAGGGACCAAGCACATGTGTGGTTCAATTGTTTGTTATCTTACTTAGATTTGGTTCTTTTTACCACAAACACTTTCTTGATTATTCTTCAAACTACATGTCTAATGTCCCACTTTCTTTTCATCCCACAAGATCCATTATGTGGAAATCAAGGAAATTAGGGCAAAATTTTCCTAGGTTTAACCTTAGTGAAAACAAATGATGATTAAACCTAAGTACTTAGAAACCTCTAAGGATATGATCCCTAGGGAAAACAAGAGCACTTAAATTCATCAAGGATATTTTTCTCCTCCAAGGGGTTTGAAATTTGGAGCTCTTTGTGAATGTTTGTTTTTCAATTGTTTTGAGGACCAAACAATGTATTTTTCATTTCCAAGCACATATACACCCTAGGATGAAGAGACAATATTTTGTTGGGTTCCTAGTTGGATGAATCTAGCTGCGCATATTCTGTGTAGATGACTAGATGCTTGACCACACTGGCTCCCCTCCACGAAACACACTTCTTGGGTCAGCCAAGCATCAGTACCCATGAATCTCTCATGGCATAATTTTCATCTCTACAAAAAAACCGCATGTATAACGTGGGGTGGCTTCAAAGGACATGACCTTTTGCACCAACAAAATAGATAAGGATTTGGCCTTCTAAACAAGGGTTTTAATTCGGTCTTTCTGTTCGTGGAGGCTGACCCATGCAGAGAGAGACCATTACTGCCCTTCTCGTCAAAGCCAACTGTATGATACTGACTTTTATTCCAATACCCACTTTTATATCCCGACTGGAAATACACTTTTCGTTAGTGTGTTACCGGTTGGGTCATTCCCTTGGGCGAGTAATTTTTCCCACAAGGTAGGCCCACTAAGATAAAAAAAAGCAAGTAAACATATTTGTAGTTCGATCAACCTTCATTTAGAAACAAAGGGAGAATACACACAATAAGCCTACTCACACTCTCAAAATGTTTTGTTCAATTTTAAACCCAAAAATGAAGTGTGGATGTAATACTTTTGACAACTTAATATCACAAAAAAATACTTTTGATTCTCAAGATCTCCATGAGGAGCGAGAGAAGCGCATACGCCTTTTAAATTATATTACTTTGTGAAAAGGATTACAAAACATCAAATACACATGTTCATTTTAATCCTCAAAGCAAAAAAAATGAGTTCTTTTTAAAGCACCAACTTTGAAGTGTAAGAGTTTTCCTTGTTCAATTTTTAGAACCCAAATTGAAATTTAGTAAATGTCTAAAGTTCTTTTTAACCAAAAAGATCAAGTCAAATGATTAATTTTAAGCCCAAGAAAATAGATGTGAGATGGTTTGAAACTGAACATAAACATAGTAAATGGAAAATCTAGCTCAATAAGCATTAAAAATTGCTTTTGTGAATTTCTCCAATCTTGCTTTGCCTTGGCTTGATTCCAATATCAACCTGTGAAAGAAAATAAAAAGTTAATATGAATAAAATAATCCACCAAGTCTCTTATACATTAATGCATTAATCATAAGTCAAGAAAAATTCACCACCTTTTTATATATAATTTTTTTTTTACCACCCCTTTATAATGCTAATATTTTTTTTTCCATATACCGCTGCCTTATTCACAAATTTGCAACCTCTACCACCATACTGCAGATGGTTAAGGCAGTTTGCACAGTCAGTTCGGTGGGCTTACTGCAATACCATAGATAGCAGGATGGAAGACTGCGGTGGCGGTTAAATGACAATCAAACGGGTTTATCGCAATACCATAGACAATTGGATAGAAGGCCGTGGTTATGTAGTGGTGATTAGCACAGTCAGTCAGGCGACTTTACTGCAATACCGTTGGTGGTTAGGCAGAAGACCGCGGTGATGTGGTGACAGTTGAGAGGATGGTGACGGTGAGGACGACGGTTACCTCGCTACCACTGACGGTTAGGAGGGTAACCACAAGGATGTGGTGGAGATGAGGGAAGACTACCGTGCTACCACTGGTGGTTAGGTGGGAGACCATGGTGATACGGTGACACTTGAGGAGGCGGTTAACCGCTCTACCATAGGGAAGAAACAGTCAGGCTACAATAATGCGAGAGACTAAGAGGGTGGAGACTGTAAGACCGCGGTCAGTGAGGAAGTAAGCTGCGGTAATCGTGGTAGAGGGAGCAAGTGGAAACCGCAAGACCATAGCTAGTGAGGAGGTGGGTCGCAGTATGGCGATGGATATCACGGTACCGTGAGCAGGGAGGATTGACGGTGTGGTGAAGCGGTAAAAGGTGGCAGGGAAAGTGAGAGCAAAAGGAAATGACTGAGAGGTACGGTAACACGAGAGATGGCCGACTTGGCTATGCGGGAGAATTGCAAGGAAAAGCACGGGGGAAGAAGAAATTTGCAGCAAAAAAATCCTATTCAGAATATAATTTTATCATTTTAAATTACTTATCTCTAGGATACATGAATATTAAGCATTTATCAATGAGGATTCAAGACTTGTAATCCATGAAAAATTTCTCAGACATTAGACTATAAAGAAATAAAATATTTCTCAGACAAAATAACATAAAGAAATAGAAACGTAGATAACTATCTTTTTATGAAATGCAACGATCTGCAAAAGGTTTTTAACCATGAATAACAACAGAAACTACTGTTAATAAAATAGTTAAACACACTGAATGGACTGAAACTTCCTGCAACAGAGATATAAGTAAAATTATAAAAAAAAAACAAATTCAATAGTTGCCCTCCTTCTAGCGCCAGAATGTGAACCCTTCAATTTCGGACCTGCACACAAGCAACAAACAAACATAACATTAGATCAATGTGAAAGGTGAAATGAGGATTCCCCATGAAATTAGATTGCCACATTAATATAGGAAGAAACTGAAGAAAAATGCAAATGAAAGTGAATAAATCCTATTTTAATGAACAACTATCAATCCCATGGGGGAATTGGTGTTGATTGGTGAGTCAAAATCAGCCCTTCCCCAATTCCTGTTGTAAGATTGATGATTGTTGATGGTGAGATTAGCTGTTTGAATGGAATGAAAAAAATTAGCTCTCAATTCAAAAGAGTAACTTTGCATGAAATGTGTGGGATGAAGATGAATTTGAGTATAGTAATTTTACTCAAAATTGTGGATGATGAATGAGGAGAAAAACCTCCAATTTATAGATTTTCAAAATGGAAAAGAGAGTGTAAACAAACAATGTGGGATCATTCAACATCCAATGGCCAAGTGCCACTTGTCAAGATGTGAATGGTTGATGGTTGTGCACATTAAGGCCAAGGTGCCAATAAATGCCATTAGGTGGAATTTGAATTTGAAGAAATGACATGTGAGGGAAAAATGAATGACATAAATGCCACTTGGCTCAATGCACAAGGACATGTAAGAGGAGTGAATGCCTTGTTGGATGTACAAGTCCACTTGGACTTTTTGAATTCAAATTTGAGGGAATATTCTTTTTTGATGCCATGTGAGGGAAAATGGAGATTTAATAAATGAATTAAATCTATTTTCATGTGCAACTTGCATTCTCTAGAAGATTTTAGTGATAGGGATTAACTTAATCAAAAATTTGATTAATTTAATGAGGGATTAGATGATTTGACAATTTTGAATTAAATTGATGAATTGATTTAAATCAGAATTGAGAGGAAATACTTAATTAAATAAATGATTTTGATTTATTTAACTAAGTGGGATAATGTTAGATTAAATCAAATAAGGTTTAATTTAATAAGAGGATTTTAGAGACTTTAATTAAATAAAATGATTTATTTAATTAAACATAAATATAAGGTTAATTAAATTAAATTGATTAATTTAATCACTAGCGGAGAGAGACTTAATCAAATAAATAATGATTTATTAAATTAATGGAAAAAATATGATGAAGTGCTGAGAGTCTGATTTAGGAGAAAATGTTGTTAGTAAATAGGATCAAGTGTGCCGAACCGAACTTGTACATTTTTCATGTCTACATTTTGCCCCTCTTTGAAGCAATCTACTTGTTGCATTGATTCAAAGAATAAATTATTGTGATCAAAATTTAAAATTTCTCAATTTTTCAGATGCCCCACTATTGCCCCAGCGAGAAGGATCATGCTGGTATACTCAAAATTGTGGATGATGAATGAGGAGAGAAACCTTCATTTTATAGATTTCCAAAATGGAAAAGAGAGTGAAAACAAGCAATGTGGGATCATTCAACATTCAATGGCTAAGTTCCACTTGTCAAGATGTGAATGGTTGATGGTTGTGCACATTTTGGCCAAGGTGCCAATAAATGCCATTAGGTGGAATTTGAATTTGAAGAAATGACATGTGAGAGGGAAAAATGAATGACATAAATGCCACTTGGCTCAATGCACAAGGACATGTAAGAGGAGTGAATGCCTTGTTGGATGTACAAGTCCACTTGGACTTTTTAAATTCAAATTTGAGGGAATATTCCCTTTTGATGCCATGTGAGGGAAAATAGAGATTTAATAAATGAATTAAATCTATTTTCATGTGCAACTTGCATTCTCTAGAAGATTTTAGTGATAGGGATTAACTTAATCAAAAATTTGATTAATTTAATGAGGGATTAGATGATTTGACAATTTTGACTCAAATTGATGAATTGATTTAAATCAGAATTGAGAGGAAATGCTTAATTAAATAAATGATTTTGATTTATTTAACTAAGTGGGATAATGTTAAATTAAATCAAATAAGGTTTAATTTATTTAATTTAATAAGAGGACTTTAGAGACTTTAATTAAATAAAATGATTTATTTAATTAAACAAAAATATAAGGTTAATTAAATTAAATTGATTAATTTAATCACTGGTGGAGAGAAACTTAATCAAATAAATAATGATTTATTAAATTAAGGGACATAATATGATGAAGTGTTGAGAGTGTGATTTAGGAGGAAATGTTGTTAGTAAACAAGATCAAGTGTGTCGAACCAAACTTGTACATTTTTCATGTCTACAGTACTATGCTACCTTGAGAATGGAATTGATCCAAAAAAATATCATGGTTGAGATTTTTTTTGAATTGATTGATTAGATTATTACAATGATGAATAATGAATCCTTGTAAACGAAAAAGGAAAAAAAAACCCCTCGATGAAACCCTATGTGAGGATTAAATTGGATCATGAAAAGTGTCAACATCCTATGCTATGAGGAAAAAAACCACATGACTTAAAAATAGAAAAGCACTCCTATGTTTAGCTTGAGTGTAGTAAATTAAGAATGAGATAAATTAATTAATTGATGATTAATTAATCAAGTGATTTTTAAAAGACTATTCAATAAATTATTTAACTAGGGCGCCAATATATTTTTCCAAATAATTACAAACTCACTTAAGCTTGACCATCATTTATCCACAAAATGTTTTCTAGGAATGATTATGCACCAATCCATGTATAATATTTACTAGGAATTTCAAAAAGTTTCTTGCAATTGAGGCACATATACTTCATTTCCATAATGTCTCATTTAACATTTCAATATAATTGAAATTTAATCTACACCCTATCTTGCTCAAATACAACCCATAAATTAAAGATTTGATATTGTGGAAATAGATCTCAAATACATGTCAAGGTTTTAGCTATATTTTAGACACATTTACTTTTTTGAGGTAAAATGGATGATCACTTCCAAGATGGCCTAAAAATTGATAGTTTGTAGATTGCATCTTAATTTTTTTTCAGTGTATATTACAACTATAAATAATCACAACAAAACATAAATTTGATTAGAATTATATATGAAGAAAATGTCAATTTTCTTATATAATTCATTTCAATTATTTTATACAACACAAGAAGATTCTATATGTCCCAATGTATGTCTAAGAAGGTTCAAAAATGTAAGAAAACTTGTAAAGGCTATGACAAACAGAATTCAATGACTATTGATAGCAAGGTACATGGTGGAGAGTAAAAGCTAATGCAACCTACCGCACAAGACTTGCGAAACATCAAGATGACAAGGAAGATAGACTAAGGGGTACCCTATAAGGGTCACATCTCTATAAGAGAATAATCACTAATATATATATGTAGTAGATAACAAATTATGAAGATATCATAAAGGAATATAAAAAGAGTGTAATGCAGAGTAGAGACTAAGATATGCTAATATAATTGGTATTTGGATATATAAATATATAAGTATTTATAATATTCTATGCATATGAATGTTATGGATCCCTATTATTCTTATTTAAGGTAGATATAATATGTTATTAGATATATATTCCTACCTTACTTTCTCCCTTGTATACCCTCTAGATTATAAACTGATTATGTAAGGGATACCAACTAGTATAGATCTTTAGACTGTAATTCCTCATTTCCTCTTGCTAACATTGGTTCCATTGTCAGGACTTTAGAGTGGATAGTGAAGAAAATACAAAGTAAAGGAATAGAATAGTAGCAATAGAAAAGGAGATAACAATAACAAAGGGGAAAAAAACTCTATAGACAATACCCTTAAAATTACTACCTCTATGAGAGGGGGTATGCACTTAAGGGATGACAAATGGAAAAGGGGGAGGAATCTGAAAATATTCTTGAAAAGATGTAACTATTTAAAATTTTAAACTAACCATGTGATATATAAGTATTAATGAAAATCCAAACTAGACAACCCATGGTTAAAGGAGATTATTAAAAGAAAGTGGAGATTGCTACAAGAATTAAGTTGGAAATGGAAATGAACATGAAAGAAAGAAGGTTGAAACATACTCAAGATCGACAAGAAAGATACCATAGGAGAATGTAAGAAGAAAAAAAGAGGAAAAGAGAATAGCCTGACTTAGAGGTAGCGGAAGAAAATATAAACAAAAATGATGAGCATGCCATTGAGGGTGTTGTCGAAGAGGAAGAGTGTGCTACTGAGGGTGTTGTTGAGCATGCCATTGTGGGTACAGTTAGAGAGATTAGAGAGATACTACAACTAAGCCCCAAAATGATGAAAATAAATCAAATTTACAAAATATAGAAGGAGAGATTGAAGATTATGGAAACACTCGAAAAGACTTAGAACAAACAGTCATGAGAATTATGACACCAACTTTAACTAGAACATGATCAACTACTTATCTAGATTGGACAAACATTCAATTAAGGATAAATGAGGTGTGGTTACTGGTAGGAACCCCTATACAAAATCTTCACAATAACATTTGATTTGCTTGTACTAGGCCCAAACTTGCCAATAGATAAAAGTCAATACCCATAATAAACAAAATAGGAGGCTAGTTGAATGATGAATACAATTTTTTAATAAGAAAACTTAGACACAAACATAATTAAAGAGAGAAAATATGAAGGAAAAAGTGAACAAAATTAAGGACAAGCTTGTGTTATTCTTTAATTGCATAGGCAAAATCAGAAAATAATTGTCACCTTCACAAATTTGAGATATGAAGGCTAGACAATATAGAGCTTATGGAGAAGAAAATCTAGAGAAGATAAAAAAACATTCTTTATAGTTTCATCTTTATCTTGGAATCATGAGTTAAATTGCCAAGCAACACATAGTCCATGACCAACTTGCAAACAACAACCGCTTGCCTCAATATGTGCCCTTGCCATATCCTTTTCAAATAGTTATGCATCATCACTTATTTGTAGGCATAGTTAATAAGAGACACAAAATCAAAGTGGGTGCAATATATAGGGATACACAAAAACATTAACTTTTAATTTAAATTTTCACCCCACTCACTCTTCCATTGGCCAAGTTTTTCATCACATTTTATAAGTTACAAATTATTTTTTTAACCAAAAAAATGGAATCTAATCATAAATCTAAGTTTTAGCTTTTCAAAATTTCAATGATCAAGTAAACATTAAAAAAACATATTTATTATTTCTAATGGTACAAATATTAAAGAAATAAATATTATAATTTTATAATAGTGAAAATATAAAAACCCATGTCATATGTCAATTTGTCTTTCGTCTGTTGGTGAAGTTGAATGGTTTGAAATGAGTCCATTGAGGATCAAGTCTTGTTAAGTGCAAGACTCTAGCACCTAAAGGGATGAGATCAAAATTGTGCTCCGGATAATTTTGATAGAATGGATACCCCTAAATTGTTGGCTCTTAGTAAAAAAAATTAATCTAAGACTCATGCTCCTATATCAAATAGTTAAACAATTTTGTAAATTTGATATAAATCCCTCCAAAAAAAAATCCCTATCATATAAAAATTGAATGTAACAATCTTAAAACATAATTTAATGATTAAGTTGGTCCCCAAATGAGTGTCAGTGCTTAATTTGTGTGAAAAATTGACCATACAATGATTCCAAGATTGAAGGGTGATTGAAGTTGGTCCCCAATGAGTTCCACTCCTTAATTTGCGTGAGAAATTGACCATATGATGATTCCAAGATTGATGGGTGATTGAATTCAATTATAGAAAAAAAAAAATTGCATAAGACAAGTTGATTGTGGGTGTGAGGAAAATGGCAGAGTGATGGACCACGTCTTCTATGTGTATGGCAAATAAGAGACAAGCCTGGGAGAAGAATCAAATAGTTTAGGTATTGGAAGTGAAAGGAAACCATCATGACGATTATGAAAACAGCAGGACACGTGCAATATCATCATGGTAGATGCAATTTTTTCATGACAGTTTGTACTCATCGCGATGATTACAAAATCACCACAATAGATACTCAGCTATCAGGTGCATAAATTTGGTGATCCAATCAGAAGAAGATAAGCAGCTAAAAGGGACTGTGAGACATGATGGAAGAGACATAAAGTTTGACTACCGGGATTATTTATTTTGGAAGCTGAAGACAATTGCCATTTCTTCTGCCATGTACCAAAGAAAGAAGTTCAGAAACTAATATACAGAGACCCCATGCCACTTTTGTACTTAAAAGATAGCTTTTTCTTCAATGGCTTATTTCACTTTTTCCGTAAATTTCATCTTAAGACGTCAGATGATGATGAGCAAATAGGTGAGAACACTTTTTAGCATAAGGATGAATTGCACAAATATGGAAAAAACGGAAATGTGATCCCATGTCCCAAGATGACTTTACGATAGAGTTATAAAAATTGCTTAGAAAAACTCATTATCAGATCAACCGGAGCTTTTTTCTAGATGATTGAGGATTTCTACTCTAGAGGTCAAATGCAAAAGCAGTGTGGAAAAAGCATGGCTTGATGGATGTAACGTGTACGAAGAATTGAAATATATCTATGGAGATCAAGATGAATGGGTAGATAAAATCTTACATCAGCATGATTACAACAAGCTCTTTCAAGATAAGAAGCAAAAAATATCAAATTCTAAAGATCTAAACCAATAATGAAGCCCAATCTAATATGAAAACATAAAATAATGAAACAATATTACTCAAGTCTTCATACCATGGTTGAATGACTTCTATTGCTCTTCTCCATTTTGCTGAATATGGTTCATTGCCCTCATATTTTGAATATGCAAATAGGCCTAATGATAATGACAAACAAAATATTGAAGATAACGATAGCTAGAATGTACTCGCAGCCTAAACTAGGTAGCATAACATGTAGATTGCATAAGATGTTGAAATGACAATAATGGATGTCTTTTATAGAAAGACAAATTGGAATGAAGGGCTGAGACTGAATGATGTTAATCAATGGTCAAGAATAGAAGTTAATAGGGCTAAGCCTAAATTAGGGCAAAAATAAATATGAATGGTCAAGATTGAATTATGAGATAATTCAATCAAGGGTGGAAAATGAATGAGAGAAGATATAAGATTGACATAGAAAAAGATGTGGTTGAAAAATCAAATATTTATAAAAAAAAACATTTAATTTAAGAGGGAAAGCGATTTTTAAATAACTAAAGTAATTATTTAATCAAAGAAGAAAAGGGCAAGTTGACTTTCTAATTAAATAATTAGAAACAATTATTTTAATTAGAAAGTAGAAGAAAAAGGCAAATAAATAATTAAAATAATTATTTACTTATGGAAGGAAAAAAGAAAATTAAATAAATAATATTTGTTTAATTTTAGAAGGGGCTAATAAATAATACATGATAATTGAAATAATTATTTAATTATGGTGGAAAGATGGAAAGTGAATAATTAAATAAATTTATTTAATTATAGAAAGAAGGGGACATTAGTGACGTAATTAAATAAATAAATATAGTTTATTTAATTAATCAAAGAGGAATGAAGAAATTAATTAATTAAAAAATTAAAATTATTTAATTAATAAACGAATATGACCCTTAAAAAATAATGAAATAATTAAAATTATTTAATTATGTCAAGAAGAAGTGGTATTGATGGGGTGGTGAACCTAGCTTGATTGGCTAAAGTATTTTGTTGCAAGCAAGAGGTCTAGTCTCCCCATTGTCCCCGTGATATTGGAGGCCATGTCGTTGCAGCATCATCGATCATGTGATAAAAGTTTACTAGGCACATTGTAGTTTATAGGGGGGTGGATACTCAACTGATTCCTATAGTAAAAAAAAAAAGTGGTATTAACACCAAAAAATGGAACTTGCAGGCTTAGGACATTTTTTTGTGTCTACATTTTGCCCCTCTTTGACATAATGCAATTTATCAGGTTGTGTCAAAGAAATTCAATTAAAAAATATGCCCTAGTGTAAATGAGATGGACCTATGCCCCCTCAATTTTTTTGCAATTTTTGGATAAAAGTTCGAAAAATTTGAAAAATTATTTCAATAAGCATATCCGATAGTGGATGAATGGAAAGATTGATGAAAACAATGTTAACGAAAGGAAAATGTTAGCATGAAGTTAGTTGAAAAGAAGGGATATCAATATTTTGTTGGAAAAATAGTAGGCTTTGCATTTAATCATCATTGGGCGGTAAAATATGAAAAATGAATAATAAACACCATGGTATGACATAGACCAAGGTGTGCAAAGTTATCCACTTATAAAAATGGATAGTCAACAGACAAGGATTAATCCTGACTCATACTAAGAGCAAAGTTGTCTTGGTCTTTTTTTCCAGGACAATCCACATACAACAATCAAATAAAACTGGTCATGAGACATCATCACTCCTCTAAATCCTTCATGGGACATCCTCGAGGTGGCTAGTAACATGAAAAAATAAAATCAATAAAAATATAAGATAAACAAGACCAATAGAGTCAACAACCAAGTAGATTATTTTCCATCATTTGTTTGTCAAGATTGTTTAATTGATAAGTTTTCCAAGGTTGATTGATTGATGAATGACTAGTTGACGTTGCAAATGATAGAGTTGACAAATGACGATGTCTAGGTTCAGGAAGGACACATCCTAAATAAGAAAAATAACATGACAAGGTCTAATTACAAGAAGGAAATATCTTGAAGAAGACCATCGATTGACTAGTCTGACCTTGTTTAGGAAATTTGACTAATTATGACCAGATGACTAGTTGGACCATTTGTCTGTTGTTTTGGGATTTGGTTGAAGTTCAAATTTTTGTTTGATTATTGTCTATGTCTCCTTGAAATGTTAGATTTATTATGTGAAGGACAATGACTAACTCGAAAAACTTCAATTGAGCATCCAATTAACATCAATATACTTATCTTCTTGGGGAGTATGCACACGTTGGGCGAGAAGAGCCGTTTGAGGCATTTTTTGAAATTTATTGTGGGCAACGCAGGTGAGAGGGATGGTGAGGATGCAGATGGGGATGGTGACTCCCATACCGTTTGGATGGTTCTTGTTGCACAAGATTTTTTCATGCCTGGTGATGCTTTCTTGGTTGAGAACGACTTTGTGCTCATTGTTTCTCTGTTGCTTGATGAGGGCGAGTACTTTGATGGTGAGTATGTTGGCTCACTTTTACTGGTCATTTGGTGGTTGCAACTGGATAGGTTTTTTGTTCAGTTTGTGTTTGGTTCTACCACCTTGGGGCTGATTTTTATCGTTTCGGTGGTTCCGATGGGCTCTCAGGTGGCTTTTTGTTTTGTCGGTGAAGGCTTCTTGTTGTGTTTTTCACATTGGGAGGTGTTGTTCCTCCATCCTTTTGCTTCTGTTCCTATTTTATGATAACCAGGGCCTCAGGGCTCATCAATTGATGGCCTTGCCTATGTTATACATGCAAAGACCTCGTAGTTCGACATGACTTGACCTTTTTTTATTGACAAAGGACTAAATCATGGTTGACCTTATTCAACAAACCCTAAGGAACTAACCTAATGCATCAAGCGCTTATTGACTAATGGCCTTGCCTATGTGAAGTCATAGAGGAAACATAGTTCGACTGGACTTGGACTAACGTGACTGAATCTAAATTTGTTTTTGAGATTTTTGAAGTTATTTGGATGTTTTGGATTTTTGGGAATATTTTTCTCTTATCTTTTTTCTTAATGATTTTTTTCTTTTTGACGTTTTATGATTTTTTAAAATTTTGATGTTTTAGCGTGCAAGCATGCACAAGGATCCAAGGACAAACATGATCTTTCCCCTAGCCAAGTTGAAAACCAATTAATAGGTGATGATGATGATGATGATGATGATGTTGTTGACATGGGAAGGACACATCCAGAAACAACATGAGGACTAGGAAAGACATCCCACTAATAATAATGTGCCTAAAAGATCAAGGTTTGCAGCAAGGCTAGAAACAAAGCCAAGGAATGTTTTGGATGATGTGCTAGGTTGCATAGCAAGATTGTATGGATTAGGCTTATTGCATTTGGAATGACTAACCTTAGGACTAGATGGGATTATGTAGGGAACTTGGATAAGTGGATTAGAATACTTAAACCAATGACAAGGGAAAACCAAGTCCAGTAATAGGTATGGAAGGATAATGGATTGATTTTGGTAAAGGATAGGAGACATGAGGATTATTGGCTGGAAGAATTATCATATAATCTCCAAGGATTATGTCACATAAGAATAATTTTTTTTCTCCAAGGTATGGGTTTGGATAATTCTATGAAGGAAATGGCACGATATTTCATGGAAAGTGTATGACGAAAGGATAGACATGTTAAGAGTTTTCCCAAAGCATGATTTATGTTTGTACCCTAGTTATTATCAAGATCAAGGTGGGTGGAAAAATGGATGGAAACAATATGGATTAGATGGAAATATGGAAATATCATGAGAAAGGCATGGGAGATGAGATAAATTTTCCCCAAGTGTAACAATCAACATAGATAATTACTCTTACACATGATGCATGTTTGCCAGGTTTTCATCATGGTACTTATCCAAAGCACCATGAAAATGGTTTTCACCATTGGACGAAATTTTTCTCTTTACTATTTTTTTTTTGGTGTCACCAAAACACCTACTTGCCAAGTTTTCATTAAGGTGATGATTTTTTTAATTTGTTTTAATTTTTTATATCAACTTGATGTTATGGATGATCATTGATTGTTCTGAATCCTTTGATGGTGTTGATGTAGATACTAATGTCATGATATGCCAATAGTGGCCTTTATGGAGTATTTTTCTTATCAAGATCATAGAACTTTCATACAACTTATGGATGTCATTGTGATCCTCTCTGATACTAGGGTTGACCTTATCAAAATACACACATCATAATAGATTTCCATGCGAGTCCTTATGATAAAGAGTTGCTGCCAAGATGCGATGGATTTGTTAAGTAGGATTTTTGGAATGAAGACAAGATTTTGGTCTATGATGGATGATGGTAGATGTGGAAGAATTATTTGGACCTTTTTATGTAGCAATTTTTATTTTCCAAACTTGGGATGGTGGATGATGGAATTTGAAATTTTGATTGGGATAGTGTTTGGAATCATCACTTTTTTGTTCCTTGCGTGATGACCATTTTGAAGGAGGTGGACATTTGTTATATGTGGGAGACCTATTTTCTTATGGTTCCACATTTTTAATGGATATTGGAATTGAACTCTTTTCTTTACTTGATCCATTTTTCTTTGGAATCCATTTTAACTTTATTTCTCCACTTGGATATGTGTATTCAATGGCCTTTGATATTTGATTTTGGACTTCAGACTTGTATGAATTTTGTTTTTGTTGGTTCCAATTGGTGGGTTTAATTATGTCGAAATGATGGTTTATGGTATGGATGTAAGGAGTGTTGGCAACAACATTATGAAAAGGACTACTCATGGCCCCCATTTTGATGTTTTTAATGGATAAAGTTTCCCCTAATATCATGGAGTTATCACTAACATCATTTCATTTGTTGATTGCAGAATAACCAAGACCTTGATGTCTAGGATTTTTATAAAATTTTATTGGTTCTCGAATACCTTGCTCATGTAGGGCTAGTCTGCTTCCTTGATACTGCATGCTTTGACATATTTTCTTTGCGATGGGGTAATTTTTATTTTAGAAGCAAGATGTGAACCCATCATTGTGGAAACTGTTGCTCAAAATATTCTCTTCTATGAGAAATCTTGATTTGATGAAAGTGGATGATCCTAGTTGATAGTATATTTTAGGTTTATCATTTGTTATGCTTGTGTCTTCTTCGTCATTTGGAACATCGATTTGATCCATGGTATATTTTACATGTTCTTCTTTGTCTTGATCCATAGTAGCTTGTTTATGTTCTTCTTGAGTGTCATCCATGTCATTTATTTGATTATCTATGTGTGCAAAGGAGGTAAGTGTCTCATTTTTGGAAATGGAGGTGTTTAGATTTTGGATAGGATTAACTTCAAATGTTTGATCATGAATGGTATAAAGGTCACTTATAAAGTTCGATGAGCGAATCATTTTGGATTTCTTGTCCAATGGTACGATCTTGATCAAAGGTAGGTGTATCTTGGATGACATGGTTATCTAGAAGGATTTCTTTGATGGAATTAAGAATGGTATCATGGGATGGAATGGGGTCATAAGAAATACTTTGATCTTGGCATAAAGGTAGATCTATGATTTCATAATTTGGATTTTCCTTTTGACATATATCCCAAAGTTTAGGCAATGGAATGTGATTTTGGACAATGATAAAATTCTCATGAATAAATGTATTTTTATTGGATGGGGTCATATATTGGGATGGAGTGGATTGAAATGGATTAGTGGATGATGGATTAGGATAGGATGTGGAGGCTTGGAATGGATTAACAAAAGGTTGGTTTCCCTTGTCAAGGTTAGGATTAGGATGATTAATGGACTTTTGTTGGGGATCAATGGTATGGATCGTGTTAAGTGACTCTTGATAGTGTGGGTAGATGGATGGATGAATAAAGCTTATGGATGGTTGGTAATACGAGTAGATGGATTGCCTTTTGAAGTTTATGGCTTGTTGGTGCTGACCATTGCAGAGTAATTGGTATTTAGTTTGACTACAATGCATATCAAGATAAATTGAAGACATGGTAGAGAGTTTAGATGGATAATGGAATGGCTCAGATGAACAAGAAAACTTAGTGAGGGCCCTATAAGGCCTGTGACCTTTGGATAACAATGCAAGGAGATGATGCTATATTTTTGGTTTTGAAATATAAGGAATGCCAAATGATAATGCACCAAGATTAAAGATACAAAGTGACAATAATCAAGATGTGGAAATGTCACAATGATCAAGAATCTAAGGTAGGTTTATGACCTAAAGAATATAACTATGTTTTTGGTATTTTTCAAAGTATGAGGGATGTCAAATGTTGATGCACCTATAACCAAGATTGAGGTACAAAGTGACAATAGATGATAATAAGATAATGTCAATATGATTACCAAAATCTAGAGTATGTTCAAGACTAAAATGATGACAATGTGATGTTATTGTATGACTAAAGTTATGGTATGAATTTGAGATTAAACACTTTTGTGAGACTAAGGAAGGTTGATAAAAAATTTAATTATTTCCTAATGTATCAAATAGGATTGCCAAGACCTTAAAGATAAATACCAAGAGATTAATGACAAGTTGACAAAGTGAGTCTCAAACTAGACCAATGAGTTAAGGGTTCTCACTAAAATGACAAAGAATAATTGTTGAAAATGACAATGTCAAGACAATCTTTCTTTGTGACAATGAGCTAACCAAAGATGTAGTAAGTTTTACAATCCTAAAATATGCAGAACTATAGGAACTAATGATGACTTGATGTTTTCCTAAGAAATGCAAGGATGGTAGACCTAATTTTTTCCTAAGAAATGCAAAGAGGATAGACCTATAATTTGATAAAAAGTGCAATGGAAACTTAGATGTATGTAGTGAAATGGATCAAGTCTTATGATATGAACAATGGACACTATCAAGGAACTGATCAGAATGAACCTACACAAATTTTCCTTAAAAAAATTGACTTCTGGAAGTTGTGGTGTTTAGAGTCTCAGTTGTGGTGTTTAGGAAAGCAATTGTAGTGATAGAGTGTTTTGTCCAAATTTTGACTGATTTTGATCATTTTTGTTCTATTTTTTGTGTGAAATCTAATAACAAGCATAGTAGACAATCTAAAGGTAGGGTATTTGCTATTGGCTTTGTCCAAATGTGAATTTGTATGTGTATTTTTTTAGGTTAGTCACCTTGATTTCCATGGGTCTAGTACAAGATCAAAAAAATTCACACACACAAGACACTTGCCTATCCTAGAGTCAATGGCCAATGGCGTGACCCTTGAGCCTACAACTTGGATGCCCCTTCGACATGAGTGAGGGACACTCTTTCGAGTTATTTATCAACTCTTGTCTACACAAGAGGATGGATAGGGGCCTCCTAGAATGGAAGGATAACCCAATCACCCTTTCCTTGGAAAGTTACAAGTTTGAACAAGTAACTTATATAATGCCAAGGATTCCCATCTATCTCAAGGGAGTTCAAATGGTGAGTAACTATTGGGTCACAATGTACATCTCCTCCACCAAGTGTGACACCAATAAAAGTAAATCATAAAGGGAGTGACTTTAGATAATTTGGTTCTTAGTTGCTACTCGGTGACATACCTCCCAGCAAGTGAAACAACTAGATGATAAGGCTTTTTAGAATTGGGTTTCCCCTATCCTTTTATATACTGGCCTGAGGGAAAAATTGGTTGGAATTTCCTTCGATTTCTCCATATGGATGTGTCTCGTAGGGAGGTCACTTCTAATGGGGTAAACAAAATCAAGACAAGTACAGTGTTTTTGGTCTCCAAGATCACTCAATGGTGTGAGGAGAGAGCATACACAATGCACTTGACTCACACTCACATGGTGCTCACTAACCTTAAACAAAATTAAAATGTGTGGTGTGATATTGCAAATTCCAAGAGGTGTTTTTTATTCCCAAGATCACCCAAGGTGCAAGGGAGTAGCATACACACCTTATGACAAAAAAACAATCACAAGACAATAAAGACACTAGTTCATTTTAAGGCCCCAAATCAAAATGTGAGAATTTGTAAAGACACTTTGATGAAAATTGTTCTTCTTAGACCAAATATATGTGTAAATGCAAGGTTCTTTTTAATTCCAATGAATGTGGAATACAAAGTTGTTGTATATTTTAAAACCAATGATGTGTGATGCAAGGTTGTGGTTAAATTTTAAGCCTAATGAGTGAAATGCAAGTTCTATATTTTAAATCCAATGAGTGAAATACAAATTTATTGTAAATTTTAAGCCTAATGAGTGAAATGAAAGTTATATGTTTTAAAGCCAATGAGTGAAATGCAAAGTTATGAATTTTAAGCCAATAATGTGATATGCAAAGTTGTAATTTTCAAACCAATGATGTGTGAATGCAAATTTGTAAAACAAGACTTAACTAAACCAAACAAAATGAAAGCAATAAATTCTTGCAAACCCACAAGTTAGCACTCCAAAATAAATGCCACATGTTGCAAAAAAAATTCTAGTAACCCCAAAAACCCTTTAATAATAACAAAAAACTAAAATAGTGATAAATTTCTCAAAACTAAACAAAATTTAAAATTGTCAAAAGATATAGAAAGCTAAGACTTAAGCCTACAAAACCCAAAAAGCATTTTAGAAAATTCCATACACCCATTTTTTGTGGTTAAAAGAACATGACGAGTTTTATGTAAATTCTTGGTTGTAACCTGTAAAAGAAAAAAAATGAACAAGAAAACATACAAATTTCTTTGCAAAATTGTAAGTTCACATCGCGTTCACCAATTTAGATTAGGAAAATTCAAGGTTGAAGGCATAATCAAATAGAAATCAAACCCTAAAGACATAAACCAACAATGAAGCACAATCCAATATGAAAACACAAAATAATGAAACAGTGTTACCCAAGTCTTCATGCCATGGTTGAATGACCTCTATTGCTCTTCTCCATTTTGCTGAATATGGTTGATTTCCCTTAAATTTTGAGTATGCAAATAGGCCTAATGAAAATGACAAGAAAAATATTGAAGATAATGATAGATAGAATGTACTCGCAACATAAACTAAGTAGCATAAGATGTAGATTGCATTAGATGTTGAAATGACATTGATGGATGTCTTTTATAGAAAGAAAAAATGGAATGAAGGGCTGAGATTGAATGATGTTAATCAATGGTCAAGAATAACAATTAATAGGGTTATGGCTGAATAAGGGAAAAAATAAAGATGAATGGTCAAGATTGAGTTATGAGATAATTCAATCAAGGGTGGAAAATGAACGAGACAAGAGATAAGATTGACATAGAAAAATATGTGGCTGGAAAATCAAATAATTATAAAAAAAATCATTTGATTTAAGAGGGAAAGTGATTTTTAAATAATTAAAGTAATTATTTAATCAAAGAAGAAAAAAGAAAGTTGACTTTCTAATTAAATAATCAGAAACAATTATTTTAATTAGAAAGTAGAAGAAAAAGATAAATAAATAAATAAATAATTATTTACTTGTTGAAGGAAAAGCATGAATTAAATAAATAATATTTGTTTAATTCTAGAAGAAGAGGCTAATGAATAATTACATAATTGAAATAATTATTTAATTATAGTGGAAATATGGAAAGTGAATAATTAAATAAATCTATTTAATTATAGAAAGAAGGGGACATTAGTGACATAACTAAATAAATTAATCAAAGAAGAATGAAGAAATGAATTAGTTAAAAAACTAAAATTATTTAATTAATAGATGAATATGACTCTTAAAAAATAATGAAATAATTAAAATTATTTAATTATGTCAAGAAGAAGTGGTATTGACAAGGAAAAATGGAACTTGCAGGCTTAGGGCATTTTTTTGTGTCTACATGCTCTTTTAAGGGACTTTTTTCCTTCTCTCTCACAAAAAATCTTCTATTCTAGGTGTGGTGGCTATACAATAAGTCATGGTCATTCCTTATGAGATGGAGGTTTTTGAATGACATGTTTCTATTCCAATGGCTAGGGCATCCAAAGACATGAATGGATTAAATTTGCAAGATGCAAAATATTGCTAGGTGGATGTGGGGTTGTTGTTAACAGTATCTTCCTTAAAGTTTGTCCTTCAACATTTCTTTCCCCTACAATGTGTGATCCTATCACCTATGTTGTGGTGGTGGATCCCTATTTTTTCTCTTTAACTAGTTTTCCCCTTAAAGGCCATCCTGGGGTGTTGATTGGTGTTAATGTTATTCTTTCCCAAGTTATGGGGAGAGGTTAATACACCAAATTTCCATCTCTCTCTCATTTATTGGATGGTTGCTTGGATTAGGAGCTCACTTGTTGGGAGTTTCTACAAATATTGTCCCAATATTGATGTTGTTAGAAGATGGATGCTTGAAAACTAGAAACTAAGGGGATAGGTTGAGGTAATTGCATTGCTAATTTTTTATTTTTACTTTTTTATTTTCCAATATGGATGATTTCTCAAGGATCCTTCTAGAAGGTCCTAATAGTTTTGGATAGAATGGCCTTTGTCTAAACACTTGGTATCCAACTTTTAATTTAATGAAAGATAGCATTATCAAGTTTCCAGTCTAGGTTTGATTGTTAGGGTTTCCTTTGGAGTACTAGAAATAAGAGATTTTTATGGGAATTTATAATAATTTTGGGCAATACATTACCATTGATGTGGTCATGAAATTCAATATTTTTTTGTTCTTTTTTAGATTTTTGTGTTCTTGTGGAGGAAAACAGGTTGCTACCTTAAAAAATTATCGTATCATCCAAGCTAGGTGATCTATGTAACATATTAAATTTGAAGACTCTTCATTTGTTTCCATTGTTACTTCAAAGTAGACGATGCTATTGTTATTTGGTCAAGTAATAAGAAATATTATTCTATTTGGAGGAAAAAGGAACAAGCACTAGTTGTTGATAATGATTGCATCATCACCACTAAGAATGTATAAAAGGAAGTAGGAGGAATTCTCTTGAAGAAAATACTATGTTGGAGACCCCTTTTCAAAGTTAAGCAATGGGGTTGAGAGATGCAACTGCTTGTGACCCTTTGTATCTTCCTAGTTTTTCCAAAAAAAGAGACTTGTATAGAAGGATTTTATCCCTAAAAATAAGATGGTTGAGGTCAACCAAAGATATTTGGAACAATTTGGCTTCAAACCACCTTGAGTTTGGGTTGGTGATTTTTATAGTATTGTATTGCCAGGGTATGTGCAAGATCATAATGGGCCAAAAAGTGGCAATGGGAAAAAAACTATGTTTTGCATTGACTCAAAAATGCAAAAAATCCTGAGTTGACTTTTTCTTGGCTTAGGTGTTAGTACATTGCTCCAAAGCAATGCCCAAACCTAGATTTACAAATCGGATATCCGATCCAAATCAATCGGATATCCGATTTGAGCTGCGTATAAATAAAAAAATAGCAGCCTTTTAAAATCATTTTAAACATTTCAAAGAGTTGAAGAGGCGGGTGCATAGTGAGAACTCCGATATCAAATACCGATTTCAAATGTAAGTTTTTGAATTTTTATTGTTTTAATCAATTTTTCAATTAGATTTGTATAATTTTAAGTAGTTTTTATGGATTTTTTTTAAAGTAGGGATTTTTATTGATTTTTATTAAAAACTAGAGTTTACAATGATTTTTTATTAAAAATTAATGTTTTTATGGATTTTGATTAAAAAATAGTGTTGTTAATGTATTTTTATAAAAAACTAGAGTTTGTTATGGATTTTTGTGAAAAAGTAGGGTTTATTTTGAATTTTTATTAAAAACTAGGGTTTTTTTACAATAATTTCATTTATATTGTGTAATTTCAATTAAATTAATTAGTTTTTAACTTTAATCAGGTATTATGGCTGAGAATGAAAATGCACAAATGTAATGCCCCGCCAAGTAACTTTAAATGAAGTTGCAATTAACATCATAAGCGAACCCATTTTTTTTTATAAAGTGCATTTAACATACACATTCACTTACTAATTAACAACAACTTCTAAGGCTACAAGGTTAGGATTACTTAAACCCACACATACATATTACATATAACCATAGCCTTATGAACTTTATGAAATAAACATCATACATCATAAGAATACCACATAACATAATAAGATAATCAACCCAGATACAATCTCATAAACATTATCTTAAACCAATAGTTATATCACTCATTCCCAGAATGAGGCAATAGTACACAAGGTTACAATTACAAACTTTCACCTCATAAACATAAGAGGGATAAAATAACTTATACAAGCTAAAATATTACAATGCAAAAAATTACAATAAGAACCGCGAGCTGTCCATTTGGATGTCTCGCCACCAAGTACTGAAAATTGATGGGGACCCAACGGTTTTGGTGCATGTTCCACCCTACCAATGTGGTACCCGAAGGCCCACCCCCCATGCTAGGAGATAGTAACAAAGTAACATGGACAAAAATTCTACTACCTCTAACCAAAGGCAAACTCATACTAACTCATACTGTTATAACCAACCAAATGAATTAACAAGTACAACTCATTCACCATACAAGTATGAATCAAGTACAACTCAAGTACAATACAAGTACAAATAAAATACAATACAAATACAATACAAGTACAAATCCAACATCACTGACATAGGTCACATTGCTTCCAGACATAAAGTAGATCAAGTATGTTCAAATAACCATACACATAAAATAATTAACAACAGTTGTCCTAGATAGAGTGTCATCGCAAGGTTTGTCATGAGATCTCCTCTGGGCATTCTTCATAGGCTCCGGCACAAGTAATCCTGGTGGCCTCAACCAAATCCTGACACTCATACTCACTCATGCAGAATCAACTACCTCTCGCAAGGACTAGATAGTTGATCTTACTATTCCAGGCCTTCTCACTCATCCCAAGTCTAAACAAGCCCTTGTGTCTATGAGTGAGGATTAAATTATTTTGATTAGTGAGAAGTTAGTCCTAATCTTCTAAGTACATTATTTTAATTATCACTTGTTTAAATCACTCTTGAAGGTTATCCAGTTTACCTCTTTGGGCTCTGGCGCCTAACAGAAGCCACTCTTCTATTCGACAACACACACCCAAACAATCTACCAAGGGAACCACAAGTGCATACCAACTAGGCATCATAATCCACTCCAACACAAGGAGGATACAAATAATAAAACTCACTCCAAACATCTTGGAGGCAACAATCACATAGTCCACTCCTTTCACAGGAGGTACAAAAGATCTCACTCCAAACATCTTGGAGGCAACAACACATAGTCCACTCCTTTCATAGGAGGAAATAAGAAGAAACCACATAACAAGGTCACTCCATACAAGGAGATACGGATCCCATAATCCGCTCTTAAACCAAGGAGGTGCAAACATCCCCATTCATGAAAATCGGGTAAAATTGAAAAGACACCATGCACTACCCAAGGGAAAACAACTTGATGGCATAAAGATTCAACAACCCTTATCCTCCAAGTTCTTCTGGAAGACTTATAATTTAGGACTAACAGTAAATCCCAAAACCAACAATGCAACTTGACGACATAGCAACCAAAACATTTAATCAAATCTAATATTTGGATTTCCTAAATCCATACTCATTCAATAGGTAGTGTTGACAAAGTTAAAGACACGATAACTAGATCATCTAAAATAATCATCACCTCTATTTCCCTTTTCATTATTGGAGATCTAAAACAATCAAACTTGCTTCCCTTTACTGAATATAGAGAATTAAATCTTTTAAGATAATCATGAGGAAGATACTACTTTTGGATATACTAAATCCATATTTCTTTCATAATCCAATCACAATGATTCAATTAATCTAAATAAAAATTAATAAATAACATAATTGATTGCCTCATCAATAAAATAACTTCTTAATTTACTTTTAAATCGACACAAATCCATGCAAGTAAACTCTTTCCATTTCCTAACCAAATCTTACGTCTCATTCACTTTTCTATTTAAAATATTCAATCATTTTAATATAATAATATATTGTTTCTCTATCCATTTAAAAACATGCAATTTCATCAATGTATCAAAAAATATCTTTTGGCTTATCTATTTGACCACGCATTCATATTGTGTCTGATTAAATCTCATTAATTAAAACAAACATTAAAATATAAATATTTCTATAATTCTTCAATATATTTAAATATTTTTTTCCTTATCAATTTTGGCCATACATTCAAAACTTATCATTTAAAGTCTTCATGCAAAGCTAAATTACACGCACTTAAATAAAACAAGGTAAATACTGATTGAAAATACTCATGGATATATATATATATATATATATATATATATATATATATACATTTCAATATATTTTTTTCAATCATATTAACAAAATAATATTTTCTTTTAAATCAAATAATTATTTCTATTAAAAAATATCTTTCTCTATACATTTTCTATACATACTAATCATTTCTTTTAGAACACTAATAATACCCTATTTGCAAACAATAGAATAAAATAAGATAAAATATTATTTATTCTCTCAAATGAATATATACCTTCAATATATATATAATAAATATAAATTAATATATTTAAATATATTTAATCATTAACATATCTTCTATTCCTTATAGAATATCAAATTGATTAATTCAAAATAAAATATCCTTTATCATCAATTTTCCAAAATATTTATATATTTTTCCAATTAAATCACATTAATAATTGGACCTTTTACACATGAATTTAAATTCCACAATTAAATTTTAAATTATGGATTCTTTAAATCAAATATATACCTCCTTCAATTAAATTTTAACTTGTCATTTTAAAATAAACAATAATCTCTCATACGTTTATAATTTAAATTTCACTGATTTAATATACAAATTTTATTTAAAATAATATAAATAAATATAATACTTTAATATTATATATTATAATATAAAATATTATTAAATAATATTTTAATATTATAATAACAATACATAAAATATTAATATTTATAAATATCAATTTATTATTATTTTATTTTCAAAACAGCCATGGAAAAATAACTTAACAGCAGTCTCATGTTTCAAGCATAACTCAACAAATACGATCTGGGTATTTGCAATTTTTGGACAGAAATAAGAAAATTTCAAAATGCAAAAACCCTTTAAATTTCCTGACAACCCAGTTTGTGAAAATGGAGTTATAGGTGACGCAATCAGACCATTTTACCATGAAAAATATAACTATACTGCAGATTTTAAAATCCATTTTTTTAATAATAAACAGAAGGTTTCATTTTCTAAAAAACATTTTAAATGCATTGTTCAATCTCTATGTTTGATTTCAATAACAACAAAATCGATTTTCCCGAATAATTTAAATTCAACTAAGGTTTTCACAATATTCACTCAAGAATTTTCACAAGCAAAGGCTGTAAATTTGTTTAATTTTTTTCTTTTAATATCAAATTTATTTTCTAAAACAGATTTAACAAACAAATCTTTAATCACTACTATTTTACAGAAAACAATCAAGAACAATAAAACACAAAGAGGAAAACCTGGTACAAGAAACTACAGGAAGAGATGAATTTCTGATGCAAGCCTCCTCCAATGAATCCAATCCAAAATCCAACAAATGCAAACAATATTTCCTTCAATCAATTCTACAATCAAACTTTCTTCAAACCCTTGTGCAATTTTTCCAAAATTTATTCCATGCTGTAAAAATGTATTTTTCTATAAAGTTTCTGCCCTAAAATTAAAACATGTATTATTTATAACTCAGAAATACCTAATACAACCCTAATTCACATTACATTCAAATTAGATATTTCAATTTCAATTTCAATTTCAATTTTTACAACCCTAATTCACATTACATGTAAATTAGATATTTCAATTTCAATTTCAATTTCATTTTCAATTTCAATTTCACTTTCAATTTCAATTTTCAATTTCAATTTTTAAAAACCCACTTTCAATTTAAAATGCAATTTCAAATAATAAATTAATTTCCAAAGTTGCAACCAATTTTCCAAATAAACATTTAATTACAATTTCTAATTTAATTCCCACACATTGAAATTAAATTCCAAATTTAATTTTAATTCTTTTATTTCCTTTCATTCTCTTGCATCATGTTTAATTAATTAATTTAATTATTTAATAACTAAATTCAACCCCTTGGGTCAAATTTAATTAATTAAATAAACTAAATATAATTAATTAATTTAAATATAAAGTTTTATCCACATTGCATTATTTAAATTAAATAACCATCAACATGATTTTAATGCAATTATTCTAAATATCTATTTCTAAATAAAAAATTATTCAGAATTAAATAACATCAAAGCAAGACAAACAATGACTTGACACACACAACTGATGACACACTAAGGCTAGGGTGCAAACTTGACACATGTTACCTAGCTACTATCTCCCGTTCAACTTAACCGTTGGATCGACATGCTCAAACCTGTGAAACCAGGTGGAGTCGATGTCATGTACCTGCAATCCTGCAACCAAGTAAACAACATCATACAATATATCCAGCATATAATACACACCGTAAAGAAGGAATTACGGATTTGTAGGGTGCTCGCAAGCGAGTGATGCGAAACCGTCCTCTTCACCAATACACTAATTGAAACTGACACTTCCATCATAATATAGGAATCTCATAATAACATCTAATGTTAACTCTACAACATCATTAATCCATAATGCATGTGAAACGATAATTAGATAACTACATCCCACAATAATAGTTGTCGCTCAATAATAGCAATCAAAACATCATAACAAAATGTATCCAATATCAAAATAACTGCAACCAAACATAGCATAAAGCAACTTGAACAAGAAGCAAAATGGAGGGGTATTACAACAAATGCCAAACACTCCACCGCCTCTGCACCCACCAATTGAAGATTTAATTGGTGAAAAAATAGAGCGATTGAGGGGCATTTGTGAAGTTTATAAGACAATGCCTCGATTATCTAAGATGACAAACACATTAAAGGAGATAATTAAAAATATAGAAACCCTCTCCACCCAACATAATGCCTTTCATTCATGGCGAGAAGACATGAGGGAATATTAGGCATGTGGATTGTCTTACGATGATGTGAAAGATCTCCAAATAGCCTCTTTATTCATTAACCCCTGCACCAGTTTGCCTATTAATGTTAATAAACCAAAACTTTCTATAAAATGGTGCATGAATAGGGACATTGTAGATAAATTTTGGGATCGTTGGTGTATGGTTTCTGATAAACCACTGAAAAACAATTATGATATACCATTTTACTTTATTAAAAAAATATACTCTAAGTTTGTGTTAGGGAATCATGTCACTTACTTTGACATTAAACCCTTCCAGGGCATCGGTGGAGGTATGCCCTAGGATAGACTAGGGGTAGTTAGAGTAGTCTCATGCCCATATGTCCCCCCTCCTCCCCTTCCTCCGCCACCTCTAGTATATCATCCAGAGATTATTTAAGATGCAGCCACATAGACTATTTAGGCTATTCAATCTTTGAGTGGTCATTTGGTTTTGCGTGCTTCTATAGTAGCTCAACCACATTCTGGTGATGTTGGTGATGGATCAAGTGATACTGCATCATCATTCTGAGGTTCACATATTTGTGTACCACATACTTCCACTATGTGCCACCAGATATGCTTGGGTCCTCTTGTATAGCCACTAAGCATCCCTTGGACACTTCTGATTATGACCTCCATGATGTGGACATTATAGATCAGTCATAGGGGAGTGGAGCACACCCTACAAAGTCCTCTCCTGCTAGAGAGGGGGACGTTGGAATAGTGACACAGGTAAGATTTAAGTTGTAAATTCATAACTTGCATTTTTTTTAAAATGAATATTAATAAGAGATAGTATCAAGTACTAATATTCATTTATATGGTCTATTTAATAGTTGATATCTAAGGAGGAGCTCACATAGGTGACTTATAACACCCTTAGGTCCATTTCATTTGGCCTCGACATGCACACAATATATATTTTTGCACTCACTCGTTTACATTTTTTAATTATATACTTGTTTTTCTTTTGAATTGTCATTAATGAAATTATATAATAACTTATATGTTTATCTTATTTTCCTCTTGTAGGAAATACCTAGTGCAAGCAAGGTGCAACCTTGTCTAGACTATGGAGGCGCAAAGTTAGATAAGAGGAAGGTAATTGAACTCAAATTGCATTGAATTAAGATTTTTAAGATCTTATATTGATTATACAAACATCGACATAGATTGGTAGTTTCATATGTACTTATCATTTTTATGTATAGGTAATTATGAGCTATACATCGTTGTTGACAAGTGTCACAACGCCGGAAGGAGTAGGTATTGGAAAACCTCAAGGAGTAGGTGTTGAAACACCTCAAGTAGGAGGTGTCAAAACACCTGAATGAGATAAAGAAAAAGATCAACCTAAAGAGGTATGTGTTTATTTTATTTTGTGTTTGGTAAATATGTTCCTATTACCAATAATCGTATGCTAACTTGGATCAATTTTATGTTTTTGTTCACATATATAGATTGGAATTTCAAAAGTTGGTTTGGTATATTCTAGGACTCCCGACCCTTTGAAGAGACATATATTTCAGGTAATCAAGATTTCAATTTTAGAGTTCAATTAAAATTCAATGTATATTGATTTTGATGTTAATTATTCAATTTTAAATTATATAGTATAACTAATCTCAATTGTGGTTTGAATTTTTCTTGTGCAACTACCTTCAAAGCTAATGAGTGCTTCAAAGAGGCTCCATTTTGATGATCCACCAGTAGTTTAGGATGAGATAGACATTTTGGCATGTAAGTTTTGAATAGATATTGAGATGGCATATGCCACATTTTGTAAAACTTTATTTGAGTTGGCATCGATGCCATTTTTGTATATGGAAATACACTTTATTATTGGATAATTTGATATATAGAATTTGACAATCGAAATTTAATTTTTTCCTCATGTGCATGATTAAACTCTTTGAAAATTTAATCTTGAGAAATGGTTAAATATCAATGTACAATAGCCTAAAAAAGAATGATTATATTATGTAGTTTATATTTATATCATTGATTATATTGCATTGCACATCTTTCAAACTCAAAGAATTACTTCACATTGCATAACTAACAACTAGATGTTGGTAGATGAAAAAATTTGAATTACAATATAGTTCTTACAAAGTCAACCTAAGCAGCTATGCAATTACTTCACATTGCATAACTAATAACTAGGAGTGGCTATCAATTTCTTCTTCTTGTCATGGAACTTATTGGAACTTGTATGCTCTAACCTCACTCAATCCTGAAACCACTTCATTCTCTCTTAATTTTTTTTGTTTAAACTTAAAACATCATTGTATTATGCTATCCCATAATTTTGCTTACACTTTCTTTGTAAAATCACCAATTTTCCCTTGTTTTTGCCCCTTCCAACTAGGGTTTCACACTTTTACTCTTCTTGGGTTATTTTTAATCACTCAAACCTCTTAAACACCATTAAATACACCTGTTCCAATAGTTTCCAACAAGTTCTAACCTATTTTCATTCAACTTCTCAAATACTCACTCTCTATCTTTATTGAAAAGGCACAAAAATTTGTGTTTCTTAATAGGGTAGTGTTCTCAAACCACTCTAATCTCTTTATCACCCCTAAAATATTGTTCCTACACCTACCTCTATCTAATTCATGCCCATTCCTCTAAGGTACAACCTATACATAATCAGGAATAACCTTGTCAATTCATGAAAGCTTACATGTTTTAGTGCTCCTACACCATACTCCCCGGGTACAAAATATTTATGCCCCATAAATCACTCCATAGGTCTTCTCCTATCTTCTTCACAATCCCTTCAAACCTACTCCAAGTCACTTTCATGGAAATATTCCTCTGAGGGACTTTGTACCCTTCATGCTTTGTGTTGTCTTGGTCTTGCCATGCTTGATCCTTCTCAAATGGATCTTCTTGATGCTATTTGTCTTCATTGACACATGAAAATGGTGTTTCCCAAGATTTGACACCTGCACACAAAAAATTCAATACACAAAGTTAAAAATCCATACATTAGTATCTCTGTTTCATGCTCTTCCATAAGGTTTTGCCAACTATACATGTATCTCTGCCCTTCAACTCTTCTCTTCACAATCTTTCTCAAGTTCTTTATGGTTAGAACCATCCCCATAGTAGAATACATCTGCCACACAACCAAATATGACAACTAAGGACAATCCCCTATCCTAACACCATATTCCTCAAACTCTTCTTCTCTAGCCTTCACTAGGCCACTCACCATCAACTCTTCCTCTCTAGTTTCTCACCTAATCTACTATTTGTAAGATTACACATTTGAAGGTTTATATGTTGAGAGGTTAGGTGTGATATATTTATGGTAAATAAGGTCAATCAAGACCATTTAAGGTGTATTAAGTTTAATTTTTTAGTTTAGGGGTCTAATATGCCAAAAATGCATTCTTGCTTCAAAATTGTCAAAATTGATGTAAGTGTGGAATTAGGTGTAGAGCACAAAAAACTTCTTAATATGACATTATATCAAAGAAAAATCAAATTGAATCAATTAAAAGCAATAATCAATTAAAATCATCATATTTTTCTCTATCTCCCAAGATTTATTAAATCAAAATGGCTCTCAGACTGTGAGTGCACTATGATTGTTAAAATGACAATTGAAAGAACGAGATGGATACTAAAGCAATGATATGGAGTTAAATATGACAATACTAGATGATAAATGAATTAAACTAGCATGAATTGACATGAAATAGATAATTGCAACTATAGGAGGCACCCATTGATGTGAAATCTTGATTGTTGGATATGCTTGATGCTTGAATTCCTGTAGAGTAAGAGTGCAAAAGTTAGATTATCTGGATCCTTTTCATGGTTCAATGAGGTTGTATTTATAGAATTCCTGGTTGTAGAAATGCACAAGGATGGAATTGAGAGGCTTGGATTCAATCTAGAGGATTGAATGGTGAAATATGGAGGAGATTGAGAGAGTTTTGGTGATCGTCTCTACCCATGAAAACACCAGGCAAGAGAAAAGGAAAGATTAATGGATAAGGATTGAGAGAAGAATTTGGAATTTGTCTCCAATTTGTCTCCAAAACTTCCCATGAAGTTTCAAAGCATTAATTGTGACATATTTTAGACATAGATTAGACATAGGATATCTAATTCATTTTTGAGAGAATATAGATGGAATATTCCTTGTGCTTTTATTCAAATATTTTGATTTATTTAAATTAGCAAATGAGGGATAAATAATTTAATAAAATGAACTATAGAAGTTGTTTATTAAATTAAATAGAAGAATATGGCAATTAATCAATAAAGCGTTTTGATCTTTATTTAATTAATTTAAGATTGATGTGATAGATTGAAATAGGGATTTGATAATTAAATCGAACAAAGTATTTAATTTTGTTTATTTAATTAAGATGAATTTAAATGTGAACTATATAAATAAATATTTATATTTATTCAATAGTAGAGGAAATTAGGATAATTAATCAAATAATTTGTATTTAATTAATCGGATGCTCTAGATCAATTTTAGGTGTATACAATTGCCATTTAGTCTTTTGAAGGCAAATTATTAAAATTGTAAAGGGAAGTGCAAGATAGGAGTATAGAAGTTGTGGTAGGGTTGAAATAAAGGTGTTTGACTAGTTTTACTAGTCATAGCTATCTTGGAAAGAAAAGTTGCATAAAAGTGCATTATTAACAAAAAGTTGTTAATTTTAGCAATTTTTAAGAAAAATGAAGGGTCTTGGTAGTTGAAAAGGTGGTTGTGGATATTGGGGAGTCTATTTGAACTCAAAATATGTATATAAATCTCTTCAAGGTTCAAAAATAGGTTGGTTGAAGGAAATTTTGTGAATTCCAATACAAAAGCAATGTTTGTTTCTAGAAAATTATTAGTTTTTCGCAACAAGCTATGGTCTCATGGCTTCTTTTCTCACGAAAATCAATGTTGGAGTTCAGTTGGAGGCTGAAAACTACTTGTAAGGGAATAAATAAATCTTGTACTACAACTTGTATGACCAAACCAACTATTCCATCACGTCCGGATGGGTATGTTTAAGCTAGGTATGGTTCCCTTTCACACCAAAATAGGTCGAAGTAGTCCAAGCTGTGTTTAATCGACGAAATCCCTTAAGAGTCCAAAGTGCAGAAGGGTAGATATCTTTGACGAACTATTACTCAGAAATCGTGATGCTTAAAAAATATTTGTCTAAGGCTATGGGATCGTGTTGGGACCATCTACAATAACCTCTCTTGGTTTTTGCTACCTCAGAGGCGTTTTCCCATGGTGATGAGTTTTCATTTGAGGGAAAAGTTGTTAGATGCAAGCAGTGTGAAGTTGCAAAGTGGTGCAACTTTTATTCTACAACTCGTACGGCCAAACAAATTTTTCCAACATGTCCGGATGGGCATGCTTACACTAGGTATGGTCCTCTTGTGCACCCAAATATGCCAAATCACTCCAGCTACATTGGACCAACAATTTCCCTTAAGAGTCCAAAGTGCTAAAAGGTAGCAATTTTTGAAGGGATATTTCTCAGAAACCGTGATGCTTATGGACTCTTTGTCTGAGGCTATGGGATTGTGTTGAGACCATCCATAATAACCTCTCTCAATTCTTGCTATGTCGAAGAAATTTTCTATGGTGATGAGTTTTTAGTTGAAGAAAAAGTTGTCAAATGCAAGCAGTGTAAAGTTGCAAAGTGGTGCAGCTTTTATTCTACAACTCGTATGACCAAATAGACTATTCCAACAAGGCTAGATGGGTACATTTACATTGAGGATGGTCTTTTTTTGCACCCAAATACGTTGAATCACTCTAAGCTACATTGGACCGACGATTTCCCTTAAGAGTCCAAAGTGCTAAAATGCAACAATCTTTGAAGGGCTATTTCTAGGAAACCGTGACACATAAAGACTTTCCGTCTGAGGCTATGTGATCATGTTGGACCTTCTATAGTAAACTCTCTCATTTTTTTCTATTTCAAAGGTATTTTCTCATGGTGATGAGTTTTCAGTTGAAGGAAAAGTTGTCAAATGCAAGCAGTGTAAAGTTGCAAAGTGGTGCAAATTTCATTCTACAAATCATATGACCAAATGGATTGTTCCAAGATATTTGGATGGGTACATTTATGCTAGGTATGGTCCTCTTTTGCACCCAAATATATTGAATCACTCTAAGCTACATTGGATTGCCGATTTCCCTTAAGAGTTCAAAGTGCTAAAAGACAACAACCTTTGAAGGGCTATTTTTCAGAAACCGTGATGCTTATAGACTCTTTGTATGAGGCTATGGGATTGTGTTGGGACCATCCACAATAACCTCTCTTGGTTTTTTCTATTTCAGAGACATTTTCTCATGGTGATGAGTTTTCAGTTAAAGGAAAAGTTGTCAAATGCAAGCAGTGTAAAGTTGCAAAGTGGTGCAACTTTCATTCTGCAACTTGGACAACCAAATAGAATGTTCTAACACATCCAAATGGGTATATTTATGCTAGGGATGGTCCTCTTTTGTACCCAAATACTCTTAATCACTTTGAGCTACATTGGACCGATGATTTCCCTTAAGAGTCCAAAGTGCTAAAAGGCAGCAATCTCTGAAGGGCTATTTCTAGGAAATCATGACACTTATAGATTCTTTGTCTAAGGCTATGGGATTGTGTTGGACCATCTACAAAAAAATCTCTTGGTTTTTTCTGTCTCAAAGGTGTTTTCCCGTGGTGATGAGTTTTCAGTTGAGGGAAAAGTTGCCAAATGCAAGTAGTATAAAGTTGCAAAGTGGTGCAACTTTCATTCTGCAACTCATATGGCCAAATAGACTGTTCCAACACATCTAGATGGGTATTTTTACGTTAGGTATGGTCCTCTTTTGCACCCAAATACACTAAATCACTCTAAGCTACATTGGATCGATGATTTCCCTTAAGAGTCCAAAGTGCTAAAAGGAAACAATCTTTGAAGGGATATTTCTCAAAAATTTTGATGCTTATAGACTCTCTGTCTAAGGCTATAGGATTGTGTTGAGACCATCGACAATAACCTCTCTTGGTTTTTTCTATCTCAAAGGCATTTTTTTGTGGTGATGAATTTTTAGTTGAGGGAAAAGTTGCCAAATGCAAGCAGTGTAAAGTTGCAAAGTGGTGCAACTTTCATTTTGCAACTCGTATGACCAAACAGATTGTTTCAACACGTCTAGATGGGTACGTTTATGCTAGGGATGGTCCTCTTTTGCACCCAAATACACCGAATCACTTTGAGCTACATTAGACCAATGATTTCCCTTAAGAGTCCAAAGTGCTAAAAAACAACAATCTTTGAAGGGCTATTTCTTGGAAACCATGATGCTTACAGACTCTCCATTTGAAGCTATGAGATCATTTTTAGACCATCCACAATAACCTCTCTCAGTTTTTCTATCTCGAAGGCATTTTCCTATGGTGATGAGTTTGTAGTTGAGGGAAAAGTTGCCAAATGCATGCAGTGTAAAGTTGCAAAGTGGTGCAACTTTCATTCTAAAAATCATACAACCAAATGGATTATTCCAACACATACGGATGGGTGCATTTACACTAAGGATAGTCCTCTTTTGCACCCAAATACATTGAATCACTCTGAGCTACATTGGACTAACGATTTCCCTTAAGAGTCCAAAGTGCTAAAAGATAGCAACCTTTGAAGGGATATTTATCGAAAACCATGATGCTTATAGACTCTTCATTTGAGACTATGGGATTTTTTTGGGACCATTCACAATAACCTCTATTGATTTTATCTATTTCAGAAACATTTTCTTGTGGTGATGAGTTTTCAGTTGAGGGAAAAGTTGTCAAATGCAAGCAATGCAAAGTTGCAAAGTGGTGAAACTTTCATTATGTAACTTGTATGACCAAACAAACTATTCCAACACATCTGGATGGGCATGTTTATGCTAGGGATGGTCCTCTTTTGCACCCAAATACTCTGAATCACTCTGAGCTACATTGGACTGATGATTTCCCTTAAGAGTCCAAAGTGCTAAAATGCAGCAATCTTTGAAGGGTTATTTCTAGGAAATCATGATGCTTAGAGACTCTCTGTCTGAGGCTATGTGATTGTGTTGGACCATCTATAGTAAAATCTCTCAGATTTTTCTTTCTTAGAGGTGTTTTCCCGTGGTGATGAGTTTTCAGTTGAGAGAAAAGTTGTCAAATGCAAGTAGTATAAAGCTGCAAAGTGGTGCAACTTTCATTCTGCAACTCATACGACCAAACAGACTATTTCAACACATCTGGATGGGTACATTTACGCTAGGGATGCTCCTCTTTTGCACCCAAATACACCGAATCACTTTGAGCTACATTGGACCGACGACTTAAGAGTCCAAAGTGCTAAAAGGCCATACCATCTATTGTACGATTTGTAGCTTGATGGTATGACCATGGTAGATGTTATTAGGACTACATAAGGTGAATATGTGGGTTTAAAGAGCCAAAATGGTCTTTAGCTGAGTTGGTGAGTTGCCATGCATGGCAAAAATGAGTGAAATTAGGTGAAAAATGGTGGTTACAACATGCTAATGTCAATGAAATGTGGAGGCAAAAAGATTTAAGATTGGATCAAGCTTTTGCATGTCCTAATAGATGTGTTTTATGATTTTATAGGGTGTGGCAAGGTTTGGGAAGTGTTTAAATATGAGTCTCTTTGTAAAGTGGGCCTATTTTAATGAAGTTGCACCTAAGTTTGGGTTTGAGGATCAAATTGGAGTTTGAATCAGTTACATTGAAAATGACCTTCACATGACCTTTTTTACATTTTTATTTTTGGAAAAAATGGCATGCCACTATAATTTATTATATATAAATAGGAGATATTACAAAACCTTGTTCAAACGAGCATACCGACAAGAAAGAACCAAGAAGAAAACCTCTAGTTGTAGCTTGATTAAGTACAAAAAGATCTTTACATTTTAAACACACCCTTTATACAATTCCAGACATTTGACCTTTTTATATTGTTTCACATTTCAAAATTCAAATTTTACAAAATTTTCCTATTAGAGGAATTTAGGGCACAATCTTCCACAAGAGTAGTATGTTGATGTTCTGGAGTGACAAGCACCTGTATAAACCATCAAGGTAGTAGTTAAACTACATACAATAGAAAATATGCTTAAACTAACCAATCTATATTATTGTAGTCTATCGCATACCTCTTCGAAAGGATCAGAGTTCCCTATTGTTGTAATAGGTCCATGATCAATCGTGCCAGGAATATTGCAAAATTTGTTAAATGATAAATCTATATTGCCACAATAGAAAAGATGCTTAGAATAACAAATCTATATTAATCTAAACAACCTGAATGATGATGAATTGGTAATGAAAACTATAAAAGGTGCTTAGAATAACCAATCTATATTATTGTAATTTGTCACATACCTCTTTGAAAGGATCAAAGCTGGCTATTGTTATAGCAGGTCCATGATCAATCATGCCAAATATATCACAAAAGTACATACAAAATATCACTATTAAAGAAACCTACATTGCTATAGTATACAAAATATCAGTATTAAATAAAGAACACTAATGAACATAAGCATAATGAACCTAAGCATTGTACCTTCCATTCTTGAGTATGCTATTCAAGTGTTCCCGAAGGGTCATCTCTTTACTTAAGAGTATCCAATATTGTTTCATGATCAACATTACTAAGTTTCCATAGTTTTTTTGTCTTTGGTTTGGCATGATGCTTCAACAACTTAATATTTTTTTCTATAACAAGGTGTGAATACATTAGAATGGTTTTGTGTTTCTCGTAGTCTTCAAATGCAGGTATGCCATTCTTTCCAATCATGTATGTTTGAAACCAAGTTCCTACAACCAAAAATGAACTTGTAGGATACACGAACCCATCATCATCTTCCATCAGTTGTGTTATCTTGTTATTTACTCACACACATCGAGCCAACCAATATTATGATCTCTCTTCATTCCCCTGCAGTGCAACAACTACAAAAACATGTCCTGGTTGTAGTAGATCTAAGAGCTTATCGTAATCAAGTGAAATTTCCATTGTGTCATTTTTCATGGATATAATTTGAGATAAAGGAGTTAGATATTTTGGAACCCATGTATCTACCCACTCACTTGACTCACATTGAATACAACTCAGACAAAAACAAGCCAATTATCATGTCCAAATGGTCTATGTGCTTGCATCTGATGTTCAAAATGAATGCATCTTTCAAGAATCTTTGATTTTATGGAAATCCAATCTTCCTCCCATTGTACCCTCCTCAACCAACCAAAATAATCTGCACACTGTTGAATCAAGTGTCCCTCCCTGTGACAATGTTGAACTACATCAATCAAAAATAGAACGTGCATCACTGAATTTTGCTCCTAAAATATTCAATTGCTCCTTAACTAGAGCTATCTTTACACATGCACCTGCTCCATAATGCTCCTCTTTTCCATGCCTAGCTTCACAAAAACTCCAAATATTAGGTACGCCCCTCTCTACATGCATTCTACTCAACCAATAAAACATATGAGCATTCTTGAATTGACCTGTGCAGTTATCTGATCAAATGAGATGTCAGCCCAGTGATATATCATGCTCCTACAAGAACTCAAAAAAATTCTCGAAATAATGTTGGACATACTCGGATGAGTGAGATCTATCATCACTCATATAAAAATGATACTCTCTAATTATCTTTTGATCCTCCTCTATACTATCAGGTGCATGTCTAAACGTTATGTAGACAAAAATAACAATCTGAATGGAATTGCAATATTGAGATTGTACCTCATTTTATGGTTGAAATGTGTAGTTTTCTACAAAATCAGCCACTAATATAATAGTGCCAATTGGAAAAGAGTCCTTACACATCCTAAATTTTTGATCCAACCATTGCCACCTATGACTATGCCTTGCATACTTGTAGAAAAGATTATCCCTAAAATCTGAAATAAAATTAGCAACACTGCATTCTTTTGTAAGTAACTCGCATCTAGAACCTTCACCTCCACTTTGCAAAGTATATTTGACTATCTCATATCTCTTTTTCTCAACAAGCTTCTTTTCATATTCATGTTCGGAACCCTCATGAAAACATTGAACAAACTTTGACAAGCCACCACATTGTGAGCACTTCGCATTTAAACAATAATTTCTATAGAAAAAGGAACCATCATCTCTAGAACATAAAAATCGATCTAGCAAGTCCCTTGATGATTTCGGAAGATGCATTGCACCACACTCCTGCAACATTTCATTAGTATGCAAAGTAGAATGGATATAGCATAATAGTTCATGGTACATTGAAAAATCCACATGGTATTTTCAACAACAAGTATTACGAATATTAAGAGGCACACAATAAAATGGCTTCAAGCCTTCAAAATTCCTTTGCGAGATTTCCATATTTGGATGTGTTTCAATAAATTTTTTGAACAACATTGTTTGGCTTGAATCCAAGAAATTTTTAGGATGCAGTGTAAGGTCTCGATTGCCAATTCTTAACTTTAAAAAATCCTTTGCATTGGGTGATACTCTAGAGTTATCATGCCCAAATTGCTGAATTACCTACTTTACATTATCGGTTAGCTTCTTATCAACACGTGGAAGCCTCCTGACAAAATCCCATGTATCATTTTGAAGAGGATCATCTATTCTTTCTCTTCTTGCAAGTGCTCTATCCAAAGTTTTACGATTTATGTCAAAATCAATACAAGTTTATCTCATAAAGCGAGCCTTTTTCAATTGATGGCTTACTAGGGAGGTTGTAATGACTCTTCGCGTAGCTCTCTTATCTTTTTCCTTGTTATTTTTTCCAATAGACTTGAGAGAATTGACAATATTTTTGACAATAATAGAAATTTTTTTCAGTCTTCTTGTTCACACGAATATTTAATTTGGCTAGCAAAGGTCTCATCCTTTTCAACTTTAGAAATTGTATAAAAAATTGGCATTGCTCAATTAATGTCTTATCGCTAAAATATTGGTTGACAAGTCTTCCAGCCCACAACTAAACAGGTCATGTTGACCTCTTTCCTTCAAAATTGTTTATAATGTTATCATCAATTTCAAGTAACCATTTAGGTGTTCTTGCAGGTCTTGAATTTGGAATATGTCTTTCTTCCACACACGATTCTTCATTTCTCATGTAATCTAGTGAAACATAATTTACACTTGCTTCAATATTATGTTCAACATCTTCATTTCCAACATTTTCACCTTGAACATTTTTAATATCAATTTGAATAATTTCATTCCCAATTTCAATATCATGTTCAACATCTTCAATTCCAACATTTTGACATTTTCATTATCAATTTCAATATTTTCATTCCCAATTTGAATATCATGCTCAACATCTTCAATTTCAACATTTTCACCTTGAACATTTTCAATATCAATTTGAAAATTTTCATTCCCAATTTCAATATCATGTTCTACATTTTCACCTTGAACATATTCAATTTCCTCTTCACTTGAAAGACCATAGGGCTCAGGTTCACCAATATTTAACATACCTTGTCTTCTCTTCCTATGACCTTCTCTATCTCTTTGTCTATATGCTTCAATTTGTTTTTTTGTAAGATTTCTCTTACTTTTTTGCTTCTGATGACTATTGCTCCCCATTATACTTCATAAAAGATGATCCAAAAAGTTGATCTTTGTCTCTTCCTGTCTGAAACCATGCGTTTGTCACCTACAAAGTGTTGCAAATAGAATGTAGGGTCCATTGGAATGCACAAAAAATGGACCACAAATCTAATATCTGATATAATCGAATATCTAATTTGGAAAACATTTTAAAATGTTTTGCAACGGTAAGATTTTACTTCTACATATCAAAGTTTTACAAATCAGATATCTGATTTGTGCCCACATAGACCTAAGGGTTAATGGTAGAGAGTGGGAGAGTGGGAGAGAGTGGGAAAGGGTGGGAGAGAGTGGGAGAGAGGGAGGGAGAGAGTTGGAGAGAGAGGAGAGAGAGGGTGGGAGATAAATTTGGGAGAGGGTGGTGGGAGAGGAGGTAGGGGATAGGGTGGGAGAGAGGAGGAATAAAGGGGGGTGGGATATTTAAGGGGAGGCAGGAGAGGAAGTGGGAGGGAGAGAGGAGAGAGAGAGAGAGGGGTTGAAAGAGAGAGAGAGATGGGTTTAGGGTTGAGGGGAGAGGGGAGGGAGAGGAGAGGAAGAGGAGAGGAGGGGAGGGGAGAGGGAGAGTCAAAGGTGAGAGAGAGAGAGAAGAAGAGAGAGTAGGAGGAGAGTGGGAGAGGGGAGAGAAGAAAGAGAGGGAGGGAGTGGGAGAGGGAGAAAGGGAGGTGAGGGTGAGAGAGAGAGTGGGAGATTGTGAGAAGAGAGGAGGGAGAGAGAGGGTTTAGAAATTTGAGTAGAGAGGAGATTCCATTCCATTCCATTCCATTCCTTCCATTCCTTCCTTCCATTCCATTCCATTCCATTCCATTCCGGTCCATTCCGGGCCATTCCATTCCATTCCGTCCATTCCATTCCATTCCATTCCATTCCTTCCATTCCATTCCATTCCATTCGAATCCCGTCCATTCCATTCCGTCCGTCCATAATAATATAATATATTATATATTAAATACATAATTCGGTAAGAGATTATCATAAATTTATATTATATATTACATTATAAACTATATTGTATATTAAATATTAAATTATAAACTTTATTGCATTTTTTAAATCATATATTATAAATTGCATAACAGTTTTTAAACTCATATCTAAAACATATCGGATATCTAATTCAAATTGGATATCCGGTTTGAATCGGATATCCGATATGATGACACAGAATTGAATGCCTAGGGATTAGCCTTGGGCTTGCTTTAGAACTTGGTTCAGACCTGCCAATCATAAGAAGTCAACTCAAAAAATGTGTTTAACAACTTACTTTGCTTTTCTAGACATCGTCGATGTGGCTGACGACTTTTTTTTTACCCAAAATTGACGAAAAAAAAAGGGTTTGTAAAGGAGATTCTCAAATTTCCACCAATTTAAATTATACTTTACTTTGAATCTAATAAATAATTAGTATTCATTTTCTATTAGAATTACGACTAAAGTCCTGATTGATATCTTGATTGAAAAACATCTATAACTTTCAAATGATATCACATTTTTTGAATCCAAAACATGTGTCACATTCTATGCTTCGTATACTATAGGATTAAAAAAAAAAAAAAGAATTTCATTAAGTTTTGACCAAGTTAAGGTGGTCATACATACACGTTTTTATATTTTTTAAATTTGTAATAAAAAATTCATAATTAATTATTTACTTGGAAAAAAATTACAAAAAAATATGCATCACATCTAGACATGAGTCCTCTACTTATATCTAAAATCTTATAAAAAATAATTATCATTTTATTATGGTTAGGGTGGTTAGACAGACACCTACTTTTTCTTTTTTCCTTGAAATTTAAGTACTACTGCATTGAAATTTCAATTTTTCACCAAATACGTTTTTTTTTAGAAAAATAAACCTAGTAGTTTAGAAACTACATTCAAATTTCCACAAATTCTATTCTTACATATTTTTTAAATAATATAGATAACTTATTCAAATTTTTACGGCAAGTTGCCTAACTCTGATTTTTCTAAATTTTCATTGCCGCTTAAGGGCCTGTTTTTTCCATGATTATCTTGCACATACCCGCCACTTTGTCAATCTATTTTTAGTTGTAGTGTAGCTATTTTTCTATTGATATTGCATGGTTTATGTTTTCAATTAGAATCACACCCTACTAAAACTATTATTTGACTAGTATTATAATGAAACATGAGAATTGTCTTGAGGTATGGGACCTTGCAGATGAGATCAAACCTCTCAAGAAGGCTGAATTCCTCTCTAACCTAGATGCAAGAGTGTTGGACTAGCCTAGAGCACTATACAAACCTACAACTAATCTTATTTTATTGATTCTCTAAGGAAAAGGGTAAGAATGAATTCATAAAAGGGAAAGGGTGGTGATGCACCTAGATTAATTGATGTTTCTTCCTACCCACTATAACACAAAGAACCAACTAGAATACCTAAAGAACTTACACACTTATTTGTCATACTGATTCCTAGAGATATGTATATAGGTTGGATTTTCACAAACACTAGGAGAGAAATCCTTAACCCATAGTTAGCACCTACAAAAGAACAACAAAAAATATTTTAGACATGAAGGTAAGAAAATTTTACTCAATACATCATAAGAGAGAAGAGGCAAAATGGTAGTTTTTTATTGATCATAGGCATGGAGCCTATTTTACAAAGTAGGCTTGTAGAGATGTAGAACTCTAATAGAGAAAATAAAAATGGAGTAACCCTTAACAATGAGGCATAATAGCCTTTTATTCTGAAAGAGGCAACCAAAAGGAGGAAACATGGTAGGCCCAAAAGAAACCCTAATCACTAACTCACCTAGATAAGTGTAGACATGTTGAGATGAGTATTGAATGAATTGTAAAGACACTCAAAAAATCTGTCAAAAAACTATGACTTGGGGATGGGAATGTTAGAATAGGGATATTTGTAGTCAAGGAAAACTTTCCCAATATTCATGGCATACTCACACATTGATAATTTTGATGATTACACAAAAAACCTCTCATAAAATATGCCAAGAAATGTCACCCAAGGATGATTTCCTAACAAAAAGGAGTTTTGTGAACTAATAAATGCATTATACTCAAACTTCTCCCTTTGGATTCATGCAAACTTGATTCATAATGTCATTCAAGAAAATAATAGATCAAATTTGATAGTTGGTGGCTATTGAAATGTATTAATGGTGAAATTCTAGTCATTCTAGTCCCTTTGTGGAAACTAGACCCTCAACTAGATATATTGCTTTGTAGGGAAATGATCAATGTTGGGTTATGCAAAACATTAGCATCTACCAGGCTTTGGTAGGATTAGAGGCTTCATCTAAAATTTACCACTTGGATTTGGAATAGTTCAAATATATTTTCTTATAGGATGATGTCAACATAAGATGGAGAGAAGGAGATTTGATCATGATACATTTTGCAAAATCAGTTGCCATTGGAATTATGCCTTTGAGTAACAAATTAGTTCACCTGGAAACACCTGTAAATATAGACAACCATTAGATTCCCACAAATGTGTAGCACTTATTGTTATCGAGCTCGGACAAAAAATTCATTAGTATTGAAACCTATAGGAAGTTGGACTCCAACTACTCGCAAAATCCATTGTCAAATTTGGGATTCAATGGGGTCCATGCGAAACCTCAACCAAAAACTACACCTATGGGAAAACATAAGAAAATACAACTTTGAATCTGGATGGCTTGTTTGAAATCACCCAAAAAAGTGGAACATTGGTTTCTATCAAACCCATACGAGTCAAGAACCTACATCTAAACTTGTGGGTTCGAAATCTCTTACTAAACTTGTGATAAGTTGGGCACCATCTGCTTGCAAAATCTATACTTAGCTAATTATCAACCTTCATCGAGCCAAATGTTGGAACCTAACTGGAATCATTATTATACAAAAAATTGGTTGATGTTGGGCCTATGTGGGTGAGGAACCTACATTTGAATTGCATCTTTGACCTTTGAACCCATTCACTTGGAAATTCCCACAAAACTTGATGCACACAAACTTATCGCAATAGGTCAAAAGGACACCCAAAAATTGCAAGGACATAACTTATTTGATTTTTATCTAAAATCCATTAAATTTTATCTGGGGATAGCCATTGAGGCATTCTACAAGAGGAAATATTTAGGGGTGTTGCCACAATAATGGGTTACACGTCTTGGGACATCTTGATTTTTGTTGAAATCTCATAATTTTAGAAAGTATAATGATTTAAGCCTTGAAAGGTTTCATTTAAAGGATTTTAATTGAAGAGGTTTTGATCAAACCCCCTTAGATCAAACCCCCTTGGATATAACCCCTCTAGTTTTAAACCATACCTATAATGGAGTCTCCTCTACACTTATCAAAATGTTGATTAAAAACCACTTTTGATTTAGCTTTTGGGCGATCAAATGAATTCATATAAAATTTATATTTTGTAAGTATGTAGTCCTTATTATAATCTTCCCAAAAAGTATAATTTTCAATATATTTAATTTTATTATTATATTTATTTTTTATTTCTTGTGGATGTAGATTTTCACCGAAAATCAAGCTCTTTGTTCTACACATATGGAAAAATAGTAGATTACAAAAATAAATTACAAAAAATATCTATGCTCTTGGTATTGATATCCTTGATCCAAAAAAAAAATTGAATTTTGATACATACAAAAAACGTTATGTGTTATACAATAAACTTATGTCTAAATTGTAATTGGTTTGACTTCAAAACTTAACTAAGAAAAAAATATTCAATGAAACACTGTGAAACCAAATTAAGGAGCTAGATATCGTAGTTAAAAATCTAAATTTTAAAAAAATAGAATTTTATCCTTGATAGAAAAAAGGTTATGTATTATAAACATCAATATTTAAAAATGGTTTTTATTGTTAAAAACTAGTCATCAAAGGAGATGGAAAAAGAAATGCAATTTGATTTCAATTTAAAAAAAAAAAATATTTATAATCTACAAACAAAATTTCACAAATCACTAGTTTACATCATCTTCAAATTCCTCTTGGTTTAGTAGCTATAGGTTTCAGAAAGTGAAGATTTAGTTAAAAAAAATGAGTTCAATGTCAAGTTTGGCCAAAAAGTGTAACCCACTATTGTGGGATCACCCTTAGAATATATTAACACTTAGCCAATTTTGAGATATTTTTCATTTGGGTACATGACTAAGGTAAGAGAAAGAAAACCACACAAAATAGAGGTGCAACTGACCCAAATACCCATTAAGATCTCTCAAATCAGTTATCAACAGTGGAAAAACAAGGGTGGCACAAAGTGTCAATAGTTTCCTTTGTTTTTTGATGAGATTTATTTCTTTATCCTCCCTACTATGCAAGGGTTTGGTCCCTTTCAAAATCCTTATTTACCATAATAAAAAATAAGTTCTACCAAAAATGCGATTAAAGAAATATCCCTTGATTTTCATGATGTTAGATGAGAGAAATATTCCTAAATGGGGAGAGTTGATTAGTTTTTATTAGATTAGCAAGGAAAGGGCCCTAATAAAAGTTGATTTTTTCATGATTTTGTAATACTTTTTATCCATCTAGTAATGGAAATATTTCTAAATGGTATCTTACTTTATAGTCATTATCTATGTTGCTTTAAAATTTAGCCCACATATTGCTTAGTGGACCTTTATAATCACATTTCGGTTCATGTGATACTTATTCCTTCAATATACACATTTTTGTAGGGCTCTCAAAGTCATTTGTAATGAGTATTATTCCATTTTTTCTATCACATAATTTTTTTAAAGCCAATTCATCAAATTCTAGATGGTGTGGCTAATTTTTTGAAACATATTAATATATAGTACTGTAGAGAAAAAGAAAAATAGAACAATAGAACAATAGAGAATAAAGACAATACACAAACCCTTTTAGGTAAAAAAACCTAACATAATAAAAAATTCACTATTGGAAAAAATCAACAATTCTCCAATACAATAATGAATCTCTCTTACTTCACCCTCAATAATGTGTAGATATAAATAGGCACATTAAAATTGGTTTTACACATTGTATAAATCATGCAAAATATAAACATAAGTGCATTAAAATATGGATTAAAATATAAAATATCTAAAATAATACACGTAATTTTTCCCTGAAAAGTGATTGGAATTTTCTAATCAACTAGTGAGGTTAATTCCATCTAGACTATTAAACATGGAAATTATATAACACATATCCAAAATTCTCCCACCTGTCGAATACTTTCCATAAGAGCCACACTCTTAAAGTGTTAGTTGCTAATGGAAACTATGATCATTGATTTCCTTCAAAGAAAATTTCTCAATACTCATGGTTTTTGTCAATGGACCAAAACCATTACTTTTTGTATCCTCTTTTTCAAACAATAATCATTTTCTTCCATCCATTTCACTACTAATATATTATTTTAATCCAATATTTTTTAACCAAGCATGATAAGTAGGATTCTTCACCAAATATTGCACTTTGACTATTAGTGTGAATTCTTATCATCTTCTATACCTAACAAACTATTGAAAACAACCATTTTAGCCACATTATTTACTTACTTGCATGAGAAATTTCCATGTACTCTATCTCTATTTTAGATAATGCAACCACTACCTATCTTTTTCTCACCCAGCTTATTGCTCCTCCAAAAAGATTGGATACATATCCATAAGTAGATATTTAGTAGTCAATATTTTAAACCCAATTGGAATCCACAAATCCTTGAAAGTTCAAGGTTTTATTTTAATCCACTCTTCCTTGGTAAAAAATTAATAATCTAGGGTTCCACATAGGTATCTAAAAAACCTTTTAATGGTTGAATCTAATGCTTTTTACCTTGTTTGAATGTATATGTGTAGACACTTAAAAATGTCTCGATGGATCACATTGGCTAGCTAATATCATTTCATCCTTAAACCCATCCTCTTTTCACTTAATTAATTGAATTAGCCTAGCTAATTAATTAATTTCATCATTTGCATCTATTAACCTAATTCATCAAATTGGGTTAATTCACCCTCCTTCATGCTAACATTTCATCTCATTAAATTAAATAAATCAAAATATTTAATTTAATACCCCAAGTCTTCTAATTTAATTAAATAACCCTAAATTATTTAATTAAATGTCATTTCACCTTTTCCCATTCATTAAATAATTTAATTTAATGAAAATCACTTTATTCCTCCAAATCCCCTAATTGTGTGACTAAACATTTTTTAATTAATAATTAAACTAATTTTCCTCTAAAAGGGGAATATTCCCATGGAATATTCCTTATCTCCTTTTTTGTACAATTAAAACTTTCTTTTAATTTCCAAAATATCTTTATCCTCATCCACGAGAATATCCCAAAAATAATATTCTCTCTCCTCTAATCAATTAAGAAAGGGATATTCTCACTTAACTTCAATTACAAATTATCTTTTAACCTCTTGAACAAGTCACCTTCTGACCTGTGTGTGCAGGTCAAAAGTGTGTTTATTTAAACCAAGTGTGAGCCCTTGATTAATTTTCATCTTGTATTCTCATTCGTTGATGAGAATCCATGATCCATGCCTCTTCTTCCTTTCATCCTTGACGATTGATTAATCTTTTTGATCTCAACCCTCCATTTATGATTTGCTCTTCTATAAATAGAACCCTTTTTGGAAGCAAATGGATCCATCTTTTTCAGAGAAACCTTATGTTGTTGAATCTCATCCATCTTTCAATTGAAAACTTATGTTGTTGAATCCACTTACATCCACACTCATCTTTTACTCACTTTTAGCTAATCTTAGTTTATTTTTAAATGAATAATAGCTCAAATAATTCGTTAATGGCTTCCATGCATCCATCTTAGTTTGTATATGCATTAGGGTTTTCATCTTTTAGCTTAGAATTATCTTAGATTAGCGTAGTAGCTGCATAATTAGTTTAGTTTTAGCATAAAATCATGGTAACTTAGCTTGCATCATGTTTAATTTAGAATAAACTAGGTTTTCATACATCAATCACAATGGTTTCATTGATTCTCTTCCATAGAATCAATTGAAATAGGCTCACTAATCACAAAGTTGGGAAAGGGTCATTTTTCCACATCAACACGACACCAATTCCAAAACAAGATAAGTTTCAAATGGGTTAGAGTAAGAATTTAACTGTTCTTGTAGTTTGTAACTTTCAGTTTCAATTTAAATGCTTAGTTTAAATTTTCTATTTGAATGAGTTTGGTAGATGCAGGTTTAATTAGATTAATTATGTTTTGATTCATCATGGATCAAGCATAATCAACCCAAACTAAAATTCCTTGTCTCACATTTTGGTGCTAGAAGGAGGGCGAACCGATAATTTAATCAAATTTTAGCTTAAATTCAATTTATTTGTTTTGTTGCAAGTTACAACGATGCCCAAATCATAAACAATGACGCTCTTTGAAGAGCGTTGTCATATAGCGACGCTATTGCAATTTGAAATACCGATGCCAATTAAATACACTATCGTTGATTTAAACATGGTGATTCCAATTTAATATAGAGGTATCAAAAGCTTCAAATGACGATGCTCCCAGAGTTCAAGTCATGAGGCTCTCAAATCTTCATGCTATCGTGCTCTCTATTTTTGCTCCAGAGCGACACCCATTTTTCACCAAAGCAACACCCAAACTTCAAATTGTGATGCTATCATGTTCAACAATGCCCAACTCTGGTAAGAAGTTTAATGATTAATTTTTAGCAAGTTCTTTCATTTTTTGACTTTATCTGAATGCTAACATGTCACCAACTTCTTATTTTTTCTTTTTAGACTAATTGGTTTTGTAGATTTGGAGAAAAACTAGGAATTTTTTTTCACCCCAACTTGTTGAGGTCATACCTTTCTACTCGGTGCTTGAAATTCAAATTTGTTTGCACCATTGGAAAGCTCTCCAAGAGGACTAATTTAGTTTCTAAAAATCCATGCCTTCAATAATCAATTTTTAGGGATCGATGCAAGTTTCCACCCCAAATTCCACCTCGAAGGTCTCCAAAAACATGATTTACTACAACATAGAAAGAATTTGAAAATTTTAATTTTAATTTTTTCTTAGTTGTAGTTATTGTAGCAACATTTTGACACTTGTGGGGAAATTATAACCCATCATATGCTTCTTTGGTTTATGTTTTAGGACCACTAAATTTCCATTGGGTTTTAAAACTTACAATATTAGGACCAACTAGCTTTCAATTGGGCTTAAAATTCACTTTCAAAGTTGGATAAAATTGAACCATCATTTCATCATTGTCCTTTGGGATTTAAAATTGAACAAGGAAAACTGAAAATTTCATTTGGTGCTTAAAATGAACTCATCACTACTTTGAGGTGTTAAAATTTATAAGTGTTTGTTATGTATTGATTTACAATGCTATTATTGAATGCGTATGCAGTTCTCTTGTGCCATTTGGTGACCTTGAGAAACAAAAACATTCCTTAACACTTTGAAAAATCACTTACATATTTCAATATGGTTAAATTTGAACCCCTTAATGTGAGTGTGAGAAAAATGTGTGGCGGGTGTTCTCTCTTTGTTCATACGAGTGCAGATGATCGAACTATGAACGTACTTGCTTACTATTATTTATCTTTAGAGGGCCTACCTCCACACTTCAAAAGGAGGGAATGACCCAAGCGATAACGAACTAAAGCCAAGTTCTTCCAAACCACGATATAAATGTGTGGTTGCAATGAAAATTTTGATCAATGGGATGTGGTACATAATAGCTCTCCCCCAATACCTTTATGATGTGTAAACCTTGTTATAAAGGTTGGGAGACCTCTTGAGGGAGTTTATCATTGCACCCCATAAACTGGAAGCCCTTATTATGAACCTATGTTTAGAATCCAAATTCCTTAATACTTGTTGGTGCAAGAACAAACATTCTAAAGCCATCCCACATTCTTACTATTCAATTGTAGAAATAGAAAAATCCTTTTGATCTTCATATTTTAAGGATCTTGAGATTTGGTGGTCCCGAGAAGTGTGTGCTGTGGAGGCGAGCCAGTGTCACCAAATCTCTAACTGTTCACATTTTTTAGTGTTTAGAGAAATCCAAGTGGGAATTCAACAAGTATAGCCATTCCAAACCTAGGATTGTAAATGATTGTGATTTAGTTTGATACATTGCTTGGTTCCAAAATGATACAAAAAAAAAAAATTCACTAACTTCCTTTAAATTTCAAACACTATGGCTTAAATATGAATACCACTTGAATTAGCCTTTATATTACTGCTTGTCCTAAGGGTTTCCATCCTTAGATATTTCTAATTATCTTGACTTAATCTCAATCCATATTTCCCAAAGACAACATAGGAAATTACGGCTCTAATCTCATGATTTTCATGAAATGGACATTGTGAAAGATATGATGGTTTTGACATAAAAATTTTAGTTTGAAAACTTAATCAAGACAAGTCTCAGTGGTAAAAATAACCTTATTAATAAAATATTAAATCAAATGAACACCCCACATTGATGTATGTTAAAATCTTTGACTCCCCAAACACAAGCAAATTGAGACAAGAAAAACATTACAAAATCATTGAGTTCCATTATCCAAATTCGTTGAGTTTTATTGTGAAAATCATTGGGTTCTATTTCCAAAATCATTTGAGTCCTATTTTACCAAAATCATTGAGATCTTGGAGTATTATCACTTTAGAGGTATAGCATGTTTCTCACTACCTTGGTCTTGGAAAACAAAGGTTCACTTTAGGTCAACATTGGGTCAAAAATTTCATTCACCCCTTCATCAAAATTTCATCCTTCACTTCACAAAATTTTTGAACACTCCAACACTTTTTGACTTAAAACATCTATCAAACCAACCCCTAACTTGGCTACTTTGTATGAGAAATGTATCATTTTCCATACATTTGGTCAAGTTAATTATCATCTTTGGACTAGTTTATCTTGAAGGTCACAAGTCTACCCTAAAGATTCTCAAGTTAATCAACATCCTTTATCCAAACATCAAAACTTCAAACTCAAGTCAAAATTGTTGTCCCAAAACATTTGCAAAGATCACTTTCCATATCATCCACCATTTTCAACTCTCATTATCATCATTACTCCCAAAAGACTTAGAGAATCCCTTCTACCTTGATTTGAGTCAACTAGAGAGTTCAAATATTATAAATCTCAACACACCTCTCCCATTGTTGACTCACAATCTATGGATACAACAAGATCACAACAGAAGAGAATCATGGAGAAAACCAAAGTCTCATCTACCATCAATGATCCAAATCCTCAATAATTTGATCTTAGAATTCATGTTACCCCATCGCAAAAACCCTCATCTCCATCAAGACCATATGAGATAGAATAAATCATGAACAACCCATTTGGACTTACTAGAGAAGAAATCATGGAACATCAAGCCTTAGAAAATGTGGCTCCAATTTCCCCATATTTTGTTGCACAATCATTGACAAAAGGCTTGACTTCATCTACGACTCAACCAACTCCACCCCTTGTGCCAAGTCAACCCTTAACATCTAGTCTTACAACTAGGCTAGGAACCAATCTTGGTCTCACTTCATGTCTAGGAACAAACATAACTGTGGGTATTCACAACACAACCATTCCATTAACCACCAACTTTCCCCAAAACATAGGTTGGACACCAAGATTTTCCAAACCACTTACATTTCATAACACCACAATAACCTCAACATTTCGAGTGCAACCATCTTCATCCATCATCACAAACACCTTAAGTATCCCTAATGATATGCAAGGTAATGTGAACCAAGTACCTCAAGTGAGAAAAAAAGGGCAAGTTAACACTCTCACACAAATTCCACCCTTGACAAGTGGTTCTAACAACACCATTGACACATCAAAACAAGTGGTTACCCAAGCTACTCAAGTGAATCTGCCATCCACATCAAACCCATCTATCATCAACTTAAATAAAAAAAAAACATTGGTTACGAACCCCATCAACTAAGGAAATACCTTGACCGCATCCCAAGCACAAGGAAATCCCCCAAGCATCGATCAAGGGAACCCTTTCAATCAGTTACAAGGTCCTAATATGTCATTACCATCACAATATCTAATGGCATCGTCATCTTTCCCCATGGTCCCTCTCATTATGAAACATCAAATGGGACCTCAAACTTACATTCCTCCATCTCAATACACCATCTTACAAGGAATTTTAAACCAAGGGAATCCACATCCTCTCATCGACAACCTGCAACCCAATCAAAACATAAACACCCAAAACCCATAAAAAATATCCCAACAACCAACTAATCCTACATTGAAATATCATGCCTTAGCTTTGCAGCATGCACAACAAACTTATCAACAAGTTGCCCAACAACAACAATAACAACAAGCAGCCTTAGTATCACATCAAGCCACCTTAGCAGCACAAAAACAACAACAAGTCTATCAAGCCACCTTAGTAGCACAACAGCATCAAGTCGCCTTAGCAGTGCAACAACAACAAAAAGTCCAACAAGTCGCCTTGGGAGCACAAAAACAACAACAAGCCCAACAAGTCACCTTAGTCATGTAACAACAAGGTCAACAACAAAAATCCCAACAACAAGCATTGTTTGCTCAACAATATGTCCAACAACAAAAAAATGCTCGCACAACAACAACAACAAGGTTTATACTATAACCCTTACCAAAAATTCATCAATCCAAATATGTTGGGAACATATACATCCACACCTCAATCACCTTCACATAACCTCACACCACCATACACCCCATTAAACACATGATCATATCAAAATCTCACATACAACTCGTCCATCATCCCAACATATATTCCTCCACCAAGTACGCAAGATCATCTAGTATCGCAATTAAAGGCTCTATCCGAAGAAATGTAGGATCTTCGAATGGGCAAGACAAAGAAGCCCCATACACATAACCTATGTCCATATCCATTCAACCGAAACATCACCATGTTACCATTCCCTCCCAATTTTGAAATCCCCAAATTCAAAAAATACAAAGGGAGAGGAAATCATGTGGACCACATCAAAGAGTTTAACTTTATGTTTATGGAGGTCACCTATAATGAGTCCTATTTAATGCACCTTTTCCTGTGAAGTTTAGCAGGTCCTTCTATGGATTGGTTTTGACAATTACCTCTAGGAATCAGAAATTTTTGAGAAATTGTTGATAAAATCATAGATAACTTCTCCTTTAATCTTGAGATCGACGTAAGCTTAGAATAATTAAATAATCTCAAACAAAACAAAGGAGAATCTTTCACCAATTTCTTACAACGATGGAGGAAAAAATCTAGTAAGAGCAAGTGGACCATTCCCAACGAACAACAAGTGGGGATTATCATAGAAAATCTAGATCCAAATCTATCCTTCCACTTGAAGATGCAATGCATTACCTCTTATGATGAGCTTGTCTCTAGAGCCCTTAACATCGAGAGAGACCTAATATCATAGGGAAATGCATAAGTATGTAGAGACAACCGCCCATCCATTAGTTTTAACAAAAAGCCCCACTATTGGGCCAAGAAGAAAAATATTACTAGTGATGGTGTTGTTGATGAAAATGTGGTCTTAACTACTCCTAGAAAAGAAAACACCCAAACCATGAATACAGAATGATCATACACGTCACCATCGAATAATCAACCAATGATCAATGCTGCAAACACTCAACATGGAAAATAAAGAACAAACAATGCTCCTAAATGATAATTCACTCCCTTAGGGGAACCTATGGAAGACATATTAAAGAGGTTGATATATTCTAATCTTATAATACTCCCAAATTTCTCAAACTATCTGTAACATTAGAATAAAACTGCAAACAAGATTAATCTAATAAAAGAATAATACTAATCTAATCCTATGCTAACAACAAACAACAAGGAAAACTAATCTAATCTAATGGGATGTTAAGGTGGGAGAGAGACCACAGAAGGATGAGGAGGCTCCTAGAGATAGTGTAGCAGAGTTGCAGGCCTGAGTAGAGGCCTTGGAGGAGAGGGTGAGGGTAGTTACTATAGAGCATGATGTGATGCAAATGGAGAGAGGCAGTGCCTACCTAGATAGGGATCAGGCAGTTGCCAAGAGGTAGGAGGCAGAGTGAAGGTTCATTGAGTTAAGAGCTTTATGCACTGGATTGGCTTCAACCTTTTCTTGGGAATTAGTCAGAGCTAGAGAGCGGGAGAGATATTACATAGTTATGAGGCAGAGGTACCACCTGAGAGGCGAGCTCCTAGCTATTCATAGGCACACATTGGCAGTTCTCAGAGAAGGTCCCACAGTCGTACACAGAGTACTAATGATGTGGTGGGACCACCTAGGGCAGGACCATATGGTAGGCCTCCTTCTACACATAGAGTGCATCATCGATAGTCGCCCCCTTAGACTCCACATGGGAGCAGTGGTAACACTTCTCAGTGATATTCTTATATTTGTAGACATTATATTTTTATCATAGAGCCTGTGAGCTCCATTTTGATTGATACATTCTGACCTTGTACTGTGACACATTATTTTGAGCGATATATATATATCATTTTTGGCAGCGATCATATGATTTTTAATTGTTCTATATGATTATGTGGTTTTTCTATATGATTATGCAGTTTTCTACATGATTATGCAATTGTTCTATATGATTATGTGTTTATTCTATGTGATGATGGATGCACAATATTGACAAATGTTATGAATGTATTCTATGTTTATGATAATGAGATGCAATGTAATTTTATTATGTATAATTTCATGTGGATGTATCTATAATTTATACAATTATGTGATTGGTAAATGCATGCATGATTATCTAGATGCAATGGATATGCATATATTTTTAATTTTTTTTAAATGCAACATAGATGTATGGTGTACTATATATAGACATATGAAAATGTCTACATGATGGTTGTAAAATGTATACATATGCAGATTACCTAATTGTTTTGTGTGTCACATGACTCTGTCATTATGTAGGATAGAAGAAATGTTAGCGCAGATTATTCAAACTATTAGTATTGAAAAAATGGTTACTAGAAGAATGCATAATCTTTAATATTTTTCCAAGTACAAACTAAGCCTTGCATTAAATCATCATTGAGTGGGACATGACACAAATGGATAATACACACCATGATATGAGATAGACCAAGGTGTAAAATTCATCCACTTGATAAAATGGATAGTCAGAGAGAAGGAGTGTCCAGACTCATACTAAGGGCCAAATTGCCCCAGTATTTTTGTCTAGACAGACCATAGACAAAAATCAAAGAAAAATACATAGTGAGGATCTATTATTGATCTTGTAAATCCTTCATAGGACATCCTTGAGGAAACTAGTAACCTGACTTGAAAACCAATTAAAAATACAGTCGACAGATAATAGTCAAAGAAAAAGAGTTCTGAGACATCCTTGCTTCTCTAAATCCTTCATGGGACATCCTCGAGAAAGCTAGTAACCAAACTCAAAGATAAAGCCAAATAAAAAGATAAGACAAAATAAGCCATAAAGTCAAAAAGACCATAAAAATATTTGCCAAAATTTGATCTGTTGTTGTTTGTTTGATAAGATGATTGTTTGAGAAATCCTAATGTTAGGGATGAGACATACCGTACAAGACATTGAGTCTGGTTTCAATTTTTGTGACTATCTATGTAAGGCATGACAAAGCCTAGTTTTAGAAAGACACGTACCATATAAGGCGTTGAGTCTAATGTCATTGATGTGAAAATTTGTAAAAGGCTATGATGATTGTTTGCCTCAATGATATTGTCTGTTGTCAAGAAGGACACATCTTGTATAAGACATAAATTGATTATTTTGGCAATTTGTTTGGTTTGACTTAATGACAGTGGTGACTTGTTTGTCTTGTTGACACATGACTTGTCTTGATGTTTTGATTGTTTGTTTGTGTGTGATGATAGTGTATGACTTATGTTGACTGACATGATGTACCCTAAATGACTAACCTATTGTGGCTTTGGGGGCTCATCAATTGATGGCCTTTCCTACATTATACACGCAGAGACCTCATAGTTCGACACGACCAATGAATTTGACATGTACAAAGAATGAGTCATGATTTTATGTGTGTGATATGTGACAAACATAGAAAGACAGACCTAATGCCTCAGGGGCACATTGTTAGATGGCCTTGCCTACGTCCAGTCGTAGAGGCAACATAATTTGATGATGTCTATGACTAACTTGACACAACTAACTCTGACTTTTTTTTTTGGATTTTTGACATGTTTTGATATTTAAAAAAAAAAATTGGAGTTTGTTGATGTTTTTGGATTTTTTTTAGGACATTTTATGATGTTTTTGGGTTTTTTCAGGACTTTTTCTGATGTTGGGACAGTAAGTGCAAGGTCCAAATGACGTAGGTCAAGGATGTACCCCCAGTTGGGTATAAGACCAATAGGATGGAGTGGGGAGATAGAGTGGAATTGATGCCTATCGTTCCAAGTTATGGATAGGACAACCATTTATTATGGGTGATGGTGGAAAAATCTGATTGGAATGATGGTAGACGAAGGAGTGAAGTCAGCTGCACATGGCGCCTGTTTGCCAGGTTTTCACCATGGTACTTATCCAAAGCGCCACCGAAGTGGTTTTCATTATTGGATGAATTATTTCTCTTTACTATTTTATTGATTTTTTATTTTTTTTGGTGTTACAAAGATGCATGTTTGCCTAGTTTTCATCAAGGTAACAGTTTTTTTAATTTTTTTTTGTATTTTTATGATTAAGACAAGACTCTCAGAAGCTATGCATAGAACCTCTTCAGATGAAGGTTGTTGATTGGTGATAAAAGTGGTTCTCCTTTAGGGGTTGAGAGTTGATACGCTCCTGATCCAAAATCTTCTATAACAATGTAAGGCCCTAATTAGTTTGGTTCAAACTTGCCTAGTTTTTCTCTTCCAGCTTGATTCTTTAGGTTCTCCATTAAGACCAAGTCACCAATGTCAAAATGTCGATTTAGAACTTTCCTATTATAGCTGCGATGAAGATGGTTTTGATATGCTTGAAGATGATCTAGTGCCTTTTGTCTTCGTTCATCTATAAATTCTAAGTCATGCAGTCTTGATACATGATACTCTTCATCATCAATATGACCTTACAAAGATACCCTTATGGAAGGAATTTTGACCTCCATAGGTAAGATAGCTTCATAACCGAATACCAAGGAGTATGGAGTGGCACCAGTGGGAGTACGGATGCTTGTGCGGTAAGCCCATAAGGCAAGATTTAGTTGTAAATGCCAGTCATGGCCAATGTCATTGGCAATCTTTTTGAGGATTCTGATGATTTTTTTGCTAGACGCCTCTACTTGGCCGTTACCTTGTGGATAATATGGAGTGGAAAAGTGGCATTGGATATGGAATTCTTCATAGAGATGGCAGACTTCTTGGTTTTTAAATGGGCGGTCGTTATCTATGATGATGGATTGAGGGATACCATACTGAAAAATGATGTAATTTAGGATAAACTTGGATATTTGTGTGTCGGTTATGTAGGTCATAGGAATAGCCTTGATCCACTTAGTGAAGTATTTGGTTGCTATTATTATGAACTTATGGCCATTGGAAGATGGAGGATATATCTTACCAATGAGATCAATTCCCCATTAGGAAAAAAGCCATGGTAAAGTTATGGGTCAGAGCTCTCGTGTTTGTGCGTATACCAAGTCTCCATGTATTTGGCACTGTGGACATTTCCTGAAGAATACATATGAGTCATTTTCCATGATAGGACAATAATAGCCCAGTCTCATAATCTTCTTGGATAAGGTAGGACCTCTAGAATGGGATCCACATATACCCTCATGTATCGCATGTAAGGTTGCTTGTGCTTCTTCAATATTGAGACATCTCAACAAGGTATTATCTAAGGCACATCTATAAAGGGTATCTCCGATGATGGTATATTTGAAAGACTTATGGATAAATGTCCTACATTGGTTATTCGATAGGTCTAAGGGTAGGATTTGGGCATGCAAGTAGTCATAGATGTCCTTGTACCATGGGGAAGTGGGACCAACAAGCTCACACACCATCACAAAAACTAGGATGTCATAGGCAAGGACCAAAAGCTATTTGACCAAAAACTCAAATTTAGGCACGTTGCTAGGTATATCCAATAATGAACCAATGGTTTCCATAGCATCTACCACCCTATTCTGAATGTGGGGTATTTGTTGAAAGTTGATGTTATCAAAATATTGCTTAAAGCTATCTGCCATGTGCTTGTATGGGGAAAGTTTCTCATCTTTAGTTTCATACTTGTCATTAACTTGTTGGACTACTAGCTGAGAGTCTCCATAAACATATAAATGCTTAATCTTCCATTGGATTGACATTTTCAGTCCTGTTACAAGGACTTCATATTCCACTATGTTGTTTGTGCAAGGAAAAGCAATTCTGAATGATTTAGGAATAGTGCTGCCTTGTGGTGTAATAAACAGTATACCTGCTCTTGAACCACGATTAGTGTGGGACCCGTCAAAGTATAATTTCCATGTGTTTATTTTGTCAATGGTGAAGATGAATTCATCAGGAAAATATGCAACTAAAGGATGCTTGGCCTTAATTGGTGTGTCTTCCAACTGATCAACAATAACTTTCCCTTTTATAGCTTTTCTTTCCACATAGTGGATGTAATATTCACTAAGTATCATTACCCATTTAGCCAATTGGCCTATTGGTGCTACTTTACTTAGGAGATATTTCAATGGATCTATCTTTGTGACTAGCATGGTTTGGTGGTTTAGCATGTAGTGCCTAAGTTTTTGTGTAGAAAAAAATACTACAAGACAAGCACGCTCTATGTGACTGTAGTTTAGTTCATATCCCACCAAAGTACAACTGATATAGTACATTACTCTTTCATGACCTTCATCATCATTTTGTGCAAGTAAGGTTCCTAGTGCTACACTACTCATTCAAATTGGGTTGCTGAAATATAGAGTATCAAAGGTTGGGTACCTGTAGGCGGCATTAACATAGGTGGTGTAGTAGGTAATCCTTGATCTTTTGAAAATATTCTTGACATTTGGTTGTCATTACAAATGGTACCCCTTTTTGAGTAAGTGTTGGAACGGATGTATCTTGTTTGCTAACTATATTATGAAGCATGTGATAGACTGCAGTCTCCCTTGTAATGTTATTAGCTGACCGATGTTGGCTGGTGGAGGCATGTCCATTATAGCCTTTAATTTTACTTGGTCTACTTCAATGCCTCATCTAGAAATGATGTATCCTAGAAGTTTTCCCGATTGAGCACCAAAGACACATTTTTTTGGATTTATCCTTACTTGGTATGCTTCTAGTCTTTGAAATATCTTTTCTAGGACTTGCAAGTGATCAACTCTTATCAATGATTTGTCTATCAGATCATCCACATAGTCTTCCATAAGAGTATGTACAAGGTCATGAAATATAGTTGTCATGGCACATTGGTATGTAGCTCCAAAATTTTTGAGCCCAAAAGGCATGACGTTCCAACAATATGTTCCCCATGGACATGTAAAGTTTTCTTGTGTTGGTCCTCAGTTGGGATTTTGATTTGATTATTTATAGAGAAACCATCCATGAGGGATAGCATCTCATATCTTGCTATAAGGTCCACTATCATGTAATGTTTGGCAAAGGGAAGTCATCCTTAAGACATGCCTTGTTGATATCTCTGAAGTCTGTACAAATGTGGATGCCCCCAGATGGTTTATTCACTAGCACAAGATTATTAATCCATTTTTCATATTCTATTGATTTGATAAAACTGACATCCAATTGTTTCTTAAGTTCAGCTTTGACTAGTAGAGCAATTTGTGGATGCATTTTCCTTAAATTTTGCTTGACGGGCTTAACACCTGGTTGTAATGGTAGATGATGCAATATAAGGTCAGGATCCAGAACAGGCATGTCAACATATGACCATGCAAATTTAATCTATCCTTTTGTAAAGAAGTCCTGAAACTCTGGTTGCTCTGTCTCTGTCAAAGATGCGGCAAAGTAAATTACTCGAGGATTTTCTTTAGTGTTTATGTTGATTTTGATATATTCTTCAACTAACATTGGTGACTTTTCTTGAGCAACTAAGAGAATGTTCAAAAATCCATCCTTGGGTGCCTCAAAGAGGTTTTGGCCCTTGGATGCATCCTTTATTTTTACTATTTCTTCCTCCAAAGGCGCCTTGTAGTTTTCACCTAGGGACTTGTCATTTTCAAAATTTTCATTATTTTTATTTTTGTCTTCACTTTTACAACTGGAGGTGTGAAAAGACTCCCCAAAATATTTCATGTTATCCAAGTCTATGGTAAACCCAACCTTATGATCACCTCTAGGTATGCCTTCTTGCAGTCCCATGAACTTAGCTATTGCTTCGTTGTTCTTGAATATGTCTAAGATGGGTGTGCATTATTGATCCCAATCGACTAGTTGGGTATATACGAGGGGAATTTCATCATCAAAGTTATCAAATATGGAGGATGACAAGGTGAGGATAGATTAGTTGACATGGTCACAAAAGTTTTGGACTAACTCCTTTTTGTTCTTTTTCCTAGGGATAGGTAGACTTTGAGGTAGGACCACTTTAAGGGATAAGTCATTAGAAGATGGTTCGGTAGGTGCCCAAGAGGTAAGATCAAGTGTTTCCCAATAATAAAGCTTAAGCCATTCTTCTTTCGACAAGGAAATTTTAGGATGGGACTCAGTCGATTTTGGCGAGGTATTTAGCATTTGGTCAAGTTCCCCAAATAACTTATCTAGGTCCATTATGCTAGTGGTGGAAAGGGAATCCCATTCATATTCGTTTGAGTTAGGGGAGTCATAGCAGAATGGGTCAAATGGTTCATGAGATATATTGATGTGTTTAGAAGCACTTACTTCCTCTTGTAATGGTCGTGAGGTACTAGGAACGCCAATCCTAATCGATTGAAACCCTATCGCTAGGCCTCTTGGTTGTTGTAAAACAATGATTGGTTTAGTCCTTCCATTTTGATGTAGTCCTAACCCACTATGTATGTCATATCCTTTCTTGTGCATTATCATGAAGCCTTTTCCATATTGATCTTTAGATATCTAAATAGATGATGGAGGGTTTCCATTGTCTTCATTATATAACTAGGAGGTGATATCTTCTTAGTCCATAAATTATTTACTTAACTCTCCCCATTTTGTGAATGTCATTGTAGGAGGAACATGTATTGTGACAATCGATTGTTTCCTATCTACTATGGGTAAACCGTATGACTTATAGGAGGAACCAACTGGCTGACATATTAGGATTATTTCATGTGATATTCTATGTAGCCCTTATCTTGGATCTCGACCTTAGGAGTGGATGACGGTGGTTGTGATGCAATGAACTTGGAAAGATTTGATGGATCAACATACAGGGATAAGGTGGAGGATGAAGCCTCTTGATTAACTGGCACACGTCATTGTGGTATTTTGCATAGGCTTGTGTAATATTAGAAAGGACCTGGATCACCATCAATTGTGATCTTTGTGCCATTGTACGGGAATTTAAGATACTAATGGTAATTGGAAGGTACAAATTTCATAGAATGTATCCAAGGTTTACCTATTAAAATATTATAGGGAAGGGTGAGATCCAAGACTTGGAAATTAGTGTCCATAACCATAGGGCTAATACTGATAGGGAGTGTTACAACTCCTTTAGATGATCTTTCCTCATCATTTTATTCCTTAATGACTATACTCTTAGTGGTGTCTACGCATGCTTCTGAGAAACCTAATGCCTTAATCAATTTCAAGGTGTAAAGATTTAACCCTACTCCTCCATCTACCAAGACTTGTCTGACTTTTGTTTGATGGACAAGAACTTCAAGGTGTAGTGGGTCATTATGGTTGGTCTTCTCAGTTGAATAATACTATTGAGAGAAGGTGGAATGATGATAATTAGTTAAGTATCTTACCATTTCTTTGAAACGATTCACATCTAAGTTGGTGAAGACAATTGCACTCTGCTAGGCTTTCTCTAGAATGGCTTGATGATCTGGTGATATGGTCAATAATTCCAAGATGGATATTTGTGTTGGGGTCTTTCCCAATTGGTCAAGTAAATCATACTTAGGCTTGGAAGACTGTGGTTGTGGCTCTGATGAAGGAACTATAAGGGTTATCTTAGTTTTGCATGTATTGACAACACATTCAGGATGCTTCTTTATGGTAATGGTATGGATATTTTTGTTAGTAGCTCAGATATGATTGATGATCATACCTAGTTTGTAGTCGTACTTGGTATTGGTATAATTGGTTGAGGTATTATTCTTAGTTCCTAAATTGGAGGCCTTTCCTTTCCCATGGTCATGTAATGGATCTGTGAAGACCTTGTGATCATTGTTTTCAGTATTTTTTTCCCATTGACTTCTATAGTTTCGTCTTCAACAAAATATTGTATGATATTCTTTAGTTGTCGGTATTGTCGTAGGTTGTGTCCCTTAGTTTGATGGTAATCAAAAAAGGCATTGTCATCCCACCATTAGGATTTAAATTGTCTAGGATCATACTATTTTGGCTCTAGAGGTTGTATGAGTATGTTTAATCAGTTCTTTGTAAACTGTCTCGATTGGTTCCCCCAAGGGGGTAATCTCACGTTTTGGAAATATCCTGCATGGTCATTGTTGTTGTGAATTTTGGACAAAGTTGGCAATTTGATCAACATTGTTAAGCATGTCATGAGAGGGGTTGTAACCTCTAAGTGTGATGATAGGTCCTGCGTGTAGGTTCTTAGCATCAACAATACCATCATTAGTTATATTTTTATTTCTAGACCAAAAAAAATTTCTATTGTTGGGGGCGTTTTGGTGTTGACAAACTAGATTCTTACCTAGCATCTTAATTTCCCCTTTGTTAATGAGGGATTTCTCAAGTATTATGACTTTTTTTACTAAGTCCAGAAAAGAGGTACAACAATGTACTCTTAAGTCACTTCTCAATTTTGGATGAAGATCTTCAAGGAATATTGTGACTTTTTGTTTCTCTGGTATCTCCACAGGACAACGACTAGCTAAATTCCTCCATCTCTAGAAGAAGGTGGTGAGGTTTTCTTCATCTTCTTATGTGGTGTGACACAAGGTAGCTATCGTGATTTCATTGTCTATGTTGAAGGAAAAGTGCTCCACAATTTTTTTAGATAATTCACCCCATGATCTTATGTCATACGGAAGTTTAGAGAACCATTCCAATGCTATCCCAACAAGGGTTTGTGGAAAAATTCTCATAAGTTATGTGGGGTCATACGAGATGTCCATGCAAGTTGTGGAAAATTATCGTATGTGTTCCAGAGAATTCCTCTTCCCATTATACTTAGGAAAATTCAATATAATGTATCCGTGTGGGAAGGGTGTCATGTATAGTGCTTTGTCAAAGGGACATGGACATAAATCTTGCGCTGAAATGATTTGTTTCCTTGACATTGACATACTATCCATTTGTTTTTGGAGAGCTTGCATTTGATTTTGTAGAACATCTACCTATGTTAAAGACATGTTGGTTGTGTTATTAGGATCGATGTAAGTGTTCTGAAATGTAATATTCTATGACAGATTATGATTCGGTGTAGGTATATGTCTAGATACAATATTCTGTGATGGATTCTGATTTGGTGTAGGTATATGCCCTGTTTGTATTGCCCCTATTTCTGGAATGACAGTATTGGTGTTGATCTATGGTATAGCCCGTGTCATGTTTATACCAACTTTGGGTCTTTTACTTCCGATGTTTGTGACAAAGGGGTCTGATGAGGATGCTCCTGTAGTAAATTTTAGGCCCTGTGTTATACCAAATGGTGTTGTATGTATAGTTGAGGCAATTTGAGTAGGTATGCCAGATGGTATTTCTACAGTAATATGAGGAATGTAGATACTCGATGTCATGGTTTGTGTCACTTGAGAAGATGTTATTTCAGTGTGTGGATGTCAAATCCTAGAGGTAATGTGGCACCTTCTACCAACAACTTTTCTAGGTATCTTTGGGGATCATTTTTCAAACACTCATCTACAAAAGATACAAATTTAGGATCTTGGACAACAGCATCTATGTCTTCTACTTGAATCTATCCATGTGTGTCCCTAGTGCCAAATTTTTCAAGAAAGGCTTTGTGAGGTCTCGTTGATCCTAATGGTATGCTTGAGAAGGGACTGATGAAATCTTATGGATCAACCATTTCTCTACGTTGATTTTTAGACCTTGTTTTGACCATGAAAAATGTTGCTCAAAATGAGGTGATGCGAAACTAGTTCTAAGAATGATATGTTCTAGTCTATGTTTTTGGGATTTTTTGGATATTTTTGAATGAATGCTGCTATATTTTTGGTATTTTATGGAAAATAAAGAATTCTTAAAATGATGAATATGCTAGGATGATAATATGCAAAATTCTAAACAAAATTTTAAGGTAATTGATTGTGAATGATTCTAAGAGGAGATCACCTACCACCTATAGCTTAACCAAGGCTGCAATTTTACTTTGTTAAGGAATCTGTTATAGGACTAGGACCAAATGATAAGGTGAACTCCCAAACTAGACTGATGAGCTGGAAGGATTCACAAATAGGACAAAAGATATTGTTGACAAGTGACTAGGTCCAATGACAATGTTTGTTGAAGCATGGGTTTTCCCAAAGTGTGGAAAGTTATCCTATTCTAAGATATGTAAATTCCCTAATATGCAACTAAGTTTCAAAACTAGGATGTGTATCACTTAAACTAAATGACACCTAAAGGATGGAAATATGCAAAGTATGAGAAAACTTTATGGTTTTTGTCCAAGGATGACTATGAAAAACAGAGATTGAGATGACCATTTGGTTTCAGATTGTGACAGTGAATTCTAGTTTCTTGTTTACATGAAAATATAGTTTAGGTTTACAGATGCATCGTGGAATTTAACAAATGCATTTTAGAGGGTCATATGCGGTTTTATGCTAAATTTGGTCTTGATTTGATGACAGGAAAATGCGACTCACTATAACAAATGCAACTAAGGTTTTAACATATGTGACTCGCTATGGCACATGCGACTCAAGATATCAGATGCGACTCAAAAATTTCTGGTGAATGATGGTGGACTTTGGTTTGACAGTTGTGAGTTTCTAGTTAACATATGCGACTTAGGTTAATAGTTGTAGTTTTCTACTTAGCAGATGTGACTTGTTTTGACAGATGCGGTTTTCTGATGAACTGGGTTTTTCACCTGACTCTATTTTGTGATCAAATTTTGGCAAATGTAAATAAATTGAAAGAAAAGTGTTTCAGTTTGACAATCATGAATGTGTATATTTTTAGAAAACATGTACAATCCTAAGACTGAAAATCACAATACTTGTTGAATTCTCACTTGGCTTTCCCCAGCTATGCTTTTTCAAAGCGGATGACTAGAAGCTTGACCACACTAGCTCCCCCTTATATGAAAAAACACTTCTCAAGTTAGCAAAGATTTAGTTCCCATGACTCTACCATGGTGAAATTTTCATCTCTACTATGAATCGTATGAACGTGAGATGACTTCAGAGGTCCAACCTCTTGCACCAACAAATAGGGGTTTTTGGTTAATCTAAAAACCAGTTGGCGAATTAGTATGGGCACCCATTCAGAAGGCCATGTGCGAGGCAATATAATCCCAATCTATAGAGGTTACACTCTATAGGTTTCGACGCACCACAAGGGTACTGGGGGAATCAATTTTTGGTCCGTAGGAGCTCCTGTAATGCTGAGTTTTCCTCAACATTAAAATTTCTATACCGGTTGGGAGTAGCTTTTCTTTAGCTCATCATTGGTTATGAGTCACTTTGGGGTGAGTACTTTTTCCCACCAAAGCAAGCCCAAATTCTAGAGTCAATAACATTTTCTCTTACACCCAGGATCACACGAATGCGCAAGGGGACAGGATACTTCTACTATTCAATCAAGATCTAATCTAACACAAGTGTGCAAATGCACCAAGCACAAAAAACACTGTTTCTTTTTAAAACCCAAATGACAATAATGTAATCTACTCAAGAAATTTATTTATTTCTTTTTTTTCCTCTTCGAATTTGCTCCTGCAAACAAATTGTTAGTAGTTTAATTATTTTTTTGTCTTCATTAAAGGTTTTGCAAAATAGTCTTATTAGTAGTTTATTGTTTCTTTGTCTTCGTCAATCATTTTGCAAAAAGGTTTTTGAATGCTTTTCTTCTATGAATCGACCTGCAAACACTATGTTAACTCCCCTAAAACACACTAAAATGCGAAATTAGTTACAAAAAAGCTAAAAACTAAGAACGAAAAAATATGAAACTTTGGAGAAAAAAATTACCAGTCAAATGCATCACAAAATGGAGTAGATGCATGAAAAAACAATAGATGCATCGTAGAATATCATATGCATCTCAGGAAATCAATTGTGGTGTTTCATACTGCACATGCGTCGGTCCATACCTATACCTACAAAAATTAAAAAATTCTATGGATTTTGAAGACAATGTCTTCACGTCAGGTTCACCAAATGTAAAGCTAGAATAAAAATGCAAACAAGATTAATATAATAAAATCATAATACTAATCTAATCCTACACTAAGAACAAAGAACAAGGAAAACTATGAAAGCATAAATACAAGAACAATCTCACTAAATATTTGTATAATTCCTTGAATGACTCGATTTCACTTCTCCATTTTTCTGTTGTAATATAATTTCCCTCAAATTTTAACAAGTACGTAAGTATGGCCTATTGACTATTGACTTAGCAAAATATTGAAGATTATTGAATTTTCTTCCTAAAAGAGTATAACAATTTCGAGAGGAGGAATAATGACGAATGTCAGGTAAATTTATAGAAAATTATTTTTTGAACAATTGACTCAGATTCAAAACATAGATCAACAATTGAGATTAATGAATACCATGCAATAGAGATTCAGTGTTAGTAATAACATGAGTGAAAAAGTCTGCATAATAGAGATTAAATTAAATAATAATTTAATCTGATGTTGAGATTGTTCAAAATTTGGAAGAATAAGAATTGCATGTGAAAGATAAAGAGGAAACATTATGTTCAAATACACAAATAAATTATTTAATTAAATAAAGTTATTTAATTAATAATAATTTGCACGCAAAAGAATAAGACTAACTGATCAAACCAAAAAGTTTGTTTGTCAAAAATGATCAGATATTAAATCAAGAGATAACTAACTGATTTAATTAAATCTTGACTTAAGTGGTAAATTATTAATTAGATAACTAAGTGTTTATCTAATCACAAAGGAATATTTGAGGAATAATTATTTTTTTATGAATTAAATGATTATTTAATTCAACATTCAAAATTTAGAGATTAAATTAAATAAATAAAGATTTATTTAATTGATTGTTGAAAAGGTTATCGAATAATTAAATAATTTGAAATGAATATTTAATTATAGTCAGAAATGTGATAAAAGGGTAAATTAAATAATAATTTATTTAATTTAGAAAGAGGATTAATTAATTAGTGACGTAATTAAATAAATAACATTTATTTAATTAATCAAGAAAGAATTAAATGTCATAATGAATTAATTAAATAGTCAAAGTTATTTAATTAATAGAGGATGGATGACTTTAGAAAATAATTAAATAATTAACATTATTTAATCATGACCATGAATATGAGAATTATGTTGAAAATGGTGTCATAGGCCTAGACAAATTTTTAATGTCTACACTATCAAGAGCCACAAATCAAACCTCATAGCTATAGAGAAGATCAATTTTGTGAATCTCACCGATACAAAGGTCGTAGCACAAAAAATTGTTTTAGAATCAAACATCTAATAGAAGATCTTATTGAACAAAGAGAAATTGAGGTCGATAAAAAATATAGGAATGAAAATCTGAAAATTTATACAAACCCTATGCCTGACCATACCAAAGAAAAAGATTCATGAAAGGCATCAACCTCAAAAAACGTAAACAATACTCATGATAATATAGTGGGACATATTTATTCATCACAACATGAGGACTTAGACATGTATCAAGATATTATTTTAAAAAAATTCCAAACCCACCAACAGTGTTTAACACTATTTTGTATTGCAATGACATCAAGTGGATATTAGATTGTGATATTTCTTCCACATATGACTCAATTATTGGGCATGTTGAAGAAGTTCCAAACAAGCAGGAAATATCCCTTATTTCACCCATACTCACAAAATGTTCTGAAGAGTCTTTTACAGATGATATATCATAAACCCAAGGATCATGTAAAGAGGAGGCTCTTGAGGACAATGAAAGTTACTCCGAATCAAGTTAGGATCAAGAACCCTTATCCCTAGAGTTCCATCAAGAGCTAAGTGACATATTACAAACCTTTTTAAACTCCAAATATGTCCTCGATATAACCCCTGAGATGTTTCTTTCTAATGGACATATAAACGTTCTTCATCCAAAACAAGAGTCTCCCACTCTTGATATTCCTACACAAGAGCAAACAATGGTTGAGATTATTGATTCTCATAGTGATTGTGCATCATTGACATCTTTTGAAGCAATATGAAAAGATAACAATGTCATAGAATCATAGTAAATCGTTCATATTCCTAAACAAGATTGTGCATCATCAAAATATTTTGAATCAACACCAATATCTTTTGAAACAACATCAATAGATAAGGATGTCATAGCATCAGATAAAATAGTTCATATTCCTAAATAGGATTGTGCATCATCAACATCTTTTGAATCATCACCAACATATTTTGAATCAGTATCAACAGATAATGATCTCATAGAGCCAGAGAAAACAATTCATATTCCTGAACAATAAGAACCCATAACAATATCACGTGTTCATGACAAGTCATATTCAGTGGCTATGGATTAGAGGATACTTTATCAGGGCAAAGGATTAGGTATTGATAATACCTTCACAACGCTGGGGCAATATTGTCTACAATAAACATCAACATATGGGGCACGAAGGATCCTTATGATGAAAATACTATCAATGCTACAACTAGTGGTATATTGAGTTGGCATTCACCCATCATCTCATACACAAATTGGGACCAACATAAAAAGAAGAATTCCTCTCAAAGCAAGGAAAAGATCATCAAAAAAAATGAAGTAGTAAAGCAAAAAGGACATGCCAAGTACAAATGGATACCAAAGAAAAATAAAGAAAATCATCCCTCCAAAATTGCATTAGTCAAAGAAACTATGGGGAAAAATTAAAAAGGGAAGTGTATCCATTGAAAGAGTCCTCAAATACAAAAGTAAGCTTCTCAAGCAAGGAACAAAGTATATCCAATGGCTAGCCCTAATTCCATGAAAACCTCCACCCCCACCCATCATTGCTCATCTTCCCAAGTTTGGAAAATCAAAGGTTCCAAACCATCGACCAATCCATCTCATATTCCTTCATGCATGACACCATACACTCCATTTATGATATCCAATTCTCACATTAACCATGTGTTGGAAGCTACTCTTCATCATAAGGATTCTGAAGGCACTATATCGCGATGTGTGCACATAGACAAGGTTAGCTCCAGTACCAACAACGAAAATTAGAGTTCTTGAATATTGCATTCAAGTAATCGTATCTTAGGAAAGAAACTCCTTCAAGAAGGATATCACTGGCACGTTATGACAGTGGCCTCTACATCAGTTCCACCAGGTGGCTCAACATGAGGGTAAAACTTCCAAAAAATCAAAAAAATAAAAATAAAATCAAGAAAATAGTAAAGATAAAAATTGTCCTCCAGTGAAAACCACTACGGTGGTGCTTTGGGCATGTACAATGATGAAAACCTAAAAAAAAGGAATCATGAGTAGAATCGAGCATCTATATTATCCTTCTTAGATAGAAGCATATCATCCTTGTCATGATAAAACTAGTGTTCCCTCCATCCATCGAATACAAATTCATCCAAATATTCTACTTTATCTTGATCTTGACAAAGATTCGACATATACTTCAACTCTCCTCATGGAAAACTCTTGACAGGATCTTTACCATTTTATCTCATGAAGTCCCATAGCCCATATCTAGCATGATAAAAATCTATTGAAATCTTCACATATACATTACCTATCTTGGTTTGTCCATTAATCTATAAAACATTGCTAGACACTAGGGGTACGTTCTTGCACTCTTATTTTTGAATAACTCTTGATCCATGTTTTATATCTCATAATGTGACATTGAAATCATGATCTAGGTATTGTTTACCTGAAAATATCATTGAAAAATCCCAAAAAATTTGTAAAACTCTCATCAAAAATCCCAAAAACATTTACAAAATCCTGTACAGCTAAAATCCAAAAACATTCAAAAAATTGTAAAGTCAAAATCCTAAAAAATCCAAATCACTAGCCCATGACATATTTTGAAAAGAAGATGCTCCTTATAAAGATTTATCTCTTCTCGAACATCAATCCAAACAATCAATATCATTTGAATCTACCTTACACTTCAATGTCACATAAAATCATTTCAATCAACTTTGTTCCAAACCGAGCTTCAAAATATTGATCAAACTTATCCAATCAGTCCATCATCACCTCAAGATATCTTTCCTAATCCTTGTGTTTCTTAAAACTATCCTTGCATTGTTGTATATCCTCAAAAATGTTATCATCATCAATCATCAATCAAATCAATCAATCCTAAGCTTGGTTTTCAAAAAAATCCCAAATAGATCACTAATATCATCACATATCCATATCCAAATCATCAAAATTGTGTGAAAAATCCAAAACATCCAAAACACATCAAAATCCCTAAAAAGGTTAAAACATCAAAAATCCAAAAACAAGTAGTCCCCTGGTCGAACTATGGGTCTTTGAGCTTGAACATAGGCTAGGCCATCATTGATGTTCCCCTGAGACACCCTACATTGGTCCTTTAGGAGTCTGTCATAATAAACTAATTTTTCTATCACCTGTTCATATCTTCATCTTGTAAGTGGGTCAAGTCAGTTGAACTACATGGTCTCTGCATGTATAACATAGGCAAGGATTATCTTTGATCAGCCTCCGAGACCCCTAGGATAGGTCTTTTAAGTTAGGCTCTCGTTTGAACTCTTGAAAAACCCTAAACATCCAAATACTGTAAAATTCTCAAAAAATTCAAATAATTTTCAAAATCTCAAAAATCTCTAAACCTGTGAATATCTAAAATCCAAACACATTGGAAAACATTCAAAAGACCTAAACAACCTCAAAACATTTTCAAAATACCAAAAACATTGAAATATTCCAAAAAAACCCAAAATAACCTATCCCATTTTGCTTTCACCTACAATAACTCCTCACCCATAATAAATCAAGCATCACCCTCAACCTTTGGTAGCACAAAGAGAAAGCAAGTATAGCGAGTCAAAAAATTGAGAACCTATTTGTCAAAATATAAAGTCTAGATCATAGGTAAATGTGTCAGTGAAGTTTATATCAATAGCTTATCATAAAGCTCATCATCATCCTAACATCAACCAACCATCTGATCAACATGTCTTAGGATGTATCCTTCCTACAATTGGCATCAATATCATAAATCACTTTACCTATATTTAAACAAGGCAAGAGATATAGATAACATTGACTATTTTTCTTTGATCTTTTCTTATGATTTATCTTAATGACGCTTTTCGAGGACCTCTTGATGATGTCTATCAAAATGATTTAGAGAGAAAGGAATGGGGCATCAATCATAATCTATTTTTTTGTTGTGCTTGTGGATATTCTTGTAAGATAATCTTGGTGCATACTTGCTTGGTTGTGTGTAGGAAGGTCATTTAAGGTATGTTGTTGACTATTGCATATGCTTTGGTCTAATGTATTCTAAGCTTCTAACTTACATTCTAATGACATTTTCGTATGTCAAGATGTGAACAAGAACTATCCTATATGTTTGTCAAGTCAAAGTCCATTACACTAGATACAATGCCATCTTGGTTATCAATACCTTGATGCATCATGTCTATGTGTTATATCAAACAATAATGAACAATGAAAAATCCCAATCTGGATATGTGAGCAACTCATTATCCTGCATTCATCTTGCATCCTACATTGTCTTGTCACAATCTCTAATGAATTCTTGATGGATCATGGACTTATTGGATTTTTGAAGCAATCATCAAAATCAATGGTCAAGTCATTCTTTATTCTTCTATATTTACTAACAATTATATCCAAGTATCAAATCTATGTGATCTACATCGACATATACATGAGGCTACCCAAAGCTGATGATTGTATATACATCATGAAATCTATCTACATCAACATCTGAGCTTTCCAAGAACTATTTTTCATCCTCTTTACCAGCAATCCCTCTTCTGTTGGGGCACAGTGGGTGATCTATATCATCTTTAGCTCAAAAATTTGAAAATTTGTAGCTCTTTGATTCAAAATCAACTAAAATCTCAAGCATTTCAAGCATGTCTTATTTTCACCTATCATGAGATTGATCAGAACACTTTATTCTCTGATTGATCTCTTGAGGGGGCAACCAACCATCTTTCGATCATATCGATATCAAATCATCTAACGAATTTTGTTCCTAGCCTTGCTAGAAAATCTTGATCAATCTATCAAATCAACCATCATTGGGATATATCGTTCCCTATCAATCCTCGTGTTATTCAACACAATCCTTGTATTTTTGTGAATCCTCAACAATTTTATCAATCAAATCAATTAGCTTTTATCTTTGCTATCAACATCTCAAAGAGATCATTGATATTCATTTCTACATTGTCATTAGCATCAAAATAAACATTGAAATCAACATTATTCTTTGAACCAATGCAATGAGTACATTGCTTCAAAGAGGGGGAAAATATAGATACTTAAAAATTTCTCAATGGATTACATTGGCTAACTATCATCATTTCATCCTAAAATCCATCCTCTTTTTTCTTAATTAATTGAATTAGCCTAGCTAATTAATTAATTGCATCTTTTGCATCTATAAACCTAATTCATCAAATTGCCTTAATTCACCCCCTTTCACACTAACATTTCTTCTCATTAAATTAAATAAATCAAAATATTTAATTTAATTCCTCAAGTCTTCTAATTTAATTAAATAACCCTAAGTTATTTAATTAAATGTCATTTCACCTTTTCCCATTTATTAAATCATTTAATTCAATGAAAATGACTTTATTCCTCCAAATCCCCTAATTGTGTGATTAAACCTTGTTTAATTAATAATTAAACTAATTTTCCTCTAAAAGGGAAATATTCCCATGGAATATTCCTTATCTCCTTTTTTGCACAATTAAAACTTTTAATTTCCAAAATATCTTTATCCTCATCCATGAGAATATCCCAAAAAAATTAGTCTCTCTCCTCAAATCAATTAAGAAAGGGATATTCTCACTTAACTTCAATTACAAGTTATCTTTTAACCTCTTGAACAAGTCACCTTCTAACCTATGTGTGTAAGTCAAAAGTGTGTTTGTTTAAACCAAGTGTGAGCCCTTGATTAATTTTCATCTTGCATTCTCATCCGTTGATGAGAATCCATGATCCATGCCTCTTCTTCCTTTCATCCTTGACCGTTGATTAATCTTTTTGATCGCAACCCTCCATTTCTCATTTTCTCTTCTATAAATAGAACCCTATTTGGAGACAAATGGATCCATATTTTTTAGAGAAAAAATATGTTGTTGAATCTCATCCATCTTTCAATTGAAAAATTATGTTGTTGAATCCACTTGCATTCACACTCATCTTTTACTCACTTTTATCTAATCTTAGTTTATTTTTAATTGCATAATAGCTTAAAGCATCCATTAATGGCTTCCATGCATCCATCTTAGTTTGTATGTGCATTAGGTTTTTCATCTTTTAGATTAGAATTAGCTTAGATTAGCTTAGTAATTGCATAATTAGTTCATTTTTAGCATAAAATCATGGTAACTTATCTTGCATCATGTTTAATTTAGCATAAACTAGGTTTTCATACATCAATCACAATGGTTTCATCGATTCTCTTCCATAGAATCGACTAAAATAGGCTCACTAATCATGGCATTGGTAAAGGGTTGTTGTTTCACATCAACATGACACCAATTCCAAAATGAGATAAGTTTCAAATGGGTTAGAGTAAGAATTTAACTGTTCTTGTAGTTTCTAACTTTAAGTTTTAATTAAAATGCTTAGTTTAACTTTTCTTTTTCAATGATCTTTTTTGGTAGATGTTGGTTTAATTGGATTAATTATGCTTCGATTTATCATGGATCAAGCGTAATTGACCCAAAATGGCATTCCTCATCTCACAATATGTACTCACAACTACCATTACATGTATAATATTAGGTCTAGTACAAATAAATGTATACATGTGGTTGCGAATAGCACTAGCATAAGGAACCTAACACATTTTCCAATTTATTTTTTGTTTTAGGAAACTATTTCATAGATATCTTTTGATTGATAGGAAATAGAATACTCACAAGTTCACTATCTTGCATCTTAATCTCTACAAAACCTTTTCAACATATTTCTTTTGATGTACAACCATAAATTTATGTTTGTAAAATCCCTTTTAATTTATTTGCCTAAAAAATAAATTTTAGACCACCAAAATATTTCATGTTAGAATATCAAATTAATTGGGATTTAAGTAAAATAATCATTATCATTTTTAATAGCAATAAATAACATGTCATCAACATACAAAACTATGATAACAATTTTTTTGCCTTTCTATTTGAGGTATACACATGGATTAGCTTTGCTATGGTCTATCCAAAGTCCTATAACATACCTATAAACTATTTTATTTATACTTGGATACTATTTTAAACCATAAAGAGATATTTTTAACTCACACACCAAGTCCTTATCTTTCACCTTATAACATTCTAGCTATGCCATGCAAATTTCTTCCTCAATTTCATCATGCATAAATTTCATCTTTATATCCCTTTACCTAGGATAATCCTTTCTCTACTATTCAATATATAAACTTGTCAAATTTTCCTTATACATTCTACTAATTTTAAAATAATTGTTTGTAACCAATTGAACCAAAGGAAATAGGGTGCTCCACCTTTTAGGAGATGGAGCACTAGGGGGTACCTATTTTACTCTTAGTTCATTAAAGGAAACCTTAGAGACTTCCACCCAACAATTCAATTGACGGAGCTACTACTAGTAGGACAAGAGAGGTTTCCTTAGGTGTGATTAAAAAGAGGGGTTCACCACTAAGAAAATTCTTAGAAATAAGGAAATGAAAGCAATATGCAAGTCTAGCTATGTAACCTAGAAAATGGAACTCAAAATTAGAATAAAAAACTAGAGATAAACAAAGAAGCACCTAGAAGATTGAAGATGCATGAAACAAGGTTTGCAATTCAAAAAAAATGAATTTTGATGTGCACTAGGACTGATACACCAGACTGGGTGATTTAGTCTCAGTCTAGGGTTTCAGGCTAAATCTAGAATCTACAACTGATAAACTAGGATCTACTGAAAATTGCTAAAAAGTGGTATACTGGGACTCATATGCCCAAGGTGGTGATTTAGTCCCAGTACTAGGGTTTGTCTGAAATATCTGGATCCTCGAGTGATCTTTTTTAACTTTCATCTTGTCTGCTCTTTAGGTCCGAAAAGTCTGAATTGGGAGATATAGGTGAGTTTCCATGAAAATGACAACTTCTTGACAACTTTGACAACTTTTCTCCACTCTTGTAATTTTATCTTCAAAGGATCTTCAATCTCCAAATCACCTAGATCTTCAATCACACATGAAGAGTGAATTTTTTTTGTTGTGTTAGGGAATAGGGGTTTGCCTTGGTCAAACCCAGTTTGGGTAATTAAACCTTGAAATGAAATAGAAATGAAGGAATGATGAATGAAAAAATGAAATGTTGAAACTCACCAAACCCTTGGAATAAAGGCTGCAATATTATGTGAAATAGCTCCAATGGATGTGGATCTTTACCTTGATCTTGATATGAAATAATTTCTTTCACTGCTTGCTTGAATCATGAAAATATACATCATAAATGCTAGCTCAAAAACACACATGATGCATGATGATTTTGACATGATGCTTGAATCTTGAATACTACTCCAAATGCTTGATAACTTGCTCTTGAACGCTCTTGAATTACTCTCTGGTCATAAATTTTCTATAATGCTTGAATACTTGAAAGCTTAGCTGAAATTATGTGAAATAACCTTGTATTTATATTTGTTTATGCCAAATTTCCCAAAACTACAACACTATAAGATGGCATCAAATCTAGAAGAATAAAATTCTACCAAGAATTGAATTCATAATAGATCCAAGTTAAAGCGAGACTCATACACTAGTTGGAGCATATGAGTCCTAGTATCTTAAACTTGGGACACAAATTTCAAGGAGTCTTAAGTTCAATGCAATATTCAAGAGCAAGCCTTGAAACCTAGGTGAGACCTATGAAGATAAATTTCCCCAAGCTCCCTTCGGGTTATTTTTTATTTTAGCTACGTACTGACCCATGCCTTATCTTTGAAATCATCATTGGGTTCCTTTTGCAAGAGTTTCCTCTAAGTATTGCCACATGTCTACTAGGTGCTCTCTGCAGAGATTTCTCCCTTCACTCTTCCAACGGCTCTCGCCATGCTTCCACATGTCAAAAATTCGCACACTTCAAGGCTTCTTCTCTTCGCCTCCCCATCGGGCCCTGACTACATGCCACATAGCATCAGTTTGCATGCATTTCTTGGTGGCCCCCACCTGTAGTGTCATTTGTAAGGAGGAACTCCACATGTCTTCACTGCGCAAGCCTTTATTGCAATGAGGGAGGAATGAACCTTGGGCCCCGACCTTTTGCCACATGGATCTTCTAAAGGCTTTATCATGTAGGAGTAAGGAGAAAGCAATGAACTCACCATTGCTACCATGTGTTCTAACGGATGTTGCAAAAATGTGACACATGTCGACACTCTGTTCTATTGGGACCACTAATATCATTCATAGGGGATGCATCTGGCTCGAGGGTGACCACATTCATGGCTTGAATATTTTCCATTGTAACGGCCGAGGGAATCATTGCTATATGCATCATTACTCATGATCAGGGGATCTTTTCTATTATTGGCTCACCAGGTAGTGGGATTTTAATTATAAACACTGCTTCTTGTTTGGAAGCAAGGGTTGGGAATTTGTAAAGAAATTTGTGGAAAGACTAGGCCTTTTGTATTGTTTTAGCTTGTTGTATAAGATTCATAGATTGTGCCATTTTTTGACCTTTCTATTTCTTTACCATTTTATAAAGTTGTATACTGTGTCATTATTCTATTGAGTTATTTTCTCACAAAATTCTATAATTTCAATATAAGCTAGCTGATTAAGACCATGTCTTCAACTCATCTTTTCAGTAGATATGTGGAAGTTATTTTATGTCATTGAATAAGTTGTTTAGATTTCCATTTTGATCTTTGTTGTTCTGAGACATAGCAGATTGTTGAATGACCCTTAAATAATTTATGAAGGATAGAAGAATTTGACTTCTTTAAAAACCCAGAGGTCACTCAGTTTAGTGTAATAGGTCCCCCCTTTAATTGAGTTTCCCATAAAGGTTGTTATGTTGTCAATTTTTGGCATCAACAGTTTCTTTTTTCTAGCACGCCCGGTGGGACAACTTAAATGTACCAAAATAAAAAGAGGGTGCTTGAGCCATCGACCCATTACTAGGTCTCAAATAGTGAATAACCCTGACTTGTTAGTGCCTCTACTAGTAACAAAATGAACCCAAACTCATCAATGGATTATCTTGATCCATCCACTAACCATGTTGCAAATTGGAAAAAGGAATTATGTGGCTTGGGATGCTAGAAGTCCCCTTGTAGCCCTAGTTGAACCTATCGTTTGGGCCCCTTGTTGGAAAAATTCGTTGCAACTATCATCTAGTGTTGTCATTGATGGCAACCCTATGCATTGACAAGGTGCACATATCTTTATTCAAGCCTACCGTCAGTCAAATCAAATTCAATCAAGGCAGAAAAGGGTATTCAGTAACTCAACATTTATCAATTTGTGCATACATTTCAGGTTACCATTGTGTGTTGCACATCTCAAGAAATGGTTATTGAGGTATTATCTACGTGGTGGTCAATGCACAGTGGCTTGTACTAATTATTGTAAGAGTTAAGAAATTCGGTTAATGTATTCGAAATTCTTTGTGTATTAAGGCCGACTTTATAAATATATTAAGTCATGGATGTACGTAAGTTGGTTGATTGAATATCTATATGTTTATATAGTTTTGTATGGGTCTTAACCAAGTTATGACCGACCATTGAGGATATGCATTTTATACTTCTCATTATGTGAGCTGACAATTGTAATTTTGGTGAATCCGACAAAGTGTAATTAAATCTCAAGTAGCGGATATATATAATTGATCCTCCGTATCATTTTGGTGTGTGTACAGGTTGTGTGTGTGTCCGAATTGTGAGTTAGAGTAGAGAAGAGGTGCCAATAAGTGCAATTTCACTTGTGCATAGAGGATTTGTGTAGTGTGTGTTAGAAAAGAAGAACAGTATTGTAGAATCAGTCTGCAAGGTAGAAAATCAATTATTGTACTTAATCTAGAGCTGTAATCAAGCATTTTAGATGCTATCATCTCAGTTCAAGTCTTCAGATGGTTTTAATCTGAACTCCTTTCTTTGAGAAGTGGGCTTGAATGCAAGGGCATTCCCCTTTTGTAATCCTCATCTTTGAGTATACTCAGAATCATACTTGTGGATTGGCCATCCACTGTGGTTTTTCCCCTAATAGGGTTTCCACATAAAAATCTTGGTGTTATGTTTAATTTATTTTTTTTGCATTATTGTTGAATTTTATTAATGTTGTGAAGATAAAGATTGCTAAAAATTAGTTTTTGCACAACACTGATTCACCCCCCCTCTGAGTGTGCCTTGTTTCCAAGAATTGGTATTAGAGCTAGATCCTTAGAAGAAGAATTCTAATAGCTTGGGGAGATCTTGGAAAGAATTTCAATGGATTCAGGTAGTATTGAACAATAGCTTATGGTAGCTCTTGATGATATTGACCAGTCAAAAGTTGAAGTCCAAAAACTTCAATCGAATCTTAAGGATGTAAAGAAATTCATTGAGTCTCTGAAAGAAAAGATTAACAAATCAATAGACAAGAGAAAGGAACTGTGTGATCAGATTCAACAAAATGAAAATAAGATCACTGAAGATGAATAGTCAAGAAAAACCTTGAAATAGAAGAATGAAGAATGTGAAAAGATTAACCAAGAGAATACAGTTTTAAAGATTGAAATGGAATCTATCACGATGAGACTAACCAAAGAGATTGGAGACAAAAAGAAGAATGAAGAAAATCTGACTCAATCCTTGAAAGAAAAATTTGAGGTATGTAGTCGATTGGATGATGAATTGGAAGTTTCAAGAAATAGTGAAGAAGCACTTGAAAGACAACTAGAATATCTTAGAAATGAACTTTCTATTGTAAATGAATACAAAGAAAAGTTCAAAGCTAGTTCTACCATGCTTAATGAACTGATTGATAATCAAAGGAATCATGATGACAAAAGAGGTCTTGGATATGTAGAAGGAGAAAGCTCAAAAGCTGGACAAATGGATCCTAGTTAGAGGAATTCAAGAAAAAGACAAATCAAGCAAGGAAATCAAATGAAACGATCTAGAAGGTATCCGGTAAGACAACCTAATGCTCAAAAGTTTAATGGATACTATTTCAATTGCAAAATATTTGGACACATGTCTTCTCAATGTAGAAATAGGATGAATCAAAGTGGTCCACACTTCTCAGTTCAATGTTTCAATTTTCATAGGATTGGTCATAATTCAAATGAATGCATAAGTATGAAACATCAAATTCATAGGAGTATCAGATGTTACACATGAAAAAAAATTGGCCATACTGATAACCAATGCAGATCAAAAAGAAACCAGTGGAACAATTCTTCTAGAAAGAGAAACAATGTATGCTACAATTGCAACAAATTAGGTCATATCACAACATAGTGCTAGAATAGAAAAAGGTCTGGTAAATCATAAGAGAAATATGCAGAAGGATGTGAAAGGAAAATGTAAGGTCACTATAGATGAAAGCAAGAAAAAAATGCAAAAGAAATGGATAAAGAAAGAACCCTCTACTGAAGAAAGTGCGCTAGCACCAAAACCCGCTTCTGGGAATTCCTCCAGGAATTAGTCTCAGGCCCTTGGCCTAAGGGGAGCATTAAAGAAAATCAGATGAACCCCTAATCGAAAAATGATATCGAATGTGGATGTACTCAGTAGATGCACAAATGATCAAGAAATACTACTAAACTCATCAGTGCAAGTGGTATGTTAAATTGGAGATCCACAGATGATTTATGTGTCACCGTATATAGATACAGTGTAACCGGATGTATTAGGGAAAAATGCATTTATTATGACAAAAATTTTAGGTATACAAGTGATAAAAGGTCACTTTTACTCCTCATTTGTCACTTTTCTATCACAATTGGAAGAAGATGGAGAGCTCCAGGCGACCCTAAGGAGAATTAAGGAAAAAATCAAGTGTGAAGGAGATTCAACAATCATTTTTGTGTCTGGAAAAAAAAGGTATTTATCAAGAACTTCTTAGTTTTTGTGAATTACAAGATAAATACTCCTTTAGTGGTCGAAGTTCAGGACAGACCTCGTCCCCAATTTAAATTGCATCCCCACAAGTCTTTAGAGACAAACCCACTAGGGGCATTTTCATCAGTTCCGCATGGAGTAATGCATACAGAGGATATTAGGGTTTATATACATGCAAACATTGAGGATCTGGGAAGCAATCAACTTATGAATTTATACAATAATCATATAGTTTATGAGGATTTTAGTATAAAATCGAAACATCAAATCCTACAATTGAAGAAATTTATTTTGATGGTCAAATTTCTTGTGTTCATGGAGTCGGAGTGGCTCCGCTAGGTCTTCAGTTGGGTACATGATGAATTCATGTGGCTTACTATTCCCTTCAAAATCACCAAGGAAGCCATTAGGCAGTAACAAGTTTAAATTCTTCTAGTGGTCTACCTATCCTGAAGTCAATGAATAATCAAACTGTCACCGACACCACAAGTTCCACATATGATAGGAGAGAAATGTCTGTTGATAATATTGCAGACATAAATTTCATATTTGCATATATGGTAATAGGCTATAATATTTACCATTCTAGCCGGGAAAACTCAGTATTCGGTACGACAATTTACACCGCCTACCAAATGGTCAAAGAAAACATGGACTATGATCTCTACGAGTTATTAAGAATTCAGCTAATGGAAAACCTTGTGAAGATGAAAAAGGACAAGAAAAAATCCTTCAAATATGGTAGTTTGCTTCTATGTCTATTTTGCTACTTCATGGAGGAAATTCCGGGTGTTGGAAAAGTTCAATGGGAAAAGAACATACCGGTAGATGAACAAATCCGAAACCTATTATTCAATTTCACATATATGAAAACTAGAAATTTAGAAATCTAGGGTTATTTCAAAGCCTTTGAAGCCTGCATGCAAGCAAGGGAAAGAATTCCCACTTCTATTATGGAGAAATACAAAGACTCAATTTTCTTCATGGTGAACATTGATCAATGTCTAATGGAAGCAACTGATCCAAGAACTGTTTGGACCATGCCAATGGGCTATGAAGTTGAGGAAAATATTTTCGAAATGTATACTCAACATCTGTTAAGCAAACCTCATGATCTGTCTGAAGAGAGATTTGGCAGTTATGTAGAAAATCATACCCAACTCCATAATGAGCTCAAGAGACCAGCTGCAACTAAAAGGATAAGAAAAGAAGTTGAAGTCATTGTAGAATGCTTGGGTGTATCCGCGAAGCAGCTAAGTAAAGTCAGAGAAAAGAGGGAGAGAGAAGTGGCAGCATGGCATACTTCTAAAATGGGAAAAAAAGATCAATCATCTAGTCCAGAAGCATCACCTGCTCAAATTAGAACAACCAGAACCTCGACATCTCACTGAGCTCCTTCCACAAAATTCGCTCCTATGAAAAGTGAAGGAAAAAGGTCTGAAAAGGAAGCACATGCAAAGAAGAGAAAAATAAAAAGAGTCTACATGTCTATTTCTGATGATGAGGAAACAAAATCCGATGAAGATGTCAAGGAAATCAAGCAGCAAGGTACTAAGGTAGCTTTAGTACCGAAACCCTCTGGTGCAGATACTCAAGCAAAGAAGAAGACCAAAATTGATGCACCTGGTACGTTTGTTGACCAAATTGAAAAGGCAATGATTTCATATGGAAATCTTAATCTGATCTCTCAATGGTAAGAATCTTTCTCTAAATCTGATAAAATAATTTTAGAAGAAGCTATGATAAAGTACATGAATACTTTCAACAAAGTTTTGGTTGAAATTATGTCTAGCTTGACAAAAAGTCTATATAACATTTTACAACCAAGGAGGTTAAGTGATTTAACTAAAGAAGAAAGAATGAGAGAAAGGGTTCTTGCAGAACTAAGTCCGGAAACATCTGTGGAAGAGATGAAAGCATTCCTGAAAAAAGCTAAGAAGCAGTTTAGAATCAAATCATGGGTAAATAAAATGATGATTGGTCTAACATATGAGGTCACTCAAGAAACTCATCAAATTCTGAAAGAGTTTCTATTGAAAGACAAAATCAAAATTTTATCTGAGGAAACTCATACAAAAAATGTCTCATCTAATCTAGTTCAAGATGCAGAAGTAGAAATCTCACTTCCAGAAATCAACACAAAAGTTGATATGAATGTGAATGCTCAAGTCAAATCAGAAAAAAATATTGAAGAAAATACAAAATCTTCAACTAAGGAAGTTATGGTTGAGGAAAAGAAAAGAGATATAAAAATGAAGTCAAGAGACACTACTGAAATAGTTAAGAAATTCCTGGTGGAGCATAAGGAAGTGATTGAGCCTGAACTAATCAAAGGTCCCATTGACTTATCCACTTTAAGCCCAATCCAGATAATGAAGGTCTCTTCATTTGCTCAAGAGGAATTGCTAAAATCCCATATGGAAGATAGTGAATTATTGACTCTTGTGTCCGGAGCACTGTAAAAGGTCACACCATCATTTGTAAAGGATCCGATTGAATATTCATCTAGTGAACTGAAGAGACTCATCAGCTCGGTGGACACTCATTTTGAATCAATTGAAAAATCTGTGTTGGCAAAAGTGTGGAAGGAATTTGATGCAAAAATATTTAATAGTCTAAAGTTATTGATTGCCTGAGACAACGTCACCTTGGCCACATGTGTCAAACACATTCAGGACACCTTATCTAAAGGGGGTAAGATATACAAATCCTACTTATCTTTTTCTAAGTTTACTGAAGCCAATGATCAGAAGGTAAGAGACTTGGAGAGTCAGCTAGCAGTTATCTCGAAGACATTAAATCCACTATGCGGTGAAGTTATGTCTCTGCTCAATCAAATAAAAGGAATCCAATTTGAAAATGATAAAATTACCTCTAGAATCAATGAACTCAGAAGCATTATAAGTCCCAAAATGGATGTAATGGGCAGCACTCTAAAGGAAGGAGAAGAAACCTTGGCTGCCAGTGATCCCACCAGTATGGAACCCATAGAAAAACTATCATACCTGATCTGTGGACATATAACAATAATTGAAATCCTGATAGAAGTTTGGGACTCAAAATTGAAGCAGCTAAAGAAAGATTTTGCTGACATATTTCAACTCATATAAAGTATAATTTTTGGTGAATTGACCCATTTTTGGCATGTGATCCCGACCTTTTCCATTGATGTCAAAGGGGGAGAAGAAGTGAAGTGAAAAATGCTCAATCATCTCAAGGGGAGAATTGTAGTTTTGAATTTTCGGTAGCACTACAGTCTATCTTGGTATTTGGTTTGGCACTTAGTCACTTTTCACTAAGTGTTTCCATCAATGCCAAAGGGGGAGATTGTTGTAAGAAGTCACTGAAACTATCATCTGGTGTTATCATTGATGGAAATGCTATGTGTTGAAAAGGTGCACATATCTTTATTCAAGCCTACCATTAGTCAAATCGAATTCAGTCAAGGCAGAACAGGGTATTCGATAACTCAACATTCATTGATTTGTGCATACATTTCAGGTTACCATTTTGTGTTACGCATCTCAAGCAATGGTTATTGAGGTATTATCTACCTGGTTTTCAATACGTAGTGGTTCATTCTAATTATTGTAAGATTTAGGAAATTTGGTTAACGTATTCTCAGTTCTTTATGTATCAAGGCCGACTTTATAAATATATTAAGTCACGGATGTATGTAAGTTAGTTGATTGAATATATATATGTTTTTATACGTTTGTATGGGTCTTAGCCAAGTTATGACCGACCATTGAGGATACGCATTGTATACATCTCATTATGTGAGCTGACAATTGTAATTTTGGTGAAGCCGACAAAGTGTAATTAAATCTCAAGTAGTGGATATATACTTGATACTCCGTATCATTTTGGTGTGTGTACAAGTTGTGTGTATGTCTGAATTGTGAGTTAGAGCAGAGCAGAGGTACGAATAAGTGTAGTTTCACTTGCACATAGAAGATATGTGTAGTGTGTACTAGCAGAGTAGAACATTATTGCATAATCAGTCTACAAGGCAGTAGATCAACTATTGTACTTAATCTGGAACTCTAATCAGGCATTTTAGATGCTATCATCTTAGTTCAAATCTTTAAATGGTTTTAATCTAAACTCCTTTCTTTGAGCAGTGAGCTCTAGGTAGTGCACCTGAATGCAAGTGCGTTCCCCTTTTGTAATCCTCATCTTTGAGTATACTCAGAATCATACTTGTGGATTGGCCATCCACCATGGTTTTTCCCCTAACAGGGTATCCACGTAAAAATATTGGTGTTGTGTTTACTTTTATGTTTATGCATTAATGTTGAATGTTATTAATTTTGTGAAGATAAAGATTTCTAAAAATTAGTTTTTGCAAAACACTGATTCACCCCCCTCTCAATGTGCCTTGTTTCCAACACCCCTATCTCGGTCTTTCCTCTAAAAGATATTCCTAAATTCACTGGAAATGGTTCAAGAATTCCACCTGAACATCTGCAAGATGTGGCAGACATGTGTTTAGTGCATGGAGTTATAGATAAAAACATAACAATAGTGTTGCTCATAGCCTCCTTGAGAGGAAAAGAATTAGACTGGTATCACACTCTACCGGCTAACACCATCAATACTTGGGATCAGCTTGGAGATCATTTCTATGAAATATTCTCGAATGACAGAGACAAGTCTTTGCTCTATTATCAACTAGAGACAATAAAGTGGACCCCATTTGAAGCCACGACATACTTCAATGCTTGATTCCATACAACTTGGTAGAGAATCCAGACTGCTATCCGTCCACTGACTGATTGGCATTCATGTTCTACTTGAAATCCATCAACACCAATATCTCGATGATGATACAGTCATTCGGCCGAACCACATTACCAGATGCATACAGCGTAGCAACTAAGGTATAAAACAATCTGATCGATGTCGGGAAGTTGCCACCTTGTCCCATCATGCTGATATTTCTTGAAGTATCAAATCCCACCCAAGAGATGTCATCTACTCACACCCTGACACCTCCTTTGTCTATGTACACATATCTAAGTGTGCCATAGAATGTTGCTTCTACATCTGGCTCTTCAAAGGATGAGATGAGTGACATAAAAAAATTATTGTGAAACCTAGCAATTGAAGTAACCACTATCAAACATAACCAAGCTGCTCCTCCAAGACCAGGCTACCAGAATTATCAAGGCGGAAGACCTTCATACCAACAAAACCAATATCAAGGAGGTGCATGCACAAATCCACAGGCTCGGACGACTACGCAAATAGTGTCAATGCCTACTCAATTAGGAGCTACTCAGATAAGTACAAGCAGAGAGCTGACCATAGGGTAGAATAAACTCGCTGAAGATATCAATCCTTGGTGCTTCCTCTGCAACGATGCGCATATGCCTCAGAATTATCCATGTGTAAATTTACAACAGAAATTTGCAGAATCGTGTAGCTAAGGTGTGGCACCAAATTCAGGAGGTTATATATATGCCTCTCCCCAAATGGAGAATGTAGTTCTTACCACACATATAGAAGGAATTTCCTTGGAATAAGAAAATTACATAGCTCCCGATCATACCCTTTTCTCATGGATGGAAGGAGAATAAGCGGTGTTCACATACAAGGAATCCATGTCAAAGACCCCGTAGGTGCAATCTGACTACAACACTCAATCAAAGAGGAGATTCATAGGTGAACCAGTCACTCCAGAGCCTAAAATCATTCCAGACCAACCCCCTGGTCCTTCCATAATTGCTCCATAGTTGTAGATGCACAAGGATATTGTTATAACCAGGGCCAAAGAACAAAAGCCTCCAAATCTACCACCTTTTAATGTAGTGGAAAAAATGAATAAATATTCTGCTAATGTATCCCTTTGGGACATCCTAGCTATTCCAGAGAAAAATTCATTGCTGCAGAAGGCCCTTCGGGAAGATGCGGTTGTTCAACCAATAGAGAAATTTTTCAAATAAAAGGCTACTGAAGCATCACCTCCAACAAAAGTTCTCACAAATACTACAAAGGAGACTTCAACTAAAGTCAAATAAGTGAAAACAAAACCTAAGCCCTTTTTATTGACTCTCATTGTGGGGAAGAAACTTCTTCATAATTCCATGATTGATTCTGGTGCTAGTACCACAATCATGCCTAAGCAAATAGCGGAAGCCTTAGGACTTAGCTATGAGCCCTTAAAGAATAGGGCTATGCAACTGGATGGGAACACAGTCAAAATTGTAGGTGTCATCAAAGATCTCTCCTTGACTTTATTCTCCTTCCCTAGCATCACAATTCTGCAAGATACTATGATCATAGATGTTCCTCCCATGTTTGGCCTCTTCCTATCCTAGGAATTCACCTCAAAGATAGGTGGATACCTTTATTTAGATTGGTTGCACTTAATTCTCAAGACCAAGCACAGAGCTAAAATGAAGATAATATCAAAACTTCTACATTCATAACATGTAGCCGATGAAGCCATGATCAACTTTGAATTCATTTATACTTCTTTCACCAACGAAGAAACTTATGGTATCGAGCTTCTCGAAGATGAGAAAGTAAGTAGAGATCAGATTGATCGAGAAGAGGTCCTCTTGAGAGAATACATAAACACTGATCCTTTTGGAAACTATCATTCTATCGAGTTAGGAACTTATGTCATCTATGATGAGGATCAAGAGATCTTGAAGGTAATAAAAGACCCCGTGATCGAACAAACTTTAGAGCTTTAGACATAGCACTTTGATGGTGCAAGATGCAAGGTTGTCACTGGTGTTGGGATATGCTTAATGTCTCCAACCAATGAAGAGATTCTCAGGTCTTTCTACTTCCAGTTCACTTGCTCAAACAATGAAGCCGAATATGAAAGCCTTGTGCAAGGGCTAACCCTCGCAGAGCACATTGGTGTCAAGAAAATAATAGTGGTTGGAGACTCTAAAATTATAATTAATCAAGTTAGAAACATCTTTGCTGCAAAGAATGTATGCATGCAATCTTTTAGACATAGGGTATGGGACCTCATTGAACGTTTCAAAGATTTTAACATCCACACACTGTTGAGGGAGAAAAATTTAACTATGAATTGCATAGCAATGATAGGATCTCAATTTGATCCTACTTCAGACTTGATTAGGAATGTCCACTCTGTGCGAGTAATCATCAGACCCTCCATTCTAGACAATGATTAGAGCTGAAAAGTGTTTAAAATTGATGAAAACATTGCCTTGTTCATCCAACAATCAGGGGAGGTTTATGATCAACTTCAACCAAAGATTGAAGAAGCATATGAAGGGTAGGCCATTCAATTGAGATCTAATAAACTTCTGAAAGGACTGGTCACTCTCAAAAATCCATTCAACTGTGATGATATGAGGAATGATAGGAGAAATTTTTTGGAAGACAAAGAAGACTATCTTGAGGTCGGAGAGGGAAAAAAACTAAAAGTCAGGAAAGAAGTTCCACAACATGACAAAGATAGACTCATGCACTTTTGTGAAAGATATGAAGGATTCATGGCCTGGTCTTATGACGACCTCAGGGTATATGACCCCGACATCATCCAGCACACTATCGATCTAACAAAAGGTGCTAAACCCTTCTACCAGAAGCAGAGGCTCATAAATTCAAAGATTGAAGCCTTGATGGCACAAGAGTTAAAAAATCTAATCCATTCCAAGATTATGTTTCCAATCAAGCATAGTACATCAGTGTGTAACCTTTTTCTGGTCCAAAAAAAAAATGGAGACATTTGTCTCTGTGTCAAATTTCATAACCTAAATTGAGCATCGCTAAAGTATCATTACCCACTGCCTTCCATGTAATCAATCTTGCAAAATGTGGTAGGTTTAGAGATGTTTTATCTGTTAGATGGATTTTTGGGATACAATCAAATCTGGGTTAAAGAAAAATATCAACACAAGACAACATTCACTACTACGTGGGGAATGTTCACATATGCTAAAATGCCTTTCGACCTCTCAAATGTAGTAGCCACTTTCCAATAGGTAATGGATATCGATTTCAGCGAACTGGTCAAAAAATTATTCTCATCTATTTAGATGATCTAACTATATTCTCAAAGTCTAAAGATGACCATTTTGATCATCTAGAAGTGGTTTTCAAAAAAATCCAGGAGTGCAAGGTATCTCTACACCCAAAAAAATGCATCTTTGAAGTACCGCAAGGCAAATTACTGGGACATGTAGTGTCCAAAGAAGGAATCACAATTGATCCTGAAAGGGTAAAAGCAATCAAGGAACTGCCCCTACCAGTTAACAAAAAATGAGTCTAGTCTTTTCTAGGGAACGTTAACTTTGTAAGAAAAATTATTTTTGATTTTAAAGGAATAATTAAACCAATCACCCTAATGCTGAAAATGGATCAATTATTCAAATGGATGAAAGAAGTAAGAGAGGCCTTCAAGAAGGTTAAGGATGTTATTTCTTCAGCTCCTATACTAGTAAATCTAGACCTATTGAAAGACTTCATAATGTATGCCTTTAGTAGCAAGACAAGAATCGCTACTATTTTGACTGAAAAGGACAATGGAGGAAAGGGAGAGAATTCGATAGCATTTCAATCCCGGATCTTGAAAGAGTATAAGATAAAATGCAACTTCATCGAAAGGCAAGCGTTCGCAATTGTAAAGGGACTCAAGAAGTTCTGAAATCTTATATCTTGCAATAAGGTGATTGTTTATGTCACACATTCCAGTGTGTGCTAATACATCATGGAAGGAGAAATCAATGATAAAAGTGCCAATTGGATCACTAAGACCCTTGAATATGACATTGAGGTTAGCCTAAAAAGATCGTCCAAGGAAGAGGATTGTGTGAATATTTGGTGCATGATGAAGAAATGAAAATTAAAGAAGGAAAATTGGAGTTGGTCCTAACAAATGAGTCTGAGCATGAAGGTTGTAGGCTGGCAGATAGAGTAAGATTTATGCACATTGGAAAATATTTGCTAGGACTCCCACCTCAAAAAAGAAGATTCTACCAACTGTAAAGCAACAAATACTCACTTATTGAAGGGTTCCTCTTCAAGAGGAATTTTAATGGTGTTTTTCTATGATGGGTCACCACAAAGCAAGCCAAGAGGATTCTCAACACCTTCCATAGTAGTCTTGAAGGTGTGCACTTCTTTGCGAAGACCACTACCATCAAAATCATGTGCAAAGGGTACTTCTAGCCTACTCTATTCAATAACACATACAACATGATAAGGACCTGCAAAGAATGCCAATTCTTCATAGAAAGAAGAACAAATTCTGCAATGCCTCTCAATCTGATAGTAGAAGACAAGACATTCACACAATTGGGGCTTGATTTCATCAGGATGATCAATCCCATCTCCAGTGTCGGCCACAAGTGGATTCTCACAACCATAGATTACTTCACGAGGTGGACTGAAGTCATGCCCCTGAAGAATGCAACAGAGGCAGCGATTGTGGACTTCCTCGAGGGGCTAGTAACAAGATTCAGCCTACCAAAGACTATCATTTTAAATAATGCTAAGGCTTTCCTAGGCTCTAAAGTATTTCAATTCACACGTATGCATGGAATATTCTTGAAGACATCATTGAATTACTACTTGTAGGGGAATGGCCTGGCTGAGTCGACTAAAAAAAATTTGGTCCGACTCATTAAAGGAATTGGGTCAAATAATGAGAAATATTGGCACAAGAACCTCTGGACAACACTCTAGGTGGACCACATAACTCCCAAGAAAGCTCTCAAAACTTTTTCATACAAGCTAGTGTATAGGAAAGAGGTATTGTTTCCCATCTCTATGGAGATACCTATGCTATAGCTGCTCAAATCCCTGGAAATTGAAGAAAATGAAGCTATGGAGGTTCGGATGGCCAAGTTGCTAGAAGTACAAGAGAAAAGGGAAAAAACCCTAATAGCCATGACTAATAGCTAGTAGATGGGTAAGATATGGTTTGACAAGAAATCTTTCAACCAAGGTCTGAAGTGCAGGGACCTGGTACTCAAATTCAATGAAAGGGCCGTGAAGCCTGGCCAACATGGAAAATTTGACAATCTCTGGGAGGTCCCTTTCAAAATAATTTGGTGCAAACAACATAATGCATTTGAATTGGAGAACATTGAACAAGAAGCACTGCGTATCTCGGTTAACGAAATTCACTTGAAATTGTTCAAATAAGCTTTAGTTACTCTAATAGTGTAAATATGTGCATAGTGTAATTATTTCCTTTTCGTGTTTTGTTGAACGGTCTTTCTAATAAGTTTCACCAGTGCAGGAAATAGATAAATTCATAGAAGCCATTATTGCAAAGAGTAGAAAAAGAAAATTCTACCCATGATACAAAAAATGATTCATGTACAAAGAATTAAAATTAACTTGTATTACAGAAACAAATGAAAATGAGACAAGAGGTTTAAATAAGCCAAGTACATTCATTATATATACTTTGATAAATACATTTTCAAAATGGCTCTGAGGCCATACATTCAAGTATGTCTATATACTACTCATCTTCTATATATATACACATATCTATATAAAAGAGGCATAAAGGTGTTTTAAACTTCAATTATTTGGAGTAGGAGTATTATATTCAACAACATGAGTATTGTTCTTGGTAGTAGGAAGGTTATCACCAACAACAATTGGACCAGGAGTAGTATCGTCAGCACCAAGAAATAGCGGTGGAGGAAACATGAGGTTCCTTAAATCCATTTACCATTCCACATCGTAAAACAACACCACATTGTAGCAACACAACATAGAGTGGCATGCACGAGTAGCTCTCTCACGATGCTCAACTAGCAAGAGAAGTTGAAACCCACTAAGGAATGGCACCCATGGTACCACCGCATCTTCTTTAATGTGCCTCTTCAGGTCACTCACAATAGGAAGGCCCAGGCCATAGACTACATGGTTCACCACCTCTCTAAGGCCGTCGAGGTACTTCATCAAGAAAATCTAGAGCGTCAAACATAGAATCATGGCCTTAGGAACCTAAATATAAAGCATTGAAGCAACAAAATGGGAGAAGATATCAGTATTCACTTGATACTTGTCTTCATATTCAATGCAATATCTACCTAGAACCCATTTCATGGCTATGATAGCCAGATAATGCTTGTTTTTGGTCATGCGCTTGAGACGCCTATTTAAAATCTCTCCTAGAAAATTCATTTGTGACTTATTATAGACCATACTAATTGGGGTGTTCATGGTGCCTAATTCTACTCAACTACCTAGGTTTGCGCTCTATGCAAATTTAAAGCTTACTCAGTTGCCTAAATGATAATATCAGCTAATCACCTAATGCCATTTTTTTCCAATCGCAAAGTATGATTTTATTGCTCGGATAGGGCCTATTTATAGAAATATCTTAGGTAACCTACATACCATAAACGTGAGTCCAATCGAGTGTTCACTCAAAAATTCCACCAAATGCATACTCGATTATCCAACCCAGTTGCGTTTACAGGTATAAATTTCTATGTGCAAGATTAAGGAGCGGCAACCAATTAGTGCAAATTGGTGGTAGTCCCAAGTGATAGCTCACACAAAAAAATGTTGATGTGTCACACTACTGGTAGTTTCGAACTCCAAAGATGAACACAAATCTTTTCTAAGTACTCATTACAACCTTGACTTAATTATTCTTTTTGGGATATTAATTGCCAAGGAATGCGAAAGGATAGCAAGCATTTGCATCGCCGGCTCAATTTCCCAAGAAAATCCTGTTGAAGGATGTGATCACTAATATAACTATGAATTCCTGTCTTTTCGAAAGGGCAAGTAATTCATTTCACATGAGCAGGAGAGCTGGTAGTACATGCTGAATTAAATGTAGAAAGGAAACCATTGTTTACCGGTTGAAAGAAAAAAAATGAAGAGAAAGCTAAGTATCCCATGCAAGAGCTAAATGAAGCATCAAACTTCTTGAGTACGCAAAAATATTTTGAAGTGCAAAATTGTTGAGAGAACCAAGAACTGTGCAGGATAATGGTGAAGCAGCTAAGTGTAGAGATAGTTGTAGGAGATTCACTGCTCTGGTGTGAATTGAATCCAAAATAATGGAAATAATTTATCTAGGTTTTTTGATTTAGATCCTTGCATTGTGCTTTAGGTTCCATTCATACTACACCAGTGTGCTTTCTTAGTAGAAGTTTGCAAAAAATGGAGGCAACCCAAGGTTTGTTGGCTTCTTCTGTGGCATTTGTCCTTGATGTCAAAACTACCCTGGGCTGGTCCCCTGGTATTTCACAGTTTGGCATTATGCATTTAACATGATTTGGTTATATATTTTAGGTTGGCATATTCATTTTTCATTGGCATAGTTGGTAATTACTTGATTGGTATCTTGGTTTTCATTTGATGGTGCTTAGTTCACTTTGATATAGTTGGCATTCTATTCAGATCTGTTATCTTTGGCTGGACTAATCTCTTGGATGCATGTACAATTCTTTCATACAGGTTGTTTGGCATGATTATATTTTAGTGATTACAATAAGATAATTGGAATATGATAAAGGGCTAAAGGTTTCGGCCTTTGATAATGTTTCATACTACCGGTTTTGGTTTAAATGTTGAAATCACATTTTTTGGGTTTCAAGGACTTATGAATTGTAGCCGACAATGGTTAAAGTTTAAATGTTACATACATCGACCTTTGGTGATTAAAATATAAGCCATTTAAATGGCTATCAGTTTTCATGTGAAATCATATATCTGTTGATTTACATTATGTGATTTTAAGTTACTTTGATAGTCTCCCTGCGACAAGCATATGATCACTTTGGTAGCGACAAAAAATGTGGCATTTTATTTTGGTGATGTGTATCTGACAACTCATCGGTTTTTTATTATGGTTGAGAGGTTGACTTGGCAGCAACAAAATTATAGGTATCTCGGACTTAAAAAACATATTCATTGTGTTTTATTCAGACTCCAAATGATTGTTTTGTTTGAAAAAGGGAAGTGTAAATCTTTTCGAAGAAGATAGTTGAGAAACCCTAGCCACCATCCAAAAATTGTAGAGCTAGTATTGAGACTTTGGTGAAATCTTGTTCGTGCTAGCTAAAATGAAGGAAGGAATTGCAAGGTAGTTGTTTGTCTCGCAGTTGGAAATGAAGGTTTTCTTAAGATTTTTGTTTGTTTTGCAGTTGGAAATGAAGGTATGCTTGGTGAATTGTATGCGATTTTTGTTTGACATTTGGTCGACATAAAATGGGGTAAATTCTTGACAATATCTTTATCATTTCAAAATGAAGATTGCAAAATGGTTTGCATTTGAAAAAAAACTGCATTTCTAGTTTTGGTTACTCGAGTTTGAGCTTGAGAGTTTTGATTATATACACAAGTTTCATTTTTTATTTAAGCATGGCTTTCTGACATTTCTTGAAGAGAGATTGTTATAGCGAAGAAGAGAAAATTATTTTGTGAAACATCAAAATTTATCTTTGCAGTGACAAGAAACTGGGTTTACATTGAAAATCATTGAATCTCAGATACTTTGAAAAAGAAGATGTTGACGCACAACATTCTTCAGTGTGCTTATTGAAATATTTATACATACTCTTCTATTGAAATTCTAGAGTTGAAAAATCTGAACTTCTAGGGTTTTGATAGGATGCTATAATTGTAGTGCTTTAAAAGAATTTGGTGCTTCTTGGAATGGGTATTCCTAAGTTTGTAAAAAATGGGAGTTGGTGCTCCTATTGAAGTTGGTGCTTCAGTCTTTTCGGTGTTGAGTTGGTGCTGCACCATTGTTACAGATTTGGTGCTCTTTGAATGAATAAAAGCAACATTTTATGAGTGGTTTTTTATACCCCATGAGGGTTTTTCCACTTAGGAAAATAATGTGTCATGTAGTGAAATTTGTGCAATTGTTGTTCAGCTCATGTGCTTAATTGTTTAAATTTTCATTCTATCTTATGTCAAAATAATTTCATGCAATGCTCTGATACTTGTTTAATGTTTCATTCTAAAAGGGTTCAAAGTATAAAGTTCAATTTGTCATGAATGTATGTTGTTAAATCTGTTATAAAAGATTGTTCAATCTGTCATAAAATGCATAGAATCTTGTGAATCTAAAGCATTATACAGAAAATTGTTCAATCAATTTTATATGAACAATTTATATTATGCTTTGAAAATGGTTTGTAAAGTCACTTCAAACAATTATTTTGTTTAAAAGTTCAGTGCTGTTAAAATTTCACTTTGCAATCAAAAGTTTCACTTAGTTATTTTCAAAGTCATCTTTTATATCTGCATTTCAAGTTTCAAAAGTTAAATTTATACATTGCTCTAATTCACCCCCCTCTCAAAGTAATTCAACTTCCAATAATTTGTATCAGAGTGTAGGGCCCTGCATTAGGTGTCATACCTAGGGTTGATTATGGTCTTGGAAGTCAATATGTCACATGTGCAAGAAGGTTCATCTGTTACAAGAGCTCCTTTGTTTGATGGCTCTGATTATGTTTTCTAGAAAATTAGAATGGAAACATATCTAATTTCTAATGATTTAGATGTTTGGAGTATTGTGCAAAATAGATATAATGTACCTGCATCCATACCCACTGATGCTGATGAGAAAAGAAAGTATTAAACAAATGCTAGAGCTAAACATGCTCTTTTGTGTGGTTTAACAAAAGAAGTATTTGTTAAAATCATGCATTGTAAGTCAACCTTTGAAATATGCAAAAAATTTGAGAATGTGTATGAAGGGAACGACAAGGTCAAACAGTCCAAAATACTCACTCTTAAAAACCAATTTCAAGATTTGAAAATGAAAGATGATGAAAATATTGCAGATTACTTTCTAAGAATAGATGAAATTGTAAATGCAAGAAGAGGTTTAGGTGAAAAAGTTGAAGAGTTTGATGTGGTTAGGAAATTAATCAGAACTTTGCAACCTAAATTTGAATCTAAGGTTTCTACTCTTGAAGAGAAAAAACATTTTGATCAGCTTTCCTTAGATAAATTACAAGGTATTCTAACTACAATTGAAATGAGAATTGGTAATACTAGTTCTACATCAAAAGAAACTACCTTCAAAGTAGAAAAGAAAGAGTTATCAGATGATAGTGAATCTAATTTATCAGATTGAAAAGAATCTCTTCTTCTCAAAAAACTCAAAAAGAAATATAAGGGTAAGATGCCCTTTAAATGTTTTACTTGTGGCAAGTCTGGACACTTTGTTGCTAAGTGTCCTTATAGTGATCAATCTAATGAGGATGAAAAACCAGAAAAATAGTATAAGAAAAAGGTTTTTAATCCTAAAAAGAAGTTTAATTTAAAAAAGAAAAAGAGTCTCTTTACCAGAAAACTTAGATGTTGAGTCAGATGACTCACTAGGTGATGAAGATATAACTTTATTCATGCTAAAGTAGATACACAAAAGACTTCAAATCAAGAATCAGAAAAATAGTCTGATTTAGAAAATTGTGAAATTGAATTGCTTTGTGCAGTTCAAGAAATAAAAAGATTAAAGAAAAAAATTACTTCTCAAGAGCACATTCCAAACAATATGATCACATGCTTACAAGTTGAACTTGATGACTCTAAAAGAGCTATGGATAATCTTAAATCAGTTCTTGTTGATAAAGATAAAGAGATTCAAAAACTTGAACAACAAGTTGTCACTCTTAAAAAACAAGTTGAAAGCTATGAAAGCACTATTCACTTGAATGACATACTTGGGAGACAAAAGCAACATAAAGACATGACTTTCATTGGATTCAACACTGGTTAGTGTTCAAAAACTTTAAGGCAGCTGGTAAGAAGCAATCATTTGAGCATAAGTGAACCAATTTCAGGTTTAATGCATTTTTTCATGGTTATTGCTTTTTTTAAAAATAAATTTGGACACAAAGTGAGCAATTGCATGCTTATGATGCCTAGAACACCAAGGTTTGGTCACAAATAGTTCTTTGGCTTTCCAAATTCAATTAGATGCTTCAAATGCAATACTATTGGTCACACATCCAAACAATGCACACAAAGTAAAAAATTACTGAAAAGGTTTGGAGACCCAAGTTTGTTCCAAGCATAGAACAATCCATGCTTGTACAAAATACCTTTCTTTCCAAAAAGAAGGCATTGTGGGTTTTGGATAGTGGTTGTTCCAATCACATGATAGGAGATAAGAACAAGTGTTTTAAACTTGAAGATTATGTAGGAGGTTTTGTAAAGTTTGGTGACAATACAAGAATTTAGATTAAAGGTAAAGGCTCTTTGCTTCTAAATGATGACACACCCATTTATGATGTGTATTATGTAGAAGGCCTTAAACACAATATTTTAAGTGTTAGTCATATTTGTGACAATGGTTAAAATGTTATATTCAACTCATAAGGATGTGCTATAAAGAAAAAATATTGTATTAAAATAGTTGCAACCGGATTAAGGACACAAGGTAATGTTGACAATCTCCTTGACTCTTCCAATCATGAAAGAAATGAAGGCATGTGCCTTATGGGTAAAGTTGAAGAGAATTGGTTATGGCATAAATGATTAGGAAATGTTAACTTTGACAATCTAGTTAGGATCAACAAAAACTAGAATGTGAGAGGTTTGCCTATTCTAAGCAAACCAGAAAATGTTGTTTGCAAAGAATGTCTAAGAGGTAAGCAAACAAAGGTTAGTTTCAAATCTAAAGAACATGCTTCAACTAAACCTTTGCAACTTGTACACATTGATTTATGTGGTCCTACTAGGACAAGGTCAATAAATGGTGAGATGCACTTCATGTTATTTGTAGATGACTACACAAGGATGGTTTGGGTAACCTTTCTCAAACATAAATCAGAGGCTTTTGACAGATTTAAAATCTTTCGTAAAATGGTTGAGAAAGAATCTGATATGAAGTTTAATGCTTGAGGTTAGACAAGGGAGGTGAGTTTACCTCTCAAGAATTCATTGATTAGTGTGAGCACATGGTATAAAAAGGCAATATGTTGTTGCAAGGACACCTCAATGGAATGGGGTTGTGGAAAGGAAAAATAGAATAGTGAAAGTAATGGCTAGAACAATGCTTGATGAAGCCAAGTTGTATGATATGTACTAGCAAGAAGTTGTTCATCCAGCTGTCTATAATCTGAATAGAGTGCAAATAAGAGTGAAATTGAATTTTAATCCATATGAGCTATGGTATGGTAAATCTTCCTCTATAAAGTACTTCAAAATATTTGGTTGTAAATGCTTTATCAAAAGACATGATGAAAACTTAGGAAGCTTTCAATCCAAATATGATCAAGGTATCTTTTTAGGATATTCTATACAAAGCAAATATTATAACTATTTTAATAATAGGCTAAATAAGATTGTTGAATCTGTTAATGTCAAGTTTGATGAAAAGTTGCTTCTAGATGAGGATCATGTGCATGATGTTGAAGAGGAACCTATGGTAGGTCTTGAAATTTCTCCCAAATCTGCTAAAGCAAATAATATACAACAAGAGGATGCTTCAAGATCTAAAGTAGTAACACCTCCAAATCATCCTTAAGATTAGATAATTGGGGATAGAAGTGCAGGTGTCTTGACAAGAAGGAGAGAAAAACTTGAGGAACAAGCTCAAATTACTAAAAATTTCTATTTAGTAACTGATTTTGAACCCAAAACATGTAGTGAAGCATTAGATGATGAATGTTGGTTAAAAGAAATGTAAGAAGAAATCAGCCAGATTGAAAAGAATAAGACTTGGGAGTTAGTCCCAAGACTTGATGACAAGAATGTCATTGGTGGAAAATGGGTTTTCAGAAATAAACTTGATGAATGTGGAAAAGTTGTAAGAAACAAGGCACGATTTTTGTGCAAAGGCTATGCACAATAGGAAGGTATTGATTTTGGTGAAACTTATGCACTTCTTTCTAGAATTGAATCCATTAGAATATTTTTGGCATACTCATGTTTTAAGAACTTTAAGGTTTATCAAATGGATGCCAAAATTGTGTTTTAGAATGGATATCTTGATGACGAAGTGTATATGGAATAGCCTGAAGGGTTTGTTGCACAAGACAAGCCTACTTATCTTTACAGGTTGAAAAAGGTCTTTTATGGTCTTAAACAAGCTCCTAGAGCTTGGTATTCAAGGTTGGACTCACATTTAACAACTAATGGCTTCACAAGAGGTGGTGTGGAGAACAACCTCTATGTCAAAATGGAAGGTAATGATATTTTGGTTGTTGAAGTTTATGTTGATGACATTATCTTTGGGTGTAATAATGATGTGTTATCCAAAAAGTTTTCTAAAATTAAATGGAATCAGAATTTGAGATGTCCATGTTAGGTGAACTAACATTCTTTCTTGGACTTCAAGTTTCTCAACTTGAACATGGAATTTTCTTGTCTCAAACTAAATATGCAAAGGAAACGCTTAAAAAAAATTAGATGGATGATTGTCATGCAACAAGCACTCCAGTGGTAACTAGTTGTAAACTTTCCAAAGTTGATGATTCTCCTAATATAGATCAATCGGAATATCGGTCAATGATAGGAAATTTATTATACTTGAATGCATCTAGACTTGATTTAATGCAAGTAGTTTGTATGGTTTCTAGGTTCCAATCTGCTCCTAAATAGACACATCTTATAGCTGTAAAAAGAATTTTTAAATACATTCAGGGTACTCTTGACTATGGTCTTTGGTATCCTAGAAATGATGGTTTCACTTTGATGGCCTATACTAATGCATATTGGGCTAGCTGTTTAGATGATAGGAAAAGCACCAGTGGTGCTGCATTATTTCTTGGTGATCGTTTGGTTGCATGGCATAGCAAGAAATAAGATTTTGTTTCACTTTCTACAACATAAGCAAAATACATTGTTTCTACATCTTACTGTACTCAATTACTTTGGATGGCACACACTCTTTCTGATATGGGTATTACTGTTAAAAAACTTTTTTCTATCTTTTGTGACAATACAAGTGTTATAAATTTATCTAAGAATCTAGTTATGCATTCAAGAACTAAGCACATTGCTATTAAATTTCACTTTCTTTATGAAAAGGTGTTGGCTAATGATGTTTTTGTGAAATATGTCCCTACTCAAGCACAAGTTGCAGATATTTTTACAAAGCCTTTGGCTAAGGAAGTCTTTGAAATAATTTGTTCTCGATTGGGAGTTGTCTCTCAATCCTTGCTTCGGTAGTGTTCTCTCATGGATTCAGGGGGAGCTTTCTAGCTCTCTTAGCAGCTTGTTGTTGATTGATCTGGTCTATTTGGTTGCATTCTTTCTCTATCTACAACTGGGTATTGAATGGTTGTTGTATTTCATGACATATTACATGTTTCTTCCTTTGTCCTTGTGACAAAAAGGGAGAGAAATATGAGTTTTGTTTTAGATGGCTAAGTTTTTTCCATCAAGGACAAAGGGGGAGTTTGTTGGCTTCTTCTGTGGCATTTTTCCTTGATGTCAAAATTGCCCTAGGTTGGTGCCTTGGCATTTCATAGTTTGGTATTATGCATTTAACATGCTTTGGTTATATATTTTAGGTTGGCATATTGATTTGTCATTGGCATAGTTGGTAATTACTTGATTGGTATCTTGGTTTTCATTTTATGGTGCTCAGTTCACTTTGATATAGTTGGCATTCTATTCAGATTTGTTATCTTTGGTTGGAATAATCTCTTGGATACATGTGCAGTTCTTTCATACAGGTTGTTTGGCATGATCAGATTTCAATGATTACAATATGATAAAGGGCTAAAGGTTTTAGCCTTTGATAATGTTTCATACTACCATTTTTGGTTTAAATATTGAAATCACATTTTTTTGGGTTTCAAGGACTTATGCATTGTAGCCGACAATGGCTAAATCTAAATGTTACATACATCAACCTTTGGTGATTAAAATATAAGCCATTTAAATGGCTATTAGTTTTCATGTGAAATCATATATCTATCGGTTTATATTATGTGATTTTAAGTTACTTTGGTAATCACCCTGTGACAAGCATATGATCACTTTGGTAGCGACAAAAAATGTGGCAGTTTCTTTTGGTGATGTGTATCTGAAAACTCATCATAAGGTTAATTTTTTATTATGGTTGAGACGTTGAATTAGCAGCGACAACATTATAGGTATCTTGGACTTAAAAAACATATTCATTGTGTTTTGTTTGACAAAGGGAAGTGTAAATATTTTCAAAGAAGACAGTTGAGAAACCCTAGCCGCCATCCAAAAATTGCAGAGCTAGTATTGAGACTTTAGTGAACTCTTGTTCATGCTCGCTAAAATGAAGGAAGGAATTGCAAGGTAGTTGTTTGTCTCACAGCTGGAAATGAAGGTATTCTTGATATTTTTGTTTGTTTTGCAGCTGGAAATGAAGATATGCTTGGTGAATTGTATGAGATTTTTGTTTGACATTCGTTTGACATAAAATGAGGTTAAATATTGACAATATCTTTGTCATTTCGAAATTAAGATTGCAAAACGATTTGCATTTAAAAAGAAAACAGTTATAGATAATTGCATTTTTAGTTTTGGTTACTCGAGTTTGAGCTCGAGAGTTTTGATGATTTACACAAGTTTCATTGTTTATTTAAGCATGGCTTTCTATCATTGCTTGAAGAGATATTATTACAAAGAATAAGAGAAAATGATTTTGTGAAACATCGAAATTTATCTTTGCAGTGACAAGAAATTGGGTTTACATTGAAAATCATTGAATCTCAGATCCTTTTAAAAATAAGATGTTGATGCACAACATTCTTCAGTGTGCTTATTGAAATATTTATACATAGTCTTCTATTGAAATTCTAGAGTTACAAAATCTGCACTTCTAGGGTTCTAATAGGATGCTATAATTGTAGTGCTTTAAAAGTTGGTGCTTCAGTATTTTCAGTGTTGAGTTGGTGCTCTTTGAATGAATAAAAGGAACATTTAATGAGTGGTTTTTTATACCCCATGAGGGTTTTTCCACTTAGGAAAATAATGTGTCATGTGGTGAAATTTGTGTAATTGTGTTTCATCTCATGTGCTTAACTATTTAAGTTTTCATTTTGTCTTATGTCAAAATAATTTCATGCAATGCTCTGATACTTGTTTAATATTTCATTCTGAAAGGGTTCAAATTATAAATTTCAATCTATCATGAATGTATGTTGTTAAACTTGTTATAAAAGATTGTTCAATATATCATAAAGTGCATAGAATCTTTTGAATCTAAAGCATTCTACAATAATTATTCAATCACTTTTATATGAACAATTTATATTATGCTTTGAAAATGGTTTGTAAAGTCACTTAAAAAAATTATTCTATTTAAAATTTCAATGTTGTTAAAAGTTCACTTTGCAATCAAAATTTTCACTTAGTTGTTTTCAAATTCATCTTTTATATCTACATTTCAAGTTTCAAAAGTTAAATTTGTACATTACTCTAATTCACCCCCCCAAGAGTAATTCAGCTTCCAAGAAGGTTTGCAAGAAAATATAAGGTGAGAGAATGCAAATTTTATATGATGCCATGTGTACAATGACAGCCGTCTATGTCTTTGAGAATGTCTCTTACACTTTTCCTAGTATACCAAATAGACCAGTGCGGGTGAATACAAGGGTTGCATAAAAGTAGAGTACCCACAGAGACCAGAGTCAAATTAAGGAGTGGGATAATATTCATGATCCCACCCTAAAAAAGAACCCTAAGAGTCTTTGGGAAGCGGCCTACAAAAGGATGAAGTGGAATGGTGACCTGAATTCCTTGGCATAGAAGTGTTGGTTTAGTGGGCTCCCACAATATGTGGTATCGTTTATGCACTACTGCACATAATTGGTCGATGAAGCCATCAAGCAATTCAACCTGGCTACAAAAACCATCGAGGGTCGAGAGCTAAGAGTTATCATCTGCAAAGAAGCTATCTGGGATATGTTGTGCATCACAGAACAAAGCCCCAAGGTAGAAATAATGGAGTCACTCACTCCAACAAAGGGAGAGACCCTATGGAGAACCATAGATCATGCTCTAGATTTTTATAACAAAGAAACCTCAAAGTACAGGGATGATCAAAATAAAAATATATCGAGACCGGTTGTGCATAGAAGTTTCAAGGAGGACATGAGAGAAGCTTTCTCAATGATGGAATTTGTTTGCAGCCTAGAGACTAACATATATATTGAGGATTTTCAACTAGGTTTGGGATTTCGGTTACATAGGTAGCACTCTCTTTTCTAGTATGAATTCACAAAATTCCTCATTCAGGAAATACTAAACCAAATAGCGGTGTATGAGACACAACCAAGGTTTCAGTTTCCTTCCTTGCACACATTTTTTTGCATTAGAACCCTAACTTCTTCCGAAGGCATATGGGTTGGCCATATGTGATGAAAATCAACAAAGAAAGATAGTATCGGTATGGACTCCTCTCCTCTCCACAACATATGACTATTACGCATTTTTAGATTATTTCTTGACTCTAATTTTGTAATATTTGAAAGAGGATGGTAGTATCTTGCAGCCCAACTCAGACCAAATCGAGTTCATGCAGAATTTCACTCTGAAGTGCAATTAGTTTTTTGGGGAGGATTTCACATTCATCCAAATGCGAGGCTTCACTGGAGAACCTTTCCAGCTTTTGGCATGTCTTAGAGATCAGATATTGGCCCTTGAAATGTTCAACCAAGTATCGATTATTGACTTCACCTTTTGTAGAAAAAAATCTAAGAAAGGCTTTTCAGCTACCCATTGAGCTTCAAAATAGTGATCATGGCCAAGAAGTAGACTCATGACTTGGTAAAGGAAAAGCTGGCTCATCTCGAACTGGTGTGGATCTATGATAAATGAAATTACAACCCTGACAATGACTTGCCGAATGAGTATGTCAATGTAATGCACAGTCCCTGGTCTTGCTGGGAGAAGCAGCGAAATCCAATGGAGGATACATATGACATGATGGTGGACCTATTCCATATTTCTGATGGAGATAGTCACCCAAAATGGCTCAATTTCTATTTTTGGACAAGGAAATATGATAAAACAAAGTCGATTAGGGGTACTCTTTGCAACAATTTGGTGAAGAATTATAATTGGAGTGAAGAGAAGATTAGAGATTTCTTGATTTACCAATAGGATATCCAGTGCACTGAGGCCCCTTATGAAGCCATAGAAATGGATGATAGTTTTGATAAATTGTGGAATGATGAGCATCCCAATTCTGATGATAGTGATGATAAGGATGCCGACCTGGAGGAGGCTGAGGAATGAACTAGAGAAGGAGCAGAACCATAAGTAGAGCTTCAAATGGCCTCAGCGTAGTAGAAGGGGAAGGCAATGAAGCAACCTAGAAAGGTTTCTTCAAATGTATGGTTAAAAATATCGTGTGTGAGGGCTTTGTTGACTCGCACCTGGATTGTAAAGAGAACCTGAACAACCCAATCGTAGCAGTCAGAGATCATAGTGGTCAAAGACTTGCCACCTTCCAAACTACAACACATTAAAGCATCTTCTAGAGAGTGCTCACAAGAGCCTGATGCAAGCCAAGAGCCCAAAACAAGCCAAGGATCGCAATCATCTACATTGTAGGTATCTTTCACTCCCTCTTATCTTGCTTCGTAGTCTTTAGTAACCCCTACTGTGTCTGTGACACCACTCACTAGAAGCATTGGCCCATCCTTTTCCACCTTCTCTTCCTTGGTCGTGGGACATTTTTCACAATTCTCTCATGTTGCACCATGTACCTTTACTCCTCCATGGATCTTTACACCTTTCACTTTGGCCTATTTTGAGTCCGCCAGCACTTCACATTTCGCCTCCACAGCCTCCATTGATACCACTCTTGCAGCTGTTGTGTTGGCCCCAGTCTAGTCTATCTAATAGATGCAGTTTTCCTTGACAATGCTTCCCACAAGTCCTATCATTTCACAAGTCGAGCATTGGAATATCCCTCTTTTCTCTCCTTAAATAGTCAATCTTCCAAAGAAGGAATCTCTCGAGATCGTCACCCTCTCATTTCCTTTTGCCCTTCCTCCTAGTGCACCTTTCACAAGTGGGCTCATTGGATCCCCAATAAAATTCTTGTTGGAGGGTGATAAAACTAAATAGGCACGAAAAATCAGAGTCGAGAAGAAAAAGGCCAAATATTCTAAAAAGCCGGTTGAGCCGAAGGTACAAACTATCTTCAACGAGGCACAACAATCGCTACACTTTGCGACTATGTACCCATCTGTTATAAAACCACACAGAGAGATGTAGCCAGATGATTACAATATGTATGCCATGGGGCTCGACCTAAGCATAGTCTGACCATAGGATAAATTTGAACTCATGGAGGAGACTCAATAGGTTGTGACCACCGACTTTCTTAAGTCCAGCTGCCAGCTAAAGAAGCACTGAAAATCGTCAAGGAGAGGATCAAGGTCTTGTTGGCAAAGGAAAAGGAAAGGGATGTTGAATTTAAATTCTTATCTCGATAGACAAAATTAGAGTAGGCTAAGCTTTGGGAGGAACTTGCAAGCTTCCAATCTTTCGATCACAATGTGATCATTGCGTTGTAACAAAAAAACAAAGGCTATCAAGACCAATTCGCACGGGTAGAGCAAGAAGTGCAACAAAAGAATGAAGACCTCAATTGCCAACGCACTCAACTAGAGCAACAAATGTAGTAGAAGGATGCGGACTTTGATACCTATTGGACTCAACTAGAAATTGAAGTTTAGGAATTGAAATCTTCCCTAGAGAGATCAACAACAAAAAAAGAACGAGTCGAGGCAAGCTGGATCGTAGAATCGAAAGTCTTGTAGGGACAACTCATTGTAGCGAACCAAAAGGTTATGGAGCTGACACTTACTATTGAATTGAGGGACATGAAAATTAGCCTTTTGAAGAGTTTTTCCTAACCTCCTACCACCCAGTTAGACCTCTTTTAGGTAGCCTAGCAGCTATATGTTTTGTACTGGGAAAAGGTTAAGGACTTCTGCATGACCCTCCAGCCAATGCTCCAATTCATGGAAGAAGCAATAGGTTTAGGTAGGGAGGTTCGTGGAATGATTGAGCGTTTCCCTCAATCTATCGCAAAGAGATTTATTGAGGCCAGGAAGTTGTTGGATAGGCTATATATGGTCCTAGATGAAGTCTTGGAAAACGTAGGGATTGAAGACAAGAAGGCTACTGCCAAAACAGCTAACAGGTTTATCCACTACCACACGGCCATCCTCAATGCTAACGAGTGTTGCACTACATTGGACTGAACCATGAATAGCATGAAAGAAAGGTTCTCCCACCTAAATCAGATGGGCTTAGCATCCCCTTTTATTGAAGATGAATTGGTGGCCACGACAGAGCATGTAGAAAAATATATTGAAGAGAAGCAGCAAGATGCATCCACTTTTCAGAGCTTCAATTAGCCCATTACGATGGAGGATATTGAAAGTGTCACCCTTCTGATAGTGCAACTACTTTTCAACTCGAGTCTTGGGCTGGTATATCTTTGATGTTGCCTTACAAATAAATGATCAATCTACATGGAGCGCAAGAGAATCTATGTGACATATCGACTCCATTTGATGCCGAATGGTTTCCTCTACAGACCACCCTCTCCAAACTACGATCACATCACCCCTAGACAAGAGTTTGTTCTGTGAACCAAAAATTTTGGGTCTCTCATTCTATAGGTGAAACGTCCCTGATAATCACCAAAAGTTGTGAAGATAAATTTCCCCAAGCTCCCTTTGGGTTATTTTTTATTTTTTCTAAGAACCGGCCCATGCCTTATCTTTGAAATCATCATCGAGTTCCTTTCGCAAGAGTTTCCTTTGAGTATTGCCATGTGTCTGCCAGGCACCCTTCACATAGATTTCTCCCTTCGCTATTCCGAAAACTCCCACCATGCTTCCATGTCTGAGAAATTCACACACTTCAAGGCTTCTTCTTTTTTCCTCCCCATCAGACCCCGACTACATGCCACGTAGCATCAGTCTGCAAAAATTTCTTGGCATCCCCCACCAGTAGTGTCATTTGTAAGGAAGACCTCCACATGTCTTCAACATGCAAGCCTTCATTGTAATGAGGGAGGAATGAACCTTGGGCCCCAACATGTTTCCACATGGATCTTCTAAAGGCTTTATCGTGTAAGAGTAAGGAGCAAGCAACAACCTCACCATTGTTGCCATGTGTTCTAATGGTCATCATGGAAAGGTGACACATGTCAGCACTCTATTCTATTGGGACCACTACTATCATTCATAGGGGATGCATTTTCCTCAAGGGAAACCACATTCATGGATCAAATATTTTCTATTGTAACAGACGAGGGAATCATTTCTATATGCATCATTGCTCATGATCACAGGATCTTTTCTATTACTGGCTCACTAGGCGGTGGGATTTTAATAATAAATACTGCTTCTTCTTTGGAAGCAAGGGTTGGGAATTTTCAGAGAAATTTGCGGAAAGACCTGTCCTTTTGTAATTTTTTTTACATTGTATAAGATTCATAGATTGTGCCATTGTTCGGCCTTTTTGTTTCTTTTCCATTTGATAAATTTGTATACTATGTCATTATTGTATTGAGTGATTTTCTCACAGACTTCTATAATTTCAATATAAGATAGTTGATTAAGGCCATGTCTTAGACTCTTCTTTTTAGTAGATATGTGGAAGTTATTTTAAGTCATTGAATAAGTTGTTCAAATTTCCATTTTTATCTTTGTTGTTCTAAGACATAGCACATTGTTGAACGACCCTTAAATCATATCCTAAGGATAGGTTTATCATGCCCATATCTACTTTTTGGCGCATTGCCTTAGATTAGATTTATTCTACATTCATTCCTTTTTATCCCTTTTCAACCCCCAAATTACAGAAGAAGCCGACTTCTTTAAAAACCTGGAGGTCATTCAGTTTAGCACAATAGGTCCCCTCTTTAACTGAGTTTCCCATTAAGGTTGTTACCTTGTCAATTTTTGGCATCAACAGGACCCATACGCCCAAGGTGGTGTATGAGTCCCAAATCACCAAATCTAGAACACATAACCCAAAAACATGAATTATCCTAAGTGATCTTCCTTAATAGTCTTAGGGCCTTCACCATTGATGGATAAAGATAATAAAATAAATGTATAATAAAAATCAAGATCTCTATATCTTTCAAATTTTTCCTTACCTAATTTGATCTCCTCAATGCTAAAATTTTTGGTTCTATATCCTTTGAATATATATCCTCTAGTTCTAGGTTTCATAATTCAATATTTTCTTCTACCAACTAATTTTTAGATTCATCTTTTCTATTTTTTTTAATTTATACATAGATCTAACCTCTTCTATTTCTAATTGAACACTTTCAAGTTCTTTCTTTGGTTGTTTCTCATATTTCAAAGTCCTTTTTCTTTCTCTAAAAATGACATTATGACTATATTTCATTTACTATATTTTAGAGTTCTATAACTTATACCAATAATATATCTCATAAATATAGACTTTGTTGATTTATAATCTAGCTTAAAGTATTTCTTTCTTTGGAAATATATACATATAAGTATCAGAACCAAAAACCTTTAAATTTTTTAGTGAAGGTTTCTTACCATTCCATGTTTCCTATGGATTTTTATCCAACAATGCTAAGTGGGTGACCTATTGATAAAAGAATGAGTTGTTACTGTTCTTAGAATTTCCTATCTAGAACTGCACAAATAAGCATGCTTTGAGCCTTGTCCATTAGAGTTCTATTTATTTTTCAAAACTCCATACTACTATTGTTTATGAGGAGAGGTCTTCTACCCTTCTATTCCACATTATTTAAAAAAAATATTGAATGCATTTGAACAATATTCTCCAATATTGTCACTTATTGAAAACTTTATTTTCTTTTTTATTTTATTTTCTATAAGAACTTTACAATATTTAAATTTATTTAAAAAATTTGATATATTTTGTAGAAAATACACCCAAGTCTTTCTTGGAGGGAATCTATAAAATTAAAATGATACATATATTTTCTCCATGATGAAACTTTTTTTGCTCCAAAAACATCACTACACATTAAATATAAAAGTCCTAATATTTTAGTACTAAGAAAGCATCATGTGAGTTTACTTTCTAAATACATAGTGTTTACAATAATCAAGTTCTAAAGGTCAATATGAAATTCCTTCAATCATACCTTTGGGTTTTAGATCTCAAAGACCTTTCTCTCTAAAATACTCCATCTATTGATGCCACAATATTTTCTATTTTGTAGGTGGTATAGGACCCTGATCTATGATATTAGTTACTTCAATAATGTGAGAGATATTACATCCACCACTTACATAATGCTTGTGTAAATTTTCAATAGTTTTCTTAGAAGGAGTTACCAACTATTACCATATCACCACAAACCATCTTATAGATATCTTTATTTAATACCACCTACATTCTTACATCATTTATTTCTTTACAAAAATTAGATTTCTTTCCAAAATCAAAATGTGTAATACAAATGGAAGGATTTTAATTATTCCATCATTCAATCTAATATTTAATTTTTATCAACCTATAATATTGTATTTCAAATCATCTCCTAAGATAACTTCTCATCTATTGATTTATTTATAATCACTCAACCACTCTTTATGAGGAATCATATGAAAAGAGGCACATGAATCTATTAGACATCATCATGGTATTCATATAGTCTCACAACAACAAAATATATATTCTCTGGATCTTAAACTGAGGTAATTTATTTTTTAGAAAAATATTTCTAAAATCAGTTTCCCTTCTCGGCCTCTTCAGATAGACTATTCCTCTTACAAAATCCTATTTTACCATAATTTCAACACTATATCCAATTTTTATCTAGAGTATTAGATTTACCTCTGGATTTTAGTGTCCTATCCCATAAAATTTAATCTCCTAAATTAATTTTGATTTCTTTAATGGAAACACCCTCTTACAACCAAGGCATCCTTCAATTCCTAATCTCCTGAAGATTTTTTCTCATTTATTTTGATAGTAAGGATGTTTTTTATAAAATAAGCAGCATTTACAGCATGTTGTACCCTTTACACAATGATACTAGAGGTCCAAAAAGGAGGAATACCATTAAAAATCATTTTTTTTATAGTAATAGCATACAAGAGACAAAGACACAGCCAAAAAAAAGCAAAGAGACAACACATCAAAAACCAAACCACTAATTGTCTATACCTTCCCATTTCTTGACCAAGAGGTTTAACACATCTTCCCCAATCTAGTTGGGGCCTTCATCCATGGTGTTATTGTCCATTTCCTCTTTGAACACATTTGAGAGCATGAGAGCCAACCTATGAATCATCTTGATAGTGAACCAGGCCAGGCAGTTGACTTTACGATTCAACTTAGCAACCTACTCCTGCAGCTGATGGGGAGTACTATCTCTCAAGAGCACAGTTGCTCTTTCTAAGACCTAATATTTGGTATTACCAAGGTATTCTTCTCTACCCTACTCATTGGTCACTCCTAAGACCCCTATCTCCTTATAGAACTCTCCACCAATTTCAAACACTCACCTTTACTCTCACACCCCTACTAAGTACCTTTGGGCTCAGCTTTTCCACAACGTTTCCCAAGCCATTCTTGGGACTAGGAATAGGTCTTCCAACTATTACTTGGGTGATCTTACTCCACTCTGATCCATCTTGTTGGATTCTTTCTTCATTTTTCCATCGAGTTCATTTAAACCTTGTTTTTAGGCCTTGTAGCCTTTTTGGTCAATTAGGCCTCCTAAAACCAGTGTTCTTGGCATAACTCCAAGAATCCTTAAAATATTTATGGATTCTCTCTATATACCTCCTAGGCTCCAAGATTTCCTAGGTTTTAGACCTCCTTGGTGTTCGTACATAGGTCTGTCACCAAACCCCTATTTTCAAGGGTTTCTAGGGTATGTGACACAGTCTGGTTTCTTTCACTTAATTCAGGGATCTAATGGCCTCCTCTGCACTTCTCCTTGCATAAACATGTCCAAGAAATTTACCCCTACACCTCTACACCATTTATTGGCACAAACCAATCCATTAAGCAAGCCTTCTTGCTTCTGTTCTATTCAAGCAGCTAGCCAAAATGCCCCTGCACTCACCTAGAGCTTGATGAAATTATTAACTCTCCTACAAAAAGAGACTCCATAGACCATATTTAAAATATATACAAGGTACCCTACTAGATTCCAATAGGCCATGGAAGTTCAGCCATGGGAATTCAAGTGGGGAGCATCCTTTACAAAACTGGCCCTGAACTGGGCAGTGAAACAGTAGAACACAAGAATTTACAAAACTATTAACTAGTCATTCCAAACAACTAAACCAATGCCACAAAAGGTAGTTAAAAGTCACAAATTAAAGGTTCAATTCATTAGTTCACTCCTTTCAATCCATTAATTGATTGGATCAAGGCTCTATTTCAAAAGCACAGTCACAAACTTGTTCTTTCCAAGTCACAATACGTACTTCCAACTCTTCCAACTCATCCAGCTGTCAGGTTAGGGTTTTTTCTTAGCTTATATATCCTATCCCCACATGTTGGGACCCTTAGGTTGGGCCTCGAACAACATAAAAGCTTCCTAGTGTTTAGGAAACGGTGTCATGACAACTCTGTAGGATGTCCTAAGAATACACAAACTCAAGACTCCAAACAAACTTGCCACACACACACACATCAAATCAACCTTGGGACTTTATAAAATAGTCCTTATTACCTTGGTGGTTGGATAGAACCACCTACAAGCCAAAATTTACCAAGACCTTTCAAAAGACCTTAAGGTGCTCCTGCACCAACAGCACACCGAGCTCGTCCACCTTATTTTCCTTGCTCTAGATCTCTGCATTAGCACCAACCCTAGAATCCGAGGACTTGGTAGAGTAATTTTAAAGCATCTAGTTCAAATCAAAGAAGTGACTAGAGTCTTCTATGGGTCCTTTATCTTTCCACTTCTCAGTAGCTTTAGTGCCTTCAATACTGTTGCCAGTATGAGTTGAGTCACTGGATATGTCATCAATAGGGGTCTCCTTCTTGTGTTTTTCCAACCTATGGGACCTTCTCACACTTGTCTATTATGTCCCCATCTCAAAGCTATCACCCACCACCATATCACCTTTAGAATCATTTTCCTTGGCACATTTACCTTCCTTAAAGAATGAAAGAGCCCTTAGAAGCTGAGACACATTTTTCCCTTTATTTTTAGTTGCAAGTCTGCTAACCTTATTGTGTTTTAACTCACAAATCTTAGTTCTAGCACTTGACTAGGCCAACCTGACCTCCTTTTTCTTTTTCTTCGAGGGAGGAGTGTCTAAAGTTTCAATACCAGGATCATCCATAGGGATGGGGGATTTCCTCTTCGATCCCTCCAAAACAACAAGAGAAGGGTTAGCAGGGTTATTTCCCCAGGGTTCCAATTCTTCAATGCGCACAACCGAGATAGGTTTTGGAGGGACTAGAGTCAAATGGAATTGGTAGATCCTATGGATAAGGCCTTGGTGTAGAGGTAAAGGAGGCAAATAATTAGGGTTAAGAGTTATAATTTCCTAGAATTCCTTGCTGGAACTTTCTAGAGAACATAGCAAAAAGAAAGGGAAGCTGTAGACATGGAAAATGTGCAAAGTTCATTTTGGCACACCTGATCTCGATTACTAACAACGTTTCCTCTTAGATCAAATTCTCAGCATTTCATCACTTTCTATCCTTTAATTCAATAAATCACTATTTATTGGATTAAGTCTATCATCCCCTTACCTTAAATTAATCAGTTTAATTCAATTAACCCTACATTACTGTTTAATTAAATAAATCATTTTATTTGATTAAAATCTCTAAAGTCTTCTCAATTAAATTAAATAAATTAAACCTTATTTGATTTAATCTAACATTCCTTCTTTATTTAATAAATCATTTCCTCTCAATTTTGGACTTAAATCAATTCATAAATCTAAGTCTAAATTGTCACATCACCTAATTCTTCATTAAATTAATCAAAACATTGATTAAGTTAACCCTTCTCACTAAAACCCTCTAGAGAATGCAGCTTGCACAATAAATCAATTACTTTGATTTATTAATTCTCCTATTTTCCTTCACAAAGCATCAAAAAGGGAATATTCCTCTTTTGAATTCAAAAAGTCCAAGTGGACTTGGTCCTTCCAACAAGGCATTAAAAGCCTCTTACATGTCCTTGACCTTGAGCCTGACATTAAATTCATTTCTTTTCCCTCTTCAACATGTCATTTCTCAAGTTTGAAATGCCACCTAATTGCATTTATTGGCACATTGGCCAAAACTTGCACATTCCTCATCCAATCACATTTGGACAAGTGGAACAATGCCATTGAACTATCTTTTATCCCACATTGCTTGTTTTCACTCATTCTTCCAAGATTTAAATCTATAAATTGGAGACTCTTCTCCTCAATCTTCATCCACAACTCATATGCAAAGTTACTCTCTTCAAGTGAGAATTGATTTTGCTATTTTCATCCACACATTCACAACATCTCACATTTTGTATCAAGGTTATGCTCAAATCTCTTTGGATATTTGACCATTTCTCTCATTCAATCAAACATTTGCAATTAGGAATTGGGAAAGGGCCAATTGCAACATATCATTGGCACCAATTCCCCCATAAGATCTTTAACTTATTTGCTTAATTAGGATTTAGTTTAAGTTTCTTACTTCATGTTCTTCATTTTTCCTAATTTTAGCTTAATAGGTGGATTTCATGAGGAATCCTTTAATCTTTACATGCATTCTTGAACTAACACTAACAATGTTTGACTTCTTTGTGCATTTGCAGGTTTAGGGGTTCACATTTGACACGTTTTTATTTCAAAATTCTGCGGTTTTTTCACATTTTTTGGTCATATATAGGAAACTGCACCATAGACTAGACACGCGGCACTGTATTGCACCACAGACTCATATGTGGCACTATATTGCACTGCACCTCCCAAAGCCCATGGCACCATATAGCACCGCAACTGCTTCCCGTGCTCCAAATTTCAAATTTTACCAAACACTGCCGCACCTGCGGTCCCTGTTTCTGCAAAGCATTGCAGATAGTCAACCATGCAACGCTGTATAGCACCACGTCTATTTTTAACCAGCACCACACCCGCTAAGGAGCACCGCATTTGCTAAACTCCGCTGTGGGATCAATCCAGTTTTTTAAATTTGATTTTTTTTTTAATATTAACTTGATTTGCTATTTTTTTTTTTCCTTTTTTCACTCTCTGTTTTTATATTATTTTGTAGGATGGAGGCAAAAGGAGAAGTTCATAATCATGTAATCTTCACAAACCCAAAGTGTTTCTAAACACTAAAAGTGTTCTTTAACACTTCTTGAGAAAATTTGTTAAAATCTTTGGCCTTAGGAAAACTAATTTTACTTTGGGCTTTAAAAAATGTTCAAATTCTCTTTTATATATCATGTTCATGTTGTGCAAAGTGTTTCTAAACACTTAAGTGTTCTTCAACAATTTCTTGAAAATTTGTTAAAATCTTTGACCTTAGGCTACTAATTTTTCATTGGGATCTAAAAAGAACAATCAAACTTCGTTTTTTAAAAGTTGCCAAGGGGCTAAAAAGAATTTTAGACACTTACTAGTTTTCAATTTGGATTTAAAATTGGACAAGGCAAACTTCACATTTCATTTTGGTGCTTCTAAAATGAACTCATCATTGCTTTGAAGGATAAAATTGAACAATTGTCTTTTATGTTTTGCAAAATTTTTCACAAATTAACATCACTAAAATACATATGCGCTTCTCTTGCGCTTTATAGCGATCTTAAGAATCAAAAGTATTTTAGTGATATTAACTTGTCAAAAAGATTGCCTCCACACTTCAATTTGGGCACTTAAAATTGAACAAAACATGTGATTCTGAGCATGACATATTGCGGAGGTTTTCCCCTTTGTTTGTCAACAAAAGTTGTGTAAACGACGGGATATGTTTGTTCGCTATTGTTTATCTTAGAGGGCCTGCCTTGTGGGAAAATGTACTCACCCAAGGGAACGACCCAACTGGGAACATGCTAAAGCCAAGCGACTTCCACCCGGGATATAAGTGTGGATATTGGAACAAAGGCCAATATCACAAGGATTATTTTGATGAGATGGAGAGCAATGGACTCTTGCCGATGTTGGATAATCCCCCACGAATGGAATGCCCGAATTAGAACCCCTTGTTTAGAAAAAGGCCAAAACCTTGTCTATCTTGTTGGTGCAAAAGGTCATGTCCTTTGAAGCCACCCCACGTAACATGCGGTCTTGTTGTGGAAATGGAAAGTATGCCATGGGAGATTCATGGGTACTAATGCTTGGCTGACCCGAATAAGTGAGTGTCTTGGAGGGGAGCTAGTGTGGTCAAGCATTTAGCCATTCGCACAAGATATGCACAGCTAGATTTATCCAAATGGGAACCCAACAAGGTATTGTCTCATCAACCTAGGAGTGTAAAAGTGCTTGGAAAAACACATTGTTTGATCTTAGAAACATTTGAGAAAACGAGCATACACAGAAAACCTTGAAATTTCAAACACCTTGTGGGAAACAAATACCTATTGACGAACTTTCCCACTCTTGCTTTCCCTAGGAATCACATTCCTAGAGGTTTCTAAGTGCACAAGTTCTACCATCATTTGTTTCCAATAAGGATAAGCATAAGGAAACTTTTGCCCTATTTTCCTCAATTTCCACACAAAGGACCTTGTGGGATGAGAAAGAGAATGGGACACTAGACATGTAGTTTGAAAACCTAAGCAAGCAAGTGTCTTGGATAAAAAGAACCTCATTTAACCAAGATAAAGGGATCAATTGAATTACACATGTGGTTTCTAACATGATTTCCCGCAAGATTAAAATCCCAAAGCCAAAGTTCAAGAAAGTGAGTCTAAAAATCTATAAGCAATGCCTTGAGATGCTCCTTGAAGTAAGGGAGAGACTTGTATACAATTTCTACAAAAAGGCCTCAAGGAACAATCCTGCATTATATGCATTTTATTGCCAACAAAATCCCGAACTTTTTCAAAGGTTTGCATTTCTCCCATAGGAAGTCTAAGCGTGTTCTTCAATACCGAGGTTTTGTAGAAAGAGTCGCATCTAGGTTAAGATTCAAGATCAAAGTTGTCATTTCCATTCATTCCTCCATTGAATCAAGTCTCATTTCATCATCAAACCTTTTGAGAACTCTAGAAACAATCATCATGCTAAACTTAGAGGGCTAAATCAACATCATCATATCTTGGCTTAAACACCTTAGCCAAAATAGTCTTAAACCATTAAACAAATTTTCTTTAAGATAACACAAATTCTTAAAGTCTATTAGTTCTCAAACACATTTGCATAACACACCTTGTCAATTCATCTATTTGTGCAAGTTCCCCCAGGATAACACAACTTCCTAGGGAAAACAACTCAACAAACAATCTTGTTTAACTTAACACATCTAGTCAAATTATCATAATCAATCAAATCAAAAGCCCTTACAAGTTTAGCACATACCTTCAAAAATTTCTCCAAAGGTTTCACTCACTCATCCCATCCATTTAACCCATCACCATTATCACCATCTTTCATCTTTTAGCTTCCTTAGTTCCTCTCTTTTGGACCTAAAGGATTACGATCAAACAAATCCCTATTTTTATGGTCCAAACAAGATCTCAACATAAGAAGGGCATGGAGAATATTAGAGAAATATCAGCTTCTATGGACATGAGTCATCTAAATACCGAAGTGAACCTAGTAGGATTAAGCAACTCTCCCTTATCATCACAAAATCATCAAGAGGAGACTCATCAAGAGGACAACACAAATGAAGACATGGGGATGACACCAAATGAAATCATGGAAATGGTTCAAAATCTAGAGAACCACAAAGTTGTTAGTTCTATGTTCAAATACCTAAATACGATAGCAAGAGGAGGGGTCATGCCCCCTCCCGACCTTAACATAAGCACTAGTATAGATACATCCCCATTGCCAAACATCAATCAAGAAGTTCCTTGCATCACATCAATCATCACACCAACCTCCACGAATGTGAACAAGGGGAGTGCCATGTTCCAGGAATTGCAAAAACACCACCTTGTGGCTAATAAAGAAGCAATCATCACCCCCACACCAGCTACATCTATTCTAGAAAATCCATCTCACCCATACGTCCCACTCACATCTCATAATCGCGCTGGTTCATCCTCATTTCATGCCACACCAGCCTATCAATTGAACATACCAACTACCCCACCGCACGAGGAAGTTGGCTTGCTTGGAACAACATAAGCTATCAATCCTTTCTCTTTCCAAATAGGTGCATCATCCCTTCCCCCGCTTCTGTTCACATCTACATCACCTCCTAGAATAGGTCTTCCACCATTTCCCATCGAAGTTTTTTCTAATCCAAGCAATCTGACCACCACTTTGAACCCGCTTATTTTTCCCATATCCTCACAACAAATTGAAACTATTCCCATCACCACGGTTAATGCATCTATTGGTCCTCAAATCTCCCAAAGCATGCCTCCTCAAGGACCAATTGTCTCAAACACCCCTCCAACAACCCAAATCACAGTCACCACCACAATTCCTCCACCCGCCATGATAGTTGGGATGATTCTTGTTCCACCACCAATCCCACCAAAAGCCAAAAAAACAAATTCATTCACCACTCTAATCCAAACCTGCCAAAAGGCAAACCAACAAAGATCGCTCCAGCAAAAGCAGCAAGCCCAAGCCCAAGCCCAAGCCCAAGCCCAAGCTCAAGCCCAAGCCCAAGCACAAGCTCAAGCCCAAGCACAAGCTCAAGCCCAAGCTCAAGCTCAAGCCCAAGCCCAATCTCAAGCCCAAGCCCAACAACAAGCACAAGCTCAATACCAAGCAGAATTGCAAGCAATCCATCTACAAGCCTACCAGCAAGCCCTGCAAGACTTTCAGGCATAGCATCAAGCTAAATAACAAGCTTTATTGGCACAACAGCAGCTCGACCAACAACAAGCATTGTTAGCGCAATAGCAACTAGACCAACAAAAAGCGTTACTAGCTCAACAACAAGCTTCATGGGAACAATAGCGGATGGACCAACAACAAGCGCTATTGGAACAACAATAGCAAGATCAACAATAGGCATTGTTGGCACAAATGTAGGCTTACCAACAAGCCTTAAACGCACAACCAAGCTTGCAGCAAATTCCCACCACGCGCACTCCCCAAATGCCTTCTAACTCATTCATCCCACCCCCCGATCCAAGCAGAGATGTTGCAACACAAATCAAACTGCTCTCGTAGTAGGTGTTCGACTTGCAAGTAGGAAAAACCACAAGGACACCAAGAAACTTGTGCCCTTATCCATTCAATAGAAGTCTCACCATGGTACCATTTCCAAAAGGATTCGAGATCCCCAAATTTGATAAATACAATGGAACAGGCAACCCTGAAAACCACGTCAAGGAATTTCAGGTGCACTACATGGAAGTCGCATATGATGACACGTATCTAATGTGGCTCTTCCCCTGAAGCCTGATTGGTCCAGCTATGGAATGGTTTTCTCACCTACCCATAGGAATTAAAACATTCGAGGAAATTGTGGAGGCTTTCCTTAAGAATTACACTTTCAATATGGGTGCAGATGTTAGTTTGGAAGAATTATCTGCACTCAAACAAAGAAAAGGAGAGTTATTTGCATCCTTCTTGCAAAGATGGCAATCCAAGGCCAATCAGAGCAAGTGGACCATGCCAGAGGAACAACAAGTTTGCACCATCGTAGCCAACCTAGATGAAAACTTGGCATTCTACCTAAAAATGCAGTGCAGCACATCTTACGATCAACTAATTCCAAAGGCGCTCAACATCGAGAGAGCCCTTACTGCGTGAGGAGGTGCACCAACATTCACTCCACCATAGGATAACCTCCCGTCTAACAACTACAATGATAAACCGTGAACCTAGTCAAGGAATAAAAATATCATGAATGATAGTGTGGTCGATGCTAAGGTAGTCATCAGTCCTCCTAAGAAAAATACCCAAAATCATCATCAACCACAAAATCATAATCACAACAATGTGCAAACTAATGCAGTAGTAGCACAGTCACAACCAATTTCCACCAGTCAAGTCAACAATGTGGGTAATCAAGGAGGACCAGCTCCCCACAACAAGTTTCCCCCCAAGAGGAAGTTCATAGCCCTTGGCGAATCCATTGAGTCTATCATGAAGAAATTGGTCAAAGAGAACTTAATCAAGATCTCTAACTCTGAGTAATACACGAAGCCCACGACCAAACCGCCATGGTACAATGAGAATCTCTTGTGTGAATTTCACAAAGTCAAAGGACACACCACCGCCAACTGCATGAGACTCAAAAATATCATCCAAGACCTCATTGAGGATAAAATCATCAACATCGAGCAGCTGGCCGGAAACCAAGACCAGAAAATCTACATGAATCCAATGCCAAATCATAACCAAGGGAACAATTAGGGGAATAACCAAGGGAATAATAAGGGTTAAAAAAAGTATGCTAGTGCTAATCTAGTATACGAGGAGATAGTTAGATGTGTCGATGAGTTGGTCACCATCATAAATATCAAGGGAGCCAACAATGACTGTGGAGTGACCACACGAGGCAGAAAGGTTACCATTGTTAGGGCACCTGCTAAGACTCCCATTACCAATACAAAGGCCATCTCCTATGATTACAATGTCATAGACCAGCTGAAAAGAACACCCGCACAAATCTCCATCATGGAATTACTAAAAATCTCTACTGCTCAAAGACAGATCCTAGATGAAGCACTAGCTACGTCTACCGTTGCCGCCACCCTTAACACAGAGCAATTTCAGGCTATGGTAGGTAACATCGGTACCCCGAATCTCATCACATTTTCAGACCAAGATTTTCCCCCGCAGCCATCTCATAACCGTGCACTCCACCTCCAAGTACTAATCCATAAAAATAAAGTCAAACGAGTCCTGGTAGATGGTGGTGCAGGTCTTAATATTTGTTCTCTGAAACTTATAAAGAAATTGGGATTCACTGAGGATTCCATCAATAAGAACAAAAGCATCACCATAAGAGCATATGATGACCAGGAAAGAGTGTCTCAAGGAACTATCAAGATCCCCATCCAAGTGGGGACAGCAACCATGGAAACAACCAGTCAAGTTCTTGACCTTGATCTGCCATACAACATCCTCCTGGGATGCCCATGGATACATGGAATGAAGGTAGTGGCCTCAACCTATCATCAGTGCATTAAGTTCTCATATCAAAATGAGGAGGTTACTATACATGGGGATCCTGAACCTTTCGCCTACTGCAAAAACTTGCAAGCCAAGTTTTACAAGATCCCTCGAGTACCTAAAAATGATGAAGGACCATCCACTTCATACATAGACCCAGCTAATCTCGCCTCCACTTCTGCGACAAAGACACCTGCCATCCCCAACATATCCGAGATCAAAAACATGATATAGGACAATGGATGCGGTGATTATAGAATGAAGAGAAATGTTGTTGTTGTAGGAGAGTTACCACAATCTCCTAGGTCACATGGGCAACCACAATTGATTCAAACACCTGTTCGCACTAGAACAAAACTTGCTGGATTCCACCATTGGGGGGATCTCATTCGGGAGAATGTAGATGAGGAGGACATCACAAAAATTCTGTACCAAGATGAAAGACCCACTCCCACCCTACCCATGGAGGAAACAAACAGACGGTTACAAATGATGTTCGGCATGGGCTATAATAGGAATGAAAGCCTAGGAAGAAGCAGTGATGGATAGTTGGAGCCCATCATTATAGAAAGAAGAATGCAGAACCTTGGCCTTAGATGTACCCCTCCGAGTATAACCATGTGTGGCAGAAGTGTTCCTAATAGGGTAGTAAGGTCCTCTCCTCGGGTCTCGGCAACTAACCTTAGATTACCTGTATCCACAGGCCTACCTCTCGATAAGTTCACATTTGACATAACTAAGGTTTGTAGTAGCAATGACGATGATGACACCATAGGTGGCTTACCTAGGCTCTTTGAAGATTCCACCCTACTGATGATTAGTGTCTCACCCACCAAATCCACTTAGTGTACCCCCAACTCATTGATCACGACCAACAGGGACCGCCAATTCTAGACTCATTTGAAAATGATGAGGCTCTCTCGAAATTCATGGGACTAAAGGATGCTATTCCATGTGGAGATCACAAAGTAGGATTTGATATCACTCTAGACACACAAGCATACTATGGGGAGACGATTGAGTTCTTTAGTCGCAAAAGAAAAAGATTGAGAATAAGCTCAGAGTTATTGAGTGAAAACCACATTGTGGCACTCTCTAACCATAAAACAGTAAAAATAAAGGATGCATCTGATGGTGAAAACCTCCCCAAGGCACTAGAGGGTGAAGGATTCAATCTCCCCCCTACTACTCTACACCAGGAGAAGTCAGCAGTATTGGCAGAACAGTGTAACCCGGTCAACTTGGGAACAGAGACAAAACCACAAATCACATTTTATGCTCAAACACTTCAAACAAAAGAACAAGAACTGCTAGTAGCATTTTTGAAAGAGCGGAAGGTAAAATTTGCATGGACATACACTGACATGCCAGGTCTGGATCTTGAGGTAGTAGTTCATCATTTGGCCATTCACCCTGGAGCAAAGCTAGTCAGACAAAAGTTAAGAAAAATGGACCCACAGATAGCTCTGCTTATGAAGATAGAATTACAAAAACTCTTAGATGTTGGCTTCATACGACCAATTGACTATCCAGAATGGGTATCTAATCTTGTGCTAGTCTCAAAACCGAAGGGGGGCATCCGCATCTGCACTGATTTCAGAGACCTAAACAAAGCATGTCTTAAGGATGACTTTCCACTTCCCAACATTGACATGATAGTGGATATGACGGCCGGACATGAGATGCTATCCCTAATGGATGGCTTCTTAGGGTATAATTAGATAATGATCACAAAATAAGACTAGCACAAGATGGCCTTTACATGTCCTTGGGGCACCTACTACTGGAATGTGATGCCATTTGGGTTAAAGAACGCAGGAGCTACATATCAAAGAGCCATGACACTGATCTTCCACGACATGATTCACAAAACTATCAAAGATTATGTGGATAACATATTGGCTAAATCAAAGAAAAGACAAGATCACATAGCAACCTTAAGTGCAACTTTTGATAGGCTAGAAAAATACAAGGTCAAACTCAACCCAAAGAAATGTGTCTTTGGGGTGCAATCAGGAAAGTTGCTAGGATACATAGTTTCAATTAGAGGGATAGAAGTGGATCCTACAAAAGTAAAAGAAATCCTTGAAATGGAAGTGCCAAGGACATTAAAGCAACTCAGGGGATTACAAGGTAGACTCCAGTCCATCCAAAGATTCATAGCACAACTGGCAGATAAACAGATTGCCTATTCACACCTACTTCACAAGGGAGTAGCTTTCAGATGGGATGACAAATGTGAACAGGCATTCAGCAAAATAAAAGAATATCTACTTACACCACCTGTGTTGATGCCACCAATTGTGGGGAAATCATTAATCCTATATATCTCTGCAACAACAGCTACCTTGGGGGCCCTTTTATCCCAACATGATGAAAAGGGAACCGAGTGGGCTATCTACTACATCAGTAGAACAATGGTGGGACATGAACTCAATTACACGAGAATAGAAAAAGCTTGCCTAGCATTGGTATTTGCGGCTTAGAAATTCAGACACTGCACGCTAGGACACCAAATCAAGTTGATTGCCAAAATAGACCCTCTCAAATATCTATTATCTAAAGCAATGCTTACAGGAAGAATGGCTAAATGGGTTATGATATTATCTGAACATGATATCAAGTATGTAGAATGAAAAGCCATAAAAGGACAAGTCATTGCGGATCAGCTAGCAGAAGCTCCCCTCTACACAGATAACCCACTCGTAACAAAATTTCCAGATGAGTCCCTTTTTAACCTTGGTGTAGAAGACCACTAGAAGTTATACTTTGATGGCTCTCACACACAACATGGATCAGGAGCTGGTGTGTTCTTCATCATGCCGCAAGGATATTGCATACCTAGATCATAAAAGTTGGCATTCCCTTGTACTAACAATATTGCAAAATACGAGACTTTGACCATAGGCCTCAAAATTGCAACACAATGGTGAATCATGGCATTACAAGTCTATGGGCATTCATAGCTTATCATCAACCAAGTTAATGGTGAATACCAAACTAAGGATGACAAGCTCACACCATACAAGAAATTAGTGGAAAGCCTCAAAGAATCATTTATTGACATCACTTTTGAGCAGATACCGAGAGCAAACAACAGAGCAGCTGATGCAATGGCGACAATTAGATCCTTACTAGACATCCCCCGTAACGTCTCAAAACATGAATTCCTCATAGAACAGCTTCTCGTATGCACATTTGAGGTACCAGAGTCAAAATACACATGTGAACTCATTGGTCCCAGTGATATTTGGTATCATGATATATAAACCTACCTAAAGTTAGGAATCCTCCCCACTGACATCACTCCGAACCTAAAATGCACTTTTGTCAAAAGGACTTCACGATTCATCATCCTAGGAGAAACCCTCTTCCATAGGAGTACCGACGGAACTTGCTACGTTTTTTAAAACCTGAGGAAGCCTTGATTGCTCTAACTGAGGTACACAATCGCACATGCGGGTCACACTCAAGTGGTATGAACTTGGCTAAAAAGTTGCTAAGAACAGGGTACTACTGGCCGATGATGGAAAGAGATGCACATAACTTTGTCAGGAAATGCCTACAATGTCAATAGCATGGAGACCTTATTCATGCACCAGCTCAAGAACTACATCCCATTGTCACACCTTGGCCCTTTTCACAATGGGGTCTCGATCTCATTGGTAAAATATCACCCACCTCATCCAATGGCCACAAGTTCATCATCACTGCCACCAAATATTTCACAAAGTGGGTCGAAGCAATTCCCATGACCTACATCACGAGAAAGCAAATATCCAAGTTCATCCTAAATTACCTCATTTGCCAATACAGTGTTCCTAAGTCCATTATCTCTGATAATGGGACACCTTTCAAGAATTAGGATGTTCGTGACTTGTGCAAAAAATTTAAAATCAAACATCGCTTTTCAACTCCATATTATCCACAAGGCAATGGCCAAGCAGAAGCCACCAATAAAACCATTTTGAAAATCCTCAAGAAAACAGTCAATGACTCTGGTCGTAACTAGCATCTGTAGCTAAATCCCACCTTATGGGCCTACCGCACTAGCATCCGCATGCAACAGGTGCCACCCCATTCTCCCTGGTCTATGGATCAGAAGCCATCCTCCCTATCATTGCAGAATCTCATCACAGATGAGGAATACAGGGTAACAAGACTCAATGAGCTAGAATTACTAGATGAAAGGCACATGGATGCCCTTAATCATCTACAAGTGTACCAGAATAGCCTAAAAAGGAGCTACAACAAGAAGATCAGACAACGCACTTTCCAAGTTGGTGACCTGATGCTAAAGAAAACCAAAAGAATGTGCCAAATTTGGATACAAAGGGAAAGTTTGAGCCCAACTGGCTGGGACCCTTTATCATCACTGCAAGCTACAAATCGGGGGCATATTAGTTATCGACATCAGAAGGCGAGCCCTTGCAAGAGCCCATGAACAGTTCACACCTCAAAAAGTTTTATGCCTAAAAATTTGCAAGGTATAGAGCTAGAAAATACAAAAACAATCAGAAAAGGTCCTAAAAAAATGGTTACCTTGATGAAAACCTAGCAAACAGGCATCTTGGCGACAACAAAAAAAATCAAAAAATACAAAAAATCCAAAAAAATCAAAAAAAGGATTAAAAATAGTAAAAAGAAAAATTTGTTCCTCTAGTGAAAACCACTTTGGTGGCACTTTGGGCAAGTACCTTGGTGAAAACCTGGAAAACAGGCACCAAGTGTAAATAAAGCACCTTCCCCATCTACCAGGATCTGCATGACTCTTTCCATCACTCATTCATCCACTCACATCCATACCATAGCCTGCATTGGTGTCTACACCATGGAACTATTTGGCATTTCTAAGGTCAATCTGTCCTACCTTTATCAAAGTAGTCTATCACACCACACTGGGGGCATGTTCTCACAACATTAGATCAGATTCATGTATATTCTCGTGATCTTTTTTCAAAAATTCATCAAAAAATCCAAAAACATGTCGAAATATTGAAAAATCATAAAAAAAAATCATCATTTAGTCTTGTCAGTCTTCTACCTTGTCAAACTACATTATCTCTGAGCTTGAACGTAGGCAAGGTTGATCTTTGATCATCCCCTGAGACAGTTAGAGTCAGTCCTTAGGCATCTGTCGCATTGGCAATCCATTTTCCCATCTAGTCTGCATCTTAGGTCAATCTCTTAAGTAATAAAAAGGGAGGGCAATCCGTTTTCCCATCCATCTTTTCATTAAGTCAAGTGTGTCGTCAGTCGAACTATGTGGTCTTTGCATGCTTAATGTAGGCAAGGCTCATCTACGGATCAGCTCCCGATACCCCTAGGATAGGTCTTTAGGTTAGTTTATTCGTCGTAAAATGTGAAATACCAAAAATAGCCTCAAAATATCTGAAAAATCCAAAATGCTGCATCCATTTCATCTCACCTGTGACTGTCATCACTCATAATAAAATCAATCATCACCTTCACCCTTTGGTGAGTTAGTCAAAAGCAAGTATAGCAGGTTCCAAAGTGAGCACCTAATCGTTAGAGTCTTCAAAGTCTAAGTCAGTAAGCAAGCAAGTCGGTCAACTCGGAGTATCAATAGCTTATCACCCAATCGGTCCCACCAAAACCCTGATCACTACATGTCCTAGGATGAAGCTTTCCTATGATGGATATAAGCATCAAGTAACCCTCATAGTATTTAGTCTTGGCTAGTGGTATGAAGAACATTAGCCTGCTTGTTTACTCTTTTTGGTCTTTGTTGACTTATCTTAGTTTGCACTCATTCCAAGGACCTCTCGATGATGCCTAAACAAAAAAATAGGTTTAGAGAGAAAGGAATGGGGCAAGGATCATTATCTTTTTATCTTCTATGCTTGTGGGATACACTTGTAAAATAACTTCATCATGCATACTTTGTTTTGTTTGTAGGAAGGATGTTTTAGGTATCTTGTTGACCACATAAGAAGGCTTGCCTACTTATGTTTTGGTCTGAGATGCTTATAATGTTTGAACTACATCCTGAATAAAGTATGAATGCTAAGTGTGAACAAGAATACTCCTATCTGATTTTCAAGTTAAAGTCCATCACACTAGGTACCATGCCATCCTGGTTCTTGATACCTCGATGCATCATACCTATGTGTGTTATCAAACATAACGCAATTGACCCTTTGAAAATCTCAATTCCTATATGAAAATGTAAAATCACCATTATCATCCTCACTAACTCATTAATTCTACATTCCTTCTACCTTCTTTCCACACTAACATGGTACTATAACAGTAATCAAAACATCACCCATGCATACATCCTGCATCCACTAGATAGTTAACATCAGAAAAACATTGCATCGTATCAATATCTTAAGTTATGAGGAATAATATAAATTTATAATTCTAAGAATCTTAAGACATCATTACATCATACATTATCATCTGCAACCATCACCATTATCATTTGCATCCATTACCATCATTTAAAGCATGGAAAATACAAAAAGAAATGCATTCATTACATACACTACAGGAACATCTCATAAACATCACATATTTGCATTCACATATTTACATGTACATCATAAAAGGGCGAATTATCTCATATATATCATCAAAATCACTGTTATAATACATAATCGGATCAGGTGTCCATCGGATACATAATACAATAAGGCCAAAATACTACAGTCCATATATCAAAAATGAAGCAAAACTGTAAGTGATCAAAAGGTAGGCAGGCCCTGTTGCCTGCTGCCCTCCCCATCCTGTCTCTCACCATGTGCCTCTATTGGATGCCTCCTTGTCTGCTGTGAGAAGTCTGGCACCCTATGGTCTGAGGGCACTACCTATCGATAATGATGCCGATAGTACTCAGCCTCTCTGATAGCCTCTCTGTAATCCCGAATATCAATCGATTGGGCTCGAGATGAGGATGCTGCACTCTCTAACTACCGCCACCAGCCTATCTCCTGATCCCTCTTAGATCGTGCCTGGTCTCTCTCCATAGTTAGAACTTGTATCTGCCCCTGTAGCTATTGAATTAGCACATCTCGATGATCGGGCTACCCTGCCGACTATCCTGCTGGTTGTTGCTGAGGATCTACCCTCGGTTGCCCATCCTGATCTCCTTCTCGAATGGGTGACTGTTGAGCTCCATCCCTAGGAGGTGCCCCACCTCATATTTTGCCTCACCCCCTGCCACCTACCTGACCCCTGCATATGCGCCATGTGACAACTGCACCTGGAACTGTCAACCTCAGGGGAGGTCTGAACCATGCCCTGTAGGCTGCAGTAACTCCTGCATCTGTCGGCCCCTGATCATATGGCCATGGCCAGGCCACCAACTCCGTAAACGAGGTCATTGCCTCGGCTACTAGGATGGGCTGGCCCCATGCTATCTCCCTAGTGGTACGTGCGAAGATGGCCACATACTAGTCCTCGAGCCTATCCTGAACCTCCCCAAACTGGCGAGCAACCCTGTTTGGAAGTTACCTCTCAATCATAGTATGCTCTTGGCCCTGCATCAGTCTGTCCTATTGAGCGAAGAAGAGCTACTGGACATCATCTCCCCATGGACCAATATCCATCCATGGTCTCCAAATGAACTCTCTCATCTCATCGAGAACTCGCCGCCAGTGCGAAATACCACTCACGCCAGTAAATGGAAAATGCATCAATGCCCCGCCATACCACCAAATGAGGGGATCATCTATCTCCAAGGGAACTAGTGTGATGTCTGGATGAAGCACTGGGATCCTCTCCCATCCCCACACATGCAGTAAAGTGCCTCCCGCCCCAATAGACCTATTGTCTAAGTAGACAAACTCATGAAGATCCCTATAAAGGGACACTAGTAGTACCAGTCCTCAAGCAAAACACTCCCTTTGATGGGCCATCCAATCCAATGCAAGTCCCCATCCTGGATTGAAATATCGGCCTCGCAAATCAGGTACCACAAGGCCTGAGATAATCACAACAATGATCAATTGATACGTGTGCACACAGTCACGATACAGCTCCAGGTCAATCTGACCATCGTAAAACTCAATAACATCTATCTATATCACTCTGTAATAGGCCTCTCTACCAGCATCTGGATCATAGATGACTTGGGTCCCATGAATGGGTAATTGGAGGATTCACCATACATCCTCAAGTGTGATGGTGGCCTCACTAGTAGGATGATGGAAGGAGGAGGTCTCACTATGCCATCGCTCCGCCAAAGCCGTAAGCATGCCTAGATGAGCCCGAACAGCAGGGGCATATGCAATGTACCAAAGGCCAATGGCACCAAGATGCTCTTGGACTAGCTCGGGCATAGCCCCTAATCTACTAAGTATTGGCCATTGGTGCTCCCATGAATAGAGTACGCTAGGCTCCTCCTGCACAGGAAAGGCATTTGCATCAGAAAAATAAAGTTTCAAAGATCAAATCTGCCTTAAATTGGCAAATGCGGTGCTATTTGCAGGTGCGGCGTAGTTTGGAAAGTTCCAAACTACACCGCCGTGGTGGAGTTTGTCATTTTAGCAGTCACAAAGTGACCCCCGTAGTGCACTTTTCATATGCGGTCCTATTTGATGCAAACCCTAATTTTCTAACTGACCCGTGCAGTGAAGAATGGAAGGCGGCGGACTTTTGGCCAACCAAATGACAAAATGCGAATTGCCCCTCGCGGTGCAGTTCACATATGTGGTGCAATACAGCACCGCGTGGTTGCAATAAGGGACTTTTAGCGGTGCCATATGGCACCACGCATTTTGAACCGAACCTTAACCCTATTTAATGCACGTAAAATGATGAAATTAAAAGATGGATAGGGGTACATACCACGGGTCCTGCATCAACTGGTCGCTGATGTGTCTGAACCCTCTCCATCACGTGCCTAGGAAGCTATCGTTGCACCATTTTCACTCAAACTCAGAGCTAGAAGTTAAAAATTTCTAAAGGCTAAGATTGCAAAATGAATTGAAAATGACCCCGCGTGGTCTATTTAAGCCTCAAAATTAGGGTTTTTTGACCTAATTTGACCTTCCAGCTTCGGTTTTGGTCCCTTGAGCCCATTTTCATCCAATTGAGAGTCATTTTGCGTCCCTTCTAGCACTTTAAGGCAGTTTTCTAGCATTCTGGGGCATTTTTGGCCTGTCGGGCACCTTGTCATCTTTTTCGCGAGACCATCCAAAAAAATCAAAATTTTCATCTAGTCTCTCAAGGGGGCAATATCCAACAATATCCTTCCGCTGGGGTAGTAGTGGGGCATTTGAAAATCGATAAAATTTTGAACTTTGATTACAACAGTTATTCTTTGAACCAATGCAGCGGGTACATTGTTTCAAAGAGGGGCAAAATGTAGACATGGAAAATGTGCAAAGTTCATTTTGGCACACCTGATCCCGATTACTAACAATGTTTCCTCTGAGATCAAATTCTCAGCATTTCATCACTTTCTATTCTTTAATTCAGTAAATCACTGTTTATTGGATTAAGTCTATCATCCCCTTTGATTAAATTAATTAGTTTAATTCAATTAACCCTACATTACTGTTTAATTAAATAAATCATTTTATTTGATTAAAATCTCTAAAGTCTTCTCAATTAAATTAAATAAATTAAACCTTATTTGATTTAATCTAACATTCCTTCTTTATTTAATAAATCATTTCCTCTCAATTTTGGACTTAAATCAATTCATAAATCTAAGTCTAAATTGTCACATCACCTAATTCTTCATTAAATTAATCAAAACATTGATTAAGTTAACCCTTCTCACTAAAACCCTCTAGAGAATGCAGCTTGCACAATAAATCAATTACTTTGATTTATTAATTCTCCTATTTTCCTTCACAAAGCATCAAAAAGGGAATATTCCTCTTTTGAATTCAAAAAGTCCAAGTGGACTTGGTCCTTCCAACAAGGCATTAAAAGCCTCTTACATGTCCTTGACCTTGAGCCTGACATTAAATTCATTTCTTTTCCCTCTTCAACATGTCATTTCTCAAGTTTGAAATGCCACCTAATTGCATTTATTGGCACATTGGCCAAAACTTGCACATTCCTCATCCAATCACATTTGGACAAGTGGCACAATGCCATTGAACTATCTTTTATCCCACATTGCTTGTTTTCACTCATTCTTCCAAGATTGAAATCTATAAATTGGAGACTCTTCTCCTCAATCTTCATCCACAACTCATATGCAAAGTTACTCTCTTCAAGTGAGAATTGATTTTGCTATTTTCATCCACACATTCACAACATCTCACATTTTGTATCAAGGTTATGCTCAAATCTCTTTGGAGATTTGACCATTTCTCTCATTCAATCAAACATTTGCAATTAGGAATTGGGAAAGGGACAATTGCAACATATCATTGGCACCAATTCCCCCATAAGATTTTTAACTTATTTGCTTAATTAGGATTTAGTTTAAGTTTCTTACTTCATGTTCTTCATTTTTCCTAATTTTAGCTTAATAGGTGGATTTCATGGGGAATCCTTTAATCTTTACATGCATTCTTGAACTAACACTAACAATGTTTGACTTCTTTGTGCATTTGTAGGTTTAGGGGTTCACAGAAGCTAAGAAGAATATTATGCCTAAGATGATTTAGTAGAGGTAAGTGGTAGAAATAAAATACCTTGAATCTCCCCTCAAGAGTTACATATTTCATGATGGCGAGCTAGAATTTATCGCAAGGCTTAGGCAGCGCTTCACAGTCAAAACTCGACCGCTTTTTCACTGGTTTCTCATTTCCTTTAAAGAACACGTTGAGACTCACCAAGTCCTAAATTTTAGTGTTTTTTTTATACTTCATTCCTTCATAGGAAAGGGCAGTAGCCTTATCGATCACCTCTTCATCAATGCCAAAATCAATGCCACCCATGGTAACCTATTGATCTTTCCAAGAGCTAGCAAACCAAGCTGAAAACATCTTATGATGACCCACAAGATTCTCCATAAGCAGCACTAGCCAACCTTCTGAATAGATATGCCAAGCCACAGGGTCTTGGAAAAACTCCTCACAATCATTTGGCTCAGTTATAAATCTATCTCCACCCATTGTGACCCACAACACATAGTAGCCAAAAAGAACACTTCCTAAAAACATAATGCTTTCCAGAGAGAATACCATTGCAAAAATATTTACAACAACAACCGGGATGAAAAGGTGTAATAAAGACTAAGTGACATTTACACACATCGACGGTCAATCTTGATGACAATCGCCATGCTGGCCCATAATCATCACAAAAAAACCCAGGGTTAAAATAATTAAAAATAATAATGGGATCCAGATTTAAATCCCAATAGAAAATCAACTTAAATGAGTTACACAGTTCCCAGGGCCAAATGAATGCGAGGGGAGATTCAAAATGTTCAAGTACATCTGATAAAATCTAAGGCAAATCAAAAGGTTCCTTAATTTGAAATTATCAATCAATATGGCAGAGAGCATCCTTTTACATGAACTCTCGAGGATTTGAAAGGATGTGTTGTACCATTGACAAGGAAACCCATAAAGGATAGGGGCCCCACCAAAGATAATTAAAAGATAAAAAACCCCCATGGCCACCCACTTGAGCCTAACCACCACAATCACCAAAGATTGAACCAACCAATGATTTTTCAAGGAATTCCACCTATACCTAAAAATGAAAGACAGATTATTCATGATTAATAGAGTAATTCCTCTACTCCAAGAGGATTAACCTTTAAATAGACATCAGTATAAAATCTTTCTCCAACATTTTTTGATCTTCCACGTGGAACCCAAGTTTAAATTATTAATATCCAGTAGAATATGATCCAAGTTTTACCTTTCCAACTACGAGATTAAAGTATTAATATCCATAGAATATTCCTTCAGTCTAAACCAAGCAGGTGGCCCAAGTTGATAGAGTCTACCACTATTTTAGAATCCCCTTCAATCTCTAGATTCTTAGTGCCTAGAGTGATAGCAATCTTGATGCCCTTGAGCAACGCTCGAGACTTAGCCACCATAGAAGAGTGAACACCAATACCACCAGCATACCCAACAACCAAGTTGCCTTGATTGTCTCTTATAACACCACCTATACTAGTTGGGCCAGGGTTCCCCTTAGCCGCCCCATCAAAATTCAGTTTATACCAACCCTCGATCGGAGGTTTCCAAATGGTGTTTTTCCTAGCAAAAGATTTGGAGTTGTTAAAGGCATCAATGCAAAGCACAATTTTCTAGGCTTTAGCCATCTTGATCTCCCAAGTAGTTGGGGTAGTATTTGGTGGTTTCCATTTGAGCAAGGAGATAATTTCAAAGATAAGTCTCAACCCATAATTGAACACATCCTTCAGACTCTTCTCAATGTCATGAAACACCATGTTTGTCCTTTCCTTCTAGATGCACCAAAAAATACTTGGGGGAATTTTTTCCAAATTTACAAAGGAAGGGATTGTCCAAAGGGACCATTCCATCCCTCCACAAAGGAAACCAAATATTTATTCAAGGTCTAGTGTGTCCCCAACTTTTTAAAAACAAGGTCCCAAACACCAACAAAAAATGAACAGTGCAGAAGCATATGATCTGTAGTTTCTTCCTTGTCTTTGCACAACAAGCACCTATTTGGGATGTGGAATCCCTTCTTGCTTAGATTATATTGGGTTAGGATCTTGTTGTGGTAGGACATCCACCAGATTTTTATTTCTATTGGGAATAAAGTGATAGTTCTATACTTTCTTCCATAACTTGCTCTGAAGGCCTTTGTCTGAAAACAAACCGTAAGTCGTCCCGACTGTCAATTCTCCCTTATAATCCAAGGCCCAAAAGAAATCATCTTCGACAATCGATAGAGGAATTGTATGCTGAGAGAGTAAGACCTATAAAGAAGAAGCCATACCAAGTAGGTTAGGAGAAAGAGGGCCATTGGAGATAATATCTTTCCAGCACCTAGCACCATGTACCATGCATGCAATCACACACATTCCTACCAAAGAACCGAGAAGCAGGTTCCATCAAATTTTTGAACTCTGAGTAGGCCAAGGGGGAGTCTAAGAGCCAAGAATCTTCCCAAAAGTGGATCTTATTTCCTTTACCATGTTTCCATCTTAGACCAGACAATAGAAGCTTCTTCATTTTACATATATTATTCCAAGATAGAGACACATGGGGATGATCATTCTCAAAACATCTGATTAGGGGATTGTTGGCCAAGTATTTGGCTTTCATAATTCTGCACCAGTCCTTTTAATCTCTTAATTGGTGTAGTGACCCAGTTGATGAAATTTCTATTATAGTTGTTTTGAGTTGTTGATAGTCGTTAGATATTTTTGAGACTATGTTACTTTGATGTATTATGTCTTGGATTACATGAACAGTTGTGAAACTCAGTTGATGATATAATTTACCTTATGATGTGATATTTATTTTCATGAGATGAAATTATTATGATGACATATGATGTTCTGTAATGGTTATGATGGTACTATGATGTGATTAATTTTAGATGCTATGTCTTATGTCAGTTCAATGAAGGAGATGGTTTAGTTGTACTCATCCGTAAGTGCCCTGCTACACAGTGATTCTTCTTCTCAGTGTGTCTTCCATTATATATATATATATATATGTTGTTCATTTGACCTTGCAATATGATGTAGCTTTCAGGTACAGCCATCGACTCCACCTGCTTCGTTAGGTCTGAGCGTGCCATTGCCCAATGGAATCATTGAAGGGAGATAGACTAGTTCTTTGTCATGAACCATCATTCTGAAAAGAATGAGTATCATTTTGTCACCCATATGTTATGTTGTCATTCATTTGTAATACTATTCATTTTTGTCACATCATGTTGTATTTACCATATTTTCATAATGTTGATTTAGATTATTTAATGAATTAGAATAATGGTAATGTTGATTAATGATTAATTGCAATGTTTAAATTTAAAGCCTATTTTTGGAATATTGAGGAATTGAATGTGAAGTATTAAAATATATTAATTGTGGAAGGTTAATTATTTGTAATTAATCTATTAGGGCAAGTTTGATATTTTTGAAAATTAAAACAGTCAGTTGTGTTTTTAATTGCAAAATATCTTTTCTTGTTGATGATGTTCTAAAGTTGAACTAGTTGTTTGAATTGCATGCAAAAAAAAAGTGAAAGTGGTTGATTGTATTGTATTTTAAGGAAGAATTAATTAATTTGCATGGTGGGGGATTTCAAAAGGAAGAATTGTTGTTTTCACGGGAAAGTTTTTTTTTCTATATTTCTCTGAGGTTTTGTATGAGAAGCTGAAAATTGATCATTGGAGGTCGTAATCGTGATGTGAATGTTCTATGGATTGAATTTTGGATGTTTTTACTTTGCCATTGCTCAAATCCAGAAAGCGTTTCAGGTTTTCTTCTGGCATAATTCTTGCTAATTCTTGAATTGATGTATGTAAAATAGGTTTGTGGAATTTTGATGGTAATATGCTACAGAAATCCTGCCTGGGTACCAACATGCATAGTAGAAAACTAAAACATTAATGTCAATTTTGATGGAATTATTGTGAGGTAAATAAGAAAATAAAACATTGTAGATCTAGCTGTGGATATGGATTCTCCCATAAATGGTTTTTGTTGTATCATCTTTGCATGAGTTTTGATTGCGTAATTTGTAACCACTCCTATCCTTTATGATAGCCTCTTCCAAACCAAGAACTCCCTGGAATGCTAATCGATTGATAAATATTTCATAGCCACAACTTAATGTTTTAAACTAGAATGTATGCCCTACTAATTTCCTTGTGTACGCTATGTAGTTTCTTATTAAACCTTGGTTGAATTTTACTATTCTTGTGGAGCTAACACTCCTATCTTGGGCCGTGTATGGTCTTGTTGTCTGATTAGATCCCTTTGTCTAGGTCAAGCAAGGTTGGTGTGATGTCTTCACTATCTTATTGGTATTTTGTGCTAATGGATGTGTGCCCAATGTAAATCGTAGGTCTTCTAGTTGTTCGTTATTACCTGTCTCATTTTCTCCCTGGTTCATTATTCATTTTGAAAATTCCATGTTGTCACTATTCTTTTAAATGGTCTTGCTGATAATTAACCCTCCAGAATGGAATCGGTAGAATTGTTCATGTAACCCTTTTTTTTTTCCTTATTCCTTAGATGTCATGATTCCATGAACTGAGGTTGGTTAGAAAACCATTGATGCTTGGATTGATGTTAGTTACCTTCATCGTGCTTGAGTTTAATGTTATTGATTTGTATGTATTTCAATTTCATCTCCTATTTCTTTGATTTGTGTCGAGCTTAGTGTGGAGTATACAGTTATATTATTTGTGCCTTGGAGACGTCTTACTCCTTCCAAACTATTGTACATCGATTACTATCCTTTATAACTTTTGATGTCTTCTTTCTACATTGCTTGGCCATTTCCATTTAATTCGTTTGTTTGGCGATCTGGGCATTATATGATTCACATATTTTTTTTCTTACGATTGAGTTCTTCTTTTTGTCATTTGTGAGTTTGTCACTACAGTTTATGGGTGGCAGAATTTACCATAAATCTTTGATTTACCCGAGTCTTCCACCATCTATGTGCCACACATTGTGGTTGCTTTGAAAATTGATATTGTTGATATTATGTCTATGTTCAACACACACAAATTAATTACTCACCTTCTTTTTATTGTATGTCTTTGCATGATCTAGGCATGACTACCAACTCACTCTATCCGTTGTGTTAGGGAAGTCAGTTAACTTAACTTTTGTTAAGTAGAATAGAATCTTAGTTTTGCTAATCCTATTTGATGAGGACAATGATGTTTGTATTTCTATCTCTCTTAGCTATCAGAGGTCATTGGTATTATTCCTATAGCCGGTTGTCTTATGTTTCTCATTCCTTTGTTTTGGAATTCATAAGAATTTCTTAGGGTTGTGTTTGAGGGATGAGTTTTTGGTCAGATACTTGCCTTTGACGAACTCTAACCGCATGTATGCTAGGTCGACTGTGTGTTTGAAATTAAACTCCTCTGAGTATATCCATCCCTACCATCGGGTGTTGCATGCTTTTGAAAAGGAATGCACTCTCTCTGCTTCACGAACATGCACAATAAGGTGTGTTAACAACAACAGATAGAATTCATACTTCATAGGATATATCCCTCTCTTGCATTGGAGTTAATAAGACTTTAGTTTAAGAATCTTTTCAGCTGCAATATAGGTCTAGGAAGATTGTATTATGTGGTGAATCTACATGCATGAAGTCCACATGCAATATTCAGTTATTATCTTTACCTGTGTTGAGATGAGCCTTTGCATGGCGTCGATCGAAATTTATAGGGTATGTCACTTTAGAAAGATTTGTAGTTGCCTTGTGTTTTTTATTCTTGAGTCGACAGTTGGTAAGTTTTATTGTGAGTCGTGATTTTAATTCGCAAATCTATGTCTTGTTTTTTTTGGTAAGAATAGACAATCGTAACTTAAGGTATTGGAAAGTTAAAGTTCATAGTTTCTTTTTATTTAAACAAAATCTTGTTATCACTTTATAAGTAAACTAGAAAGTCAATCCATAAGTGATAGACTTGTCTTTTTCATAAAGATTGATTCACCGATAATGTAAGTATGGTTGGTGTAAATATGAAACAAGTAATATATATATATATATATATATATATATATTGTCATTTTTTTTCTTTTCTATTTTTAATAATGACATATATACTTAGGTGTCTAAGTATTATATTTTAAATTCCTTCTTCAATTTATGATATGGTTTGTTAATTTAAACATAAATGCATTGCTATGTCTAAAGTGATGAATTATATTATTATTTGCAATGAACTATATGTTTGATTAATAAAGTTTATAATTCTTAATATTATCGTAGATAGAATTATGAATTCAAAACATCATCTTAAGGGAGAATTTGTTGTCTTCTCATTCAATGAGCTTAAATGTGTAAATATAGACATGAGTGATTGATGAATCTTGAACGGAACTTATTAACTATGTTCAAATGTTAATTCTTATTTAGAGTCCATTCTTGTGTCATGTATTGAAATATGGTATATAGTTTATCGTCTTCCTAAGGCTTAAAATATTAGTTTTGTTTTGAAATCATGGATAGAGAATTGTGATTGCTCTCATATTGTTTCAAATGCAAAAATGTGGGCCATACACGTTTAGTGTTCTTCTGAATTTTACTTTTAGAAATTTTGAATTCCATGGAGTGGAGTTGTGTTTGTTCATATTTAAACTTTTCCATGCATGTTTTGTGGTTCCTATTGATATAATAAATGTTATTGTATAGTTTCGATGACCTTGGGTCTTTGTGCAAATAATTTTTCTCTTGCATGCATGATGGCGTTATTGTTTTGACATTTTGAGAAGTCGTACCATAGGAGGAGTGGCTTCCATTAGGGGTCGGACCCAGAATGGTTGCATGGGTAACCTATCGGGAGTTGGTAATTAAGTGTGAACTTTAATTAATGTATTGGGTGTATGTCAATTGTGTTATCATTTTGATGTCATGTGTGCCGACCATGTTTTGTGTGATGTTCTTCTAGTTGTGTATTTTGACTTGAGGACTTGTTCTACCTCCTAGCACCGGAGGTTAGGATTTCGAGTTCCACATGGTTGGGACGACCATGCCATTTCTTCCATTGGGTCCCTTGCAGGTTAAATTTTTTGAGACATGCTTGTTCTTGGAAGGATCCTGGATACACATCATTCACAAAGATTGGTTCTTTGGACGAGCTCGTGGACTTGGTCGTCATCCATTCCTGATCACATTCTTTATTTTTGGTACTCATGATGTTACATGAGGTTTCATTGTATTGTTACTTTTGATGTATCAAGAGTTGTCACAATCTCGCTTGTTGTAAATAAACTTGTAATGTAATTCTTGATGTAATGTAATTTGGACATGACTTTTCACATGACTTGATATATATAGTTCTTGTTGTGTTATGATGTTTATTTTCTTTAGTAGAGTAGTTGTGGAACCCTAGAATGTTCATGTTAGGTTGTTAATCACATGTTGATATTAAAGGTTTTTAAAAAAATTATTGGGTTGTTTAGCGTTAGTGACATGTCGTTCCCAGGGTTCCATGATGGGGCATTACAACTGGTCCCATCCAACCTTAGCAAGCAGAGCCTTGTTGGAAGTAAGGACTTTCCTGATGCCCTGCCCCCTTGTGTTTGGGAAGGAAAACTTTCTCCTAACTGACCAACAACATCTTCTTTTTATCTTAAATACCAGACCATAGAAAGACTCTCTGAATCTTTTCAAACTTCTTAGCAATATTATAGGGAATTTTTAACATTGATAAAAAATTAGCAGGAATTCCTTGAAGAGCAGTAGTGAGAAGCTAGAGCTTGCTCGCATGACTCAGAAGATAACCTTTCTATCTAGCCAAGTTTCTCTGGATTCTTTCAAGGATAGAATTCCAGAAGTTGGAGGTAACTTCCTTAATAGTAAGGTGAAGGCCAAGATAGACCTAACGAAGAGAGGCACTCACATAGCCTAACACCGTGATTACACGATCCTATAGACCAAGATTATAGTGAAAGAAATATATTATACTTTTATTGTAATTGATGCATTGACTAGAAAAAGCTACATAAAGATTGAGGAAACCTTTCCACTTCCTGGTTTCAATCATCGAAGCTTTTCCAAAAATCATAGTGTCATCTACAAATTGTTGGATAGTAACAAGATCAAGGGTGGAGATTAGTTTGACACCCTTCATGAAGCCCTTTGACAACATACATGCCACATTCCTGATCAACACTTTAGCCACCATAATGAATAAATAAGGGGATAGGGGGTCTCCTTGTCTAATTCCCCTCCCAGTCTCAAAGAACCCTTGGGATACTCCATTGAATAAAACACAAAACTTCACCATGGAGACACATTCCATGATTAAAATGATTACTTTTTGGTTGAAGCCAAACTTAACAAGAACTTTAGGGAGAAAGTTCCATAGGAATTTATCATAAGATTTGGAAATTTCTAGCTTAAAAGCCATGCTAGGGTTATTACACCTAGTCATAGAGTGAAGAGTTTCATGGGTGGATAGAGAAGCATCCAGAATATGTTAGGCAAGAACAAAACCTTTCTAACCAGGACCAATCATTTTCCCCAAAAGGGGTTTCAACCGGTTCACCAAAATTTTAGAGAAAATCTTATAAATAGTATTGCAAATACTAATAGGATGAAAATAAAAAATGGTCAGAGGGTCCTTAGATTTGGGGACTAAAGCTATGAAAGTTTGGTTCAGCTATTTAAGAAATTTTCCAGAGTTGAAAAAATCCCTAGTAGAAAGTCCTCCCCCAGAATCTCCCAAAAGGTTTGGAAAAATGCCAAGGGGAAACCATTAGGTTCGAGAGCTTTATAGGCACCCATACTAAACACAATAGACCTAACATCCTTAGAAGAAACCACCCTCCTAATAGAATCATTATCCTCAAGGGTTACAGGGGTAGGGAGACGTTCCAACAACAGATCAACCAACCTAGTTCTAGGAGCCTCCAAAGGAAGCGAGTAAGTGCATGCTTAAAGTGATTAGCAACCAATAGACCAATTTGTAAGGGATCCGTAACTTCATCCCCAACCTCATTTTTCAATTTTTTTATCTGATTCCTTTTTCTATGTTTAGTAGCTGACACATGGAAGAAAGATGTGTTTTGGTCCCCCTCAGCAAGCCACTATATTATGGACTTTTGTTTCTAGAAAACTTCTTCTTTCTTGAGAATTTTCTCCCATTCCAATCGCTCCTCCTTTTCCTATTGACCCATCAGAAAACTGTTATCTCTATCTTCCATTCTTTTTTGTAACTCACTAACTTTATCAGCCATCACCCATTTTTGATGGAACACATCTCCAAAAACATCTTTATTCCACCCTTTAACCATGTATTTGACATGTTTGAGTCTTTGAGAGAGCCGAAGCCTTGCATCAAGATATTCCACTAGGTAGCAATCTTGTTCCAAAAGTCTGGATGAGCACTCCACATGATTTTGAACCTGAAGGGGAATGGACCAACAACAAAGGATTGTGGTCTAAGACAGTTCTAGGGAGAGCCCACAAATAAGAATTAAGAAGAGAAATCCAGTTGGGAGAAATGAGGAATCTATCAAGGTGGACCTAGATCAGATCAGCCCTAAGGCGATGATTAGATCAGGTAAACAACTGTCCTTGCAAGCCAATATCAACCAAACCACTACAATTCAAAAATTTGACCAAATCAGAAATACTATCAAAATAATCAGTTAGACCCCCACTCTTCTCTGAAGGATAAAGGGGGGGGGGGGGGGTTAAAATCCCCTACCACCATCCATTGGCCATCGTTGTTAGCCAAAATCTAATTAGAAATCACCTGCTAAAGGAATTTCCTTGGATTCCTAATATTGGGAGCATAAACATTTATCAAGGACTAGGAGCCCCCAACATTGGAGAACTTTATACCAAGGCAATTCTTACATTGGAACAATTCAGAGCCAATGATCCGAGTGGAATTCCATAAAACAAGAAAACCACCAGACACCCCATCGACATTGCAACAAGCAAAGAGAGCACTAGGCCAAATAAATTTACAATGGATTCAAAATTGGTTTTCTTCATCTTAGTTTCTTGAAGGAGTAAAATATCAACCTTATGTTCTAGAACATAATTCTTGAGAGCTATCTACTTGTGGGGACTATTTATCCCTCTCATGTTTCAAGATAGGACTTTCATTTAGAAATTTTCTTTGAGGACACTTCCAATGTCCTCTATTTACAAATCACAATTTATGTTTTTGTTTCTCTATGTCTGGTTAGTTCTTCCCAGCTTGGAATCACCACCCACATCCACTTTCTTTTGTTTTACCTTCTTCTTAGGAGTTGACCAGAACTCTTCTTCCACAGTTTGCACCTGAGACACCACAATCTTTGCATCTTGTCCTAGATAGGGTGAAAAATTCTTCTTGACTTCATCCTAGATTTTACCTTCCTTCACACCTTTTGGAGAGAGAGGTAACTCCAAGGAAACATCAGAGTCCTAAGCACCACTGGGAAAGTAATGATTGGGTCCCAAAGTAGAACTAGAGGGAACCACATCTGAAGACACAAGCTTCACGCGGTCATCAAACAAAGGAATCACAGGGTCATCAAGCACAATCTTGGCTAGGGATTCAATAATCTTAAGAAGATCAGATTCAAAGGGGAATCCATTAGAGGGAGTCTCTACAAGTGGAGTGCTAAGATAGGGGTCATGCCTAATCAAGGAGTTTTAGTTTGTGATAAGGTGGTCTGGTTTAGCACATTTATAAAATTATACCACAATATTCTCATAACAAACACGTTGAACCCAAGAACCAAAAATAGAGCAAAGATTCACAGAGTTGGGTAAGGCCTTATTGACATCAATGTTGATGCAAAAGCGAGCAAAAACTAACCTGGACATGGATTTGGTGATAGAGTTTGAGGTGATGAACTAACCCAGAGAGTCCCCGATGCATTGAAAGAAAGAGTCATCCTAGTAGTCTAGAGGAAGATCAGGGAGACGAATCCAAATTGGAACCGACTTGCAGAGGTCAACATCAAGATTGAAACCCAACTTCTAAAGGTATAAAGACAACCCATGCTTCCCATAAACTGAAGGACTCGACAAGAGCACAAAGACCAAATCTTCCTTAGTCATGAACTTGAAGAGTAAAAGGCCACCTACCATGGCACAAACACCAACACTAACCTTCAAGCACCATTTTGCAGTAATCCATCTACGGACCATATCAATAGAGGTTCGAAAGGAAATAAACTTACCCACCACATCCAACTCCATGGATGAAACAATCCTATTGCTAATAGCTTTAGAAATGGAGAACTCGTTACCCGAGATCAAAAAATTCACTTGAACAATGAAGAGAACCCTTAGGAGTCGAGCTCTTATGAGTCAGTACATCTTTCCACCCCTTAGGCAATGGGTCAACATGAATCACCAACACCTTGACATTAGGCAGGATACAAATCATGGGCTCCCCAACAGCTGATAGTACATGATAGGGCCCCAAAGATAGCATCACACGTGCTGGAAGGAGAACCTGGGTAGAAGGAGACAAGGGCGGGGGACTGAGGGGTACCCCTGACACACAATCGACCATGTTTGAGGACAATTCAAAAGAGAGGACCGGGAAAATTCTTCAAATGATAGTAAGGATGTTACTACATCCTTAACCTTTAGTTTATAATTACTAGTAGTGATTTTAATTAATAAATATCCCAAGGGTCATGTAAAGAATAGTAAAAATTAATACACTTCTTTTCAACATCCATTTTAATTTCAATAGTTAATAACTAACTTACCACTTTATTGAAGGTGTACAAATGCTTATGTAGAGAGTCACCATTATTTAAATTTAGTAAATATAACTTCTTGCAAAGAAAAAATTTATTTGCAAAATACTTTCCCTAATACATAGTACTCAATTTATCACATAGTTCTTTTACTATGACTTTTTTGATACATTCAACAAAATTGAATCTAATAAACTTAGTCTAATTGAACTCTTTGTCTTTGTATCAAGAATCAACTAATCCTCATTTTTCATAGAAGTTAGTTTTGTTTATGATACGAAATCCATTGATCTTTATCAACAAGTAGATCTTCTATCTTCAACATCGATAGCTAAAAAGAATTTCCATTATTTTCTTCTACCTTTATCTTTGTTCTTCTCATCATTCTAATCCATGCACAAATACTCATATACATAGCTCCAACTTAGGAAAAAATTTAAATCATAGGGAAATAATCCTTAACTCTCCAAACATAACTCAAACCAAGCTTTGACATCAACTATAGATAAATATAAGCCAACTAAACTTGTATAATAAAAGTAGTGTATGCACAATCTAAAAAATAATAATGGAAAACAAACACAATACACAATATTTTCACTTTGAAATAATCTTAGTTAAAAAATTAGCATGGTGAGAAAAATTACTATTACAAAAACTTAACTATTCTCCAATACAATAATTAATCTCTCTTACTTCAACCTCAAGCATGAGAAGATTTAAATAGGCGCATCAAAAGTAGTTTTATATATCTATAAATATAATGTTTCTATATTGCATAATAGTTTTTTTTTCTAGATTAAATAGTGTTACATTATTAATAAAATCGTGTTTCAAATCATACTACATGATTCATCATCAAATGTTACACATTTCATGAAATGATACAAAAGATGAAAATGCATGCTTTAAAAGATAAACAAAAATGAAAAACATCTTTATTTTTTTATAAAAAAACTAACACATTTTTTTTTTAAATTACATAATTTCCTTGGATCAACTAGTAAGATTGATCCCATTAAACTATTAATCCTATCGAAAAAAATTAAACATAAAAAATATATAACACTTATTCAACAAATAATTAAATGTCACCTCCAATGTAAGTGGCAAGTGTGAATTTAATCATAAACAACACAAAGAAGTAGATGAACCTTTAAATATGAAATGAGTTATTATGAGGTTATTGGTAGAATGGTGTTGGAAAAGCATTGTGACTTAATGCTATAGAAGATGATGGGAACCACTTATAAAGAGACACTGAGTACATTTAACAAGATTGAACATAACCTCTTAATTAGAAGAAGAAAAGTGAAAGGTTGTTCCTAAATGTTGAAAATACTTATCTAGTCACCTAAAACTAATTTATAACTATGTGAATTATAAAATACTAATTATTTAAAGTAATTTCTAAATTTAATCTAAATAATTAGAAAAGAAAAAGGGAAAAAACTATTATAATAAGAAAATCCAAACTAGAAACAAAATGTAACAATCCTACAGTACGTTTTAATGGATAAGTTGTTCCTTAGAATGAACACACCTCCTTTATTCGTGTGAGTAATTGACCATAGGATGCTTCCATTATTAAAGGGTGACTAAGTATAATTGCGGAATAAGTGAAATGACAAAGAAAAAAAAGTTGACTATGGCTGCTAGAAAAATGGCATAGTAATAGACTACATTTCCTATGTATTGTTTTTTTTAAAACCTAAAAGAATATTTGAAGCAGTGCATTTACAAGGAGAAGTGTGTCAATCAAGGGATAAGCTCATTTCAAGATTTAAATATTTGGTGGAAGTGAGGGCAATTTCTATTGAGAATTTTTTATACACATTTGGTTGTATTTATTAATGAATTGAAATTCAAAATATAATATGATTTTGACTTTAAAATTTTGAATAGACAATATCAAAAGTGAGAGGACAAAACCATTGAACAATTTGAAAAAATAATTTTCATAATCACCATCATACATTGAGTTTGTCATGACATAGCAAGATTGTTATGATAGATATGATATTTCCAAGATAATTTTATAATTACCATGATCATTATCAAATCACCCCAATGAAACTAATTTATTCATATTAGAAGAAAAAAATGATGCTTTCACTCAAAAGTTACATCTACAAAGAAGCAAAGATTAAAAAGGGATGGAAAGAAGATAAGGGGTTGGGAGGGACTATGAGGAATTATGGAAGACACGGGTTTTTCTACTTTTTTATGAAACTAAATTTAATCGTTGTTTCTCCTTTCATGTAAGCTATTGAGGGTGGTCTAATACTTATTGAATTTAAATTCTTCACTTGTCTAATTTCAAGTGCATTTTGAATATTCTTATAGTAATAAGGATTTGAATTATAGATGTAGGTTTATGAAAAAAGAGATGTCTTACTCTAGTTGTCGACACCTAAAAATGTCTCGATGGATCACATTGACTAACTAACATCATTTCATCCTCAAACCCATCCTCTTTTCGCTTGTTTAATTAAATAAACCTAATTATTTAATTAAATGCCTCATTTTTACCTATTAATCTAATTGACCTAGTTGGGTTAATTCACCCCCTCTAATACTAACATTTCATCTGATTTAATTAAATAATGCAAATTATTTAATTTTAACCCTAAGTCCTCTTATTTAATTAAATAATATAAACTATTTAATTAAATATCATATTTGCATCTCCTTTTCATTAAAAAATTCAGTAATTTAATGAATATCCTCACATTCCTCATCTTTCACATTCAAATTTAGTTTTAATTAACTAAATTGCTAAGTTCCCTCTCATCCACTTGCATAGGGAATATTCCAAAGGAATATTTTCCTATTTTCCTCCAAAAAAAAATAATGATTACTCCAAACAAACTTTGAAACAACATTTTAAAGTTGTTACAAAGTGTGTTTGTTTGTATTATTGTGAGCCCTTGATATTTTCTTGATCCATGTGATCTTTGATTCTCATCCATTGATGAGAATCCTTGATCCACATTTCATCCTCCTTTCATTTGTGATCATTGATAGATCAAATCAATCTCATCCATTTCTTTTTAATTTGATCTCCATTAAATCAATTATTTAATGAATATCATATAATTCCCCTAATTTGCATAATTCATTTTTTTATTATTATCAAATTACTAATTCTTCCACTTGCAAGAGAATATTCCAAGGGAATATTCCTCTTTTGTACATTCCTCCAAAAGTAAAATATTCACATGGAATATTCCTTCCCCTTTTGCAAAATTAAAATTTGTTTTAATTTGTAAAATATCTATTTCCTCACTCATGAGAATATTCCAAAGAATAATCTTTCTCCTCATTCATTTGAAAAATGGAATATTCTTACAAAGCTTCATGTGTAAGTTAACTCAAAAATTCTTGTGCAAGTTAACTTGTGACCTCTTGTACAAGTCAAAAGTGTGTTCATTTGGATGAATGTAAGCCCTTGATTAAATATCAACTTGCATCTTCAACCCTTGATAAGAATCCATGATCTGTGTCTCCATCTTCTTTCCTTTTTGACCATTGATTAGCTTTTTCAATCTTAGCCCTTCATTTTTCATTTGCTCTCCTATAAATAAAGCACTATTTGGAGACAAATGGATCCATCTTTTAACAAAAACCTTATGCTATTAAAATCATTTGCACTTGCACTCACATTTAACATCATTTTAGCTTTATTTACTTGCATATTAGCTTAACTTCCATTAATGGCTTCCATGATAACATAGATGCATACATTTAGCTTATTTATTAATTAGGATTTTAATCTTTTGAAGCTTGCATACATTTATAGTAGATTTGCATACACACATATCAATCATCTTAGCATAAATCATGTTAAAATAGATTGCATCATGTTCATTTAGCTTTAAATCATGTTTTCATACACATCTATTAATGGTTTCATCAATTTTCTTCAATAAAACTGATTGAAACAAACTCATGATCCAAGGGATTGGGAAAGGGTCACCATTCCACATCAATGCAACACCACTCCCGCAATAAGATAAGTTTCAATGTCTTGGATTAGAGTTTTTTCAAGCTTTCATGATTTAGAATGTTAGTTTTAATGGCTTCTTTGTCTTTGTTTACAGTGAATGATCTTATTGGGATTGATGCTTAGTGGGTTAAATATGCCTTGAATTCATATGGATCAGGTGCAGTTAGCCTTCACTATGGCAATTGGTCACATTTTGGTGCTAGAAGTAGGGAAAAATTTAATGTTTTGGGTGTTTTTTGGAGAAATTTTAGGTTTAATCTCTTAAATGCATGATTTTCCTTAATTTTTAATGAATTTTGCATGACCAATCTTGCAGAAAGGTTGTTGGGTTTTGAAGATCTCATGTTTATCCTTCCAAAACATTTGACGATTTCCAAATTGATCAAGATTTGAAAAAGTTGTCATTATCTCAAGTTGTTGTCCATGATTAATTTTGTTGTTTTTTTCTTAAAAAAATTGGGTTTAATCTCTTAAATACATTATTTTCAGGTTAGTTTTTAATGAATTCTACATGACTAATCTTCCAAAAAGGTTGTTGGGTTTTGAAGATCTCATGTTTAGCTTTCGAAAACATTTAACAATTTCAAAATTGATCAAGATTTGAGAAATTTTTCATTGTCTCAAGTTGTTATAATCTATTTTTCTAAAAATGTTTCTCTAACACTTGAAAGGATAAAATGAATTAGCTTTCAAAGTTAGATAAAATTCAACCAAACAACCTCACATTTGCTTTAAAGTTTGATAGGTGCTTATATTTTTTTATTTCATCTAATTTACAACATGTCTCTAACTTCTTATTTTGGGGTTTTAGGTTTTGCAGGTTTGGACAATACAACTTGAAGAAAAGAAGCATACTATTATCATTTGAACTATAATTGTAACAAGTGTTTCAACACTTTTGGGGCAATTATAACCCATTTGTAATTATTTTTTATTTCACGCTTTAGGACCACACTAGTTTTCAATTGGGTCTTAAAAAGAATGTTCAAACGAGACTAAAATTGAACCCTCATTTCATCATTGTATTTTGGGTCTAAAATTGAACAAGGCAACTTAACATCTCATTTGGTCCATAAAATGAATTCATCTTAGCTTTAGAAGTTAAAATTTGAGTTTTTGTTGTGTTTTCATTTACAACGTTATTGTTGAATGTGTATGCAATTCTCTCATGCCACTCGATGATCTTAAGAAACATAAACATTCCTTAATGCTTTGCAAAATCACCTACATCTTTCATTTCAGATTAAAAATGAACCCCTTGCTAGTGTAGGGAAAAGGCATGGTGTTTGTTCTCTTCCCATTACATGAAAATGGGGATGATCAAAATACAAACACACTTCCTTTATATTGTTTATCTTTAGAGGGCCTACCTCCCCGCTTCGAAAAGAGGGAACAACCCAAGCAGTATCGAGCTAAAGCCAAGCCCTTCTGAATCGCTATATAAATGTGTGGTTGCGATAAAAAATGTGATCAATAACAAGTGGTACGTGATAGATCTCCCCTATTATCTTTATGATGCAAAAATCCCTTGTTCTAAGGGTTGGGAGACCTCTGGAGGGATTTTATCATAGTATCCCCTTAATCAGAAGTCCTTATTACGAACCATTGTTTACAATCCAAAATCCTTAATACTTGTTGGTGCAAGAATGGTCATTATGAAGCCACCCCAAATTTTTACTGTTCATTGTTGAAACAAAAAAAACCTTAGTATCTTAGGATCTTCAAGATTTTGAGATTTGGTGCTCCCGAGAAGTGTGTGTCGTGGAGGGGAGCTAGTGTCGCCAAATCTCCAACTATTCACAATGTCTTAGTGTTTGGAGAAATTTAAGTGGGGACTCAAAAAGTATGGCCATTTCAAACCTAGGATTTTAAATGATTGTGAGTCTATTGAATAAATTGCTTGGTTCCAAAATGTTACAAAAACAAACATTCACTATCTTCCTCAAAATTTCAAATAATTTGGCTCAAATATGGATACCTCTTGAATTATCCTTGATATTAATGCTTGTCCTAAGGATTTCTATCCTTAGAGATTTATAAATATCTTGACTTATATCTCAATCCATATTTTCCAAAAGACAACATAGACAATTATGGCTTCAACCTCATGATTCTCATAAAATGGACATTGTGAAATTTATGATGTTTCTAACATAGACATTTAGTTTGAAAAATTAATCAAGATAGGTGTTTTTGGTAAAAGAAACTCACTTAAGCAAGATAAAACTGACAAATTTAACCTCATAATCATTTTGGTGATCGATCACGCCAGTTGAACAACCTGACCTTGCATCCACTATCATACAAGGAAAACATTGCAAACATTGAGTCCAAAATAATTGAGTTCTATTGTCAAAACCATTGAGTTCCATTATCCAAAACCATTGAGTTTCACTTAATCATTGGGTCCTATTTCCAAAATCATTGAGTTCTTGGAGTATTATCACTTTAGAAGTATAGTATTTTTCTCACTACCTTGGTCTTGGAAAGCAAAGGTTCACTCTAGGTCAACATTGGGTCAAACATTTCATCCACCCCTTCATTAAATTTCATCCTTCACTTCACCAAACTTTGCAAAACATTTGAATACCCCAACACCTTTTGACTTAAACATCTATCAAAACAACCCCTAACTTGGCTACTTTGTATGTGAAATGTATCCTTTTCCATACATTTGGTCAATTTAGTTATCATCTTTGAAATACTTTATCTTGAAGGTCACGAGTCTACCCTAAAGATCCTCAAGTTCATCAACATCCTTTATCCAAACATAAAACATCAAACTATTAATTCAAAAGTGTTTTCCTAAAATGTTTGAAAAGATCACTCTCCACATCATCCACCTTTTCATCTCCCATTATCATCATTGCTCCAAAAATACTTAGACCATCCCTTTTACCTAGATTTGAATCAACTAGAGAGTTCAAACATTATAAAACTCAACACAATTCTCCCATAGGCGACCCATAATTTATGGTAACAACACGATCACAACACAAGAGAATCATGGAGAAAATCAAAGTCGCATTCACCTCATGTGATCCAAATCCTCTAGAATTTGATCTGAGAAGTCAAGTTACCCCATCTCAACAACCATCATCTCCATCAAAACCATATGAGATTGGAGACATTATAAACAACCCATTTGGACTTACTAGAGAAGAAATCATGGAACATCAAGCCATAGAAAATGTGGCTCCAATTTCCCCATCTTTGTTGCACAATCATTGACACAAGGATTGAATTCATCTACATCCCTTGTGCCAATTCAACCCTTAACATCTAATCTTATAACTAGGTTAGGAACCAACCTTGGTCTCACTTCATGTCTAGGAACAAACACAAATTTGGGTATTCACAAAACAATTGTTCCATTAACCACCAACCTTCCCCAAAACACAAGTTGGACACCAACATTTGGTAAACCACTTAGATTCCATGACACCATAATGAACTCAAAATTTTGAGTGCAACCATCATCATCCATCACCACAAATACCCCAAGTATGCCTAACATTACACAAGGTAATTTGAACCAAGTGCCTCAAGTAGGAAAACAAGGGAAACTTAACACTCTCACACAAATTCAACCCTTGAAAAGTGGTTACAACAACCCCATCAACACATCGAAACAAGTGGTTACCCAAGCTACCCAATTCAATCCACCATCCACATCAAACCCATCCATCACCAACCCAGATCAAAACAACACCTTGGTTATGAATCTCATCAACCAAGGTAATACCTTGATCCCACCTCAAATACAACAAGGAAATCCTCAAGACATCGGTCAAGAGAACCCTTTTAATTAGTTACAAGGTCATAATATGTCATTACCATCCCAATATCTAATGGCATCATCATCTTTCCCCACAATCCCTCTCACCATGCAAAATCAAATGGGACCTCAAACTAGCATTCATCCATCTCAACCCACCATCTTGCAAGGAGTGTTGAACCAAGGGAACCCCCAACCTTGCATCACCAGCTCACAACCCATCCAAAACATCAACACCCACAATCCATCACAAGTGTCCCAACAACAAACTAATCCTACATTGCAAGCACATGCCTTAGCTTTATAGCAAGCACAACAAGATTATCAGAAAACCATCCAACAACAACAATAGAAAGCAACCTTAGTAGCATAGAAAAAACAATAAGTGGCCTTAGTACCATAGTAACAACATCAAGTAGCCTTAGCAGCACAACAAGAACAACAACAAACCTTAGTAGTGCAACAACAACAAAAAGCCTAACAAGCCGCCTTAGTTGCACAACAAAAGTAGAAACAAAAAAAAGTAGCCTTATTAGCATAACAAGAAACACAACAATAAAAAAAAGCACAATAGTAAGACCTCATGGCGTAACAACAACAAGTCTTACTAGTTGAGTAGTATGCCCAACATCAGCAACAACAACAACAAAGTTCCTACTATAATCCTTAATGGAACATCATCAATACAAAAACGTTAGGAACATATACATCAACACATCAATCACCTTCACATAACCTCATGCCACCATACACCCCATACAACACATCATCATATCAAAATCTTGTGTACAAATCATCCATCATTCCACCGTATGTTCCTCCACCAAACCCGCAAGATGATCTAGAATCACAACTAAGGAATTGTCACAAGAAATGTAGGATCTTCGGATGGGCAAGACAAACAAGCCCCATACATAGAACTTATGTCCATATCCCTTCGATAAAAAAATCACAATGGTGTCATTCCCTCCTAGTTTTGAAATCCCAAAATTCAATAAATACAAAGGGAGAGGAGGTACCATGGACCATATCAAAGAATTTAACGTCATGTGTATGGAGTTGGCCTATAATGGTTCTTATTTAATGCACCTCTTCCCTAGAAGTTTAACATGTCCTACCATGGATTTATTTTCTCAATTGCCTCCAGGCATCAAAACTTTCCAAGAAATTGTTGAAAAATTCATAGATCACTTCTCCTTTAATCTTGACATGGATGTAAGCTTAGAAGAGTTATATACTCTCAAACAAAATAAAGGAGAATCTTTTTCCAATTTATTGCAACGATGGAGGCAAAAAGCTAGTAAGAGCAAGTGGACCATTCTCGACAAACAACAAGTAGGGATTATCATATAAAATCTAGATCTAGATCTATCCTTCAACTTGAAAATGTAGTGCATTACCTCTTATGACAAGCTTGTCCCTAGAGCCCTTAACATTGAGAGAGACCTAATCTCACAGGGAAACACACAAGTATATAGAGACAACGGGCCATCCACTAGTTTTAATGATAAGACCCACTATTGGGCCAAGAACAAAAATGTTACTAGTGATGGTGTTGTTGATGCAAAGGTGGTCTTAACTACTCCCAGACAAGAAAACACCCAACCCATGAACACACAACAACTATACATGCAACCACCAAACAATCAACCAATGATCAATGCTGCAAAAAATCAATGTGGACAACAAAGAAAAAATGGTGCTCCTAAATGACAATTAACTTCCTTAGGGGAGCCTATGTAGGATGTGTTGAAGAGGTTGATATAGTCTAATCTTATCACACTCCCAGATTTCTCAAACTATCAAGAGCCACAAGTCAAACCTTTCAACTTTAAAGAGATCATTTTTGTGAATCTCACCAATACAAAGGTCATAACACACAAAATTGTGTTATACTAAAACATCTAATAGAAGATCTCATTGACCTTGGAGAAATTCATGTCAATCAGAAATCTAGGAATGAAAATATAAATGTTTACACAAACCCTAGGCCTGACCATACCAAAGCAAAAGATTCACGAAAGGCATCAACCTCAAAAAATATAAACAATAATCATGATACCATGGTGGGACATATTTATTCATCACAATAGGAGGACTTAGACACGTATCAAGATACTATTTTAAAACAAAGTCCAAACCCACCAATAGTGTTTAGCACTATTTTACACCGTAATGACATCAAGTGGATATCAAATTGTGATATCTCTCCCACATATGAATTAATGATTGGGCATGTTGAAGAAGTTCCAAACAAGAAAGAAATATCCCTTATTTCACCCATACCCACCAAAGGTTGTGAAGAGTCTTTTACCGATGATATGTCATCCACCCAAGGATCATGTCAAGAAGAGGCTATTGAAGATAATGAAAGTTACTCTAAATCAAGTCAGGATCAAGAACCCTTATCCCAATAGTTTCACAAAGAGATGAGGGACATCTTCCAAACCATTTTAAACTCCAAAGACGTCCATGATATTGCACCTGAGGTGTTTCTTTTTTTATGGAAATATAAACATTCTTCGTCCAAAACAAGAGCCTCCCACTCCTGATATTCCCATACAAGAGCAAGTAGCATTTGAGATTCTTGATTCTTATAGTGATTGTGTATCATCAACATCTTTTGAAACAACATCAGTAGATAAGGATGTCATAGAATCAGAAAAAGTAGTTCATATTTCTGAAAAGGATTGTGCATCATCATCTTTTGAATCAACACTAATATTTTTTGAAACAAAATCAATAGATAAGGATGTCATAGAATCAGAGCAAATAGTTCATATTCCTGAATAGGATTATGCATCATCAACATCTTTTGAGTTAGCATCAACATCTTTTGAACCAACATCAACAAATAATGATGTCATATAATCAGAGCAAACAATTACTATTCCTAAACAATGAAAACCCATAGCAATGCCATGTGTTCACGACAAGTCATATTGAGTGGCTATGGATCACAGGATACACTATCAGGGAAAGGGATTAGGTATTGATAATACCTTCACAATGTCGGGGGAAATCTTGTCTCCAACAAACATCAACATATGGGACATGAAGAATCCTTATGATGAAAATACTATCAATGCTACAACTAGCCATATATTGAGTTGGCATTCACACATCATCTCATATGAGAATTGGGAATAACATAAAAAGAAGAATTCCTATCAAAGCAAGGCAAAGATCATCAAAACAAATGAAGTTGTCAAGCAAAAAGGACGAAGCAAATACAAATGGATACAAAAGAAAAATAAAGGAAATCATCCCTCCAAAAATCCATTAGTCAAAGAAGCTATGGGAAAAAATAGAAAAGGGAAGTGTATCCATCAAAAGAGTCCTCAAATAAAAAAGAAAGCTTCTCAAGAAAGGAACAAAGTATATCCAGTGGTTGTTCCTAATTCCATGAAAACCTCCATCCCCACCCATCATTGTTCATCTTCCCAATTTTGGAGAGTCAAAGGTTCCAAGCCATCAACCAATTCATCTCATATTCCTTCATGCGTATCACCATCCACTCCATTTGTGATATCCAATTCTCGCATTGACCATGTGTTGGTAGCTACTTTTCATCATAAGGATTCCAAAGGCACTTTATCATGATGTGCGCACATAGACAAGGTTAATTCTGGTATCCACAAAGAAAATAAGAGTTCTTCAAGATTGCACCCAAGTCCTCGTATCTTAGCAAAAAAAAATTTCAACCAGGATATCATTGGCACATTATGACAGTGGCCTCTACATCAATTCAACCAGGTGGTTCAACATGAGGGTAAAAATTTCAAAAAATCTTTAAAAAAATAAAAAAATGAAGAAAATAGTAAAAATAAAAATTGTCCTCCATTGAAAACCACTACAGTGGCACTTTGAGCAAGTACTATGATGAAAACCTAGCAAACATGAATCAGGAGTAGAATCAATCATCTATATGATCCTTCTCAGATAGAAGCATCTTATCCTTGTCATGATAAATCCAATGTTCCCTCCATCCATCCAATACAGATTCATCCAGATATTCCACTTTATCTTGATCTTGACAAAGATTCAGTGTATAATTCAACTTTTCTCATGGAAAATTTTTGACAGTATCTTTACCTTTTTATCTCATGAAGTCCCATAGCCTTTATCTAGCATGCTAAAACTCTGTCAAACTCTTCACATATACATTACCTATCTTGGCTTGTCCATTAATCTATAAAACATTGCTAGAAACTGGGGGAAGGTTTTTGCACTCCTATTTTCAAATAAGTATTGATCCATGCCTTACACCTCATAATGTGACATCAAAATCATGATCTAGGTATTTTTTACCTCAAAATCTCATTGAAAATCCCAAAAAACATTCATAAAATGTTCATCAAAAAATCCAAAAGAAAATTGTAAAATGTTCATCAAAAAATCCAAAAACATCAAAATATTGTATAGCTAAAATCCAAAAACATTCAAAACATTGTAAAGGAAAAATCCAAAACATCCAGAAAACATCAAAATGCCTAAAAATGACGAAAATCAATAATCCAAAAATAGTTCCCTTGTCGAATTATGGGTCTCTGAGCTTGAACGTACGAAGGCCATCATTGATGTGCCCCCGAGACACCCTAGGTCAATCCTTTAGGAGTCCATCATAATAAACTAACATTTCCATCGACTATTCATCTCTCATTGTCAATAAGTCAAGTCAGTCGAGCTACATGGTCTCTGTGTGTATAACCTAGGCAAGGCTTATCTTCGATCAGCCCTCGAGGCCCATAGGATAGGTCTTTTATGTTAGGTTCTTGGTCGGAAAACTCAAAAAATCCCCAAACATTTGGAAAACTAACAGAATCCGTAAATATTCAAAATATCGAAAAACCCCAAAACATTAGAAAACATTCAAAAGACCTAAACAACCTCAAATATTTTGGAAAACTCTAAAAAGCCTCAAATAATCAGAAACAAAAACATTCACATAAACTTTCAAAAAGATCAAAAATAGCCTCAAAACATTTTCAAAATACCAAAAATATTGAAATATCCCAAAAAACTCAAAACCATCCATCCCATTTCACCTTCACCCATAATAAATCAAGTGTCACCTTCAACCTTTGGCAAAGAAAATAGAAAGCAAGTATAGCGAGTTGTAAAGTGAGAACTTAATTGACAAAATCTAAAGTATAATCATAGGTAAATGCATTAGTGAAGTTTGTATCAATGACTTATCACACACCTCATCCTAACCAAAACATCTGATCAACATGTCCAAGGATGAATCCTCCCTATGATGGGCATCAGTATCAAAATTCAACTTAGCTATATTTAAACTAGAAAAATATATAGATAACATTGACTGTTTATCTTTAATCTTTTCTTCTTATTTATCTTAATGACCCATTTTGAGGACCTCTCGATGATGTCTATCAAAATGATTTAGAGAGAAAGGAATGGGGCATTGATCATTATCTTTCATTTTCTATGCTTGTGGATACTCTTGTAAAATAATATTGGTGCATACTTGCTTAGTTATGTGTGGGGAAGTTATTTGGAGTATATTGTTAACTATTGTGTATGCTTTGGTCCAATATATTCTAAATTGCTAAACTACATTCCAATGAGGTTTCTATATGTCAAGTTGTGAACAAGAACTATCCTATCTATTTGTAGAGTCAAAGTCAATTACACTAGATACAATGCCATCTTGGTTATGAATATATTGATGCATCGTGTCTATGTGTTATATCAAACAATAAGGAACGACAAAAAATCCCAATCCCAAGATATGAGAAAATCATCATCATCATCATGCATTTCTCATCTCTCTCTCTAATAAAGTCTCAATGGATCATAGACTTGTTGGATCTTTTTGAAGCAATCAATCTTTCAAAATCAATGTTTAATCCATCCATCTTATTGTTCTATGTTTACTGAAAATTCTATCCAAGTGTCAAATATATGTGATACATCAATATATACATGAGGCTACCCATAGCCAATGACTGTCTATACATCATGAAATATGTCTATATCAATATCTAAGCTATCACGACAACAATCTCTCTTTTTTTGGGACATAGTGGGGCATCTATATCATCTTCAGCTCAACAATCTGAAAAATTGCAGCTCATTTATTCAAAAGCAACCTGAAATCTCAAGCATCTCAAGCATAAGCCTGATCTTCACCTATAGTGCTCTTGATCATAACACTTTATTCTTCGATCAATCTCTCCAGGGGGCAACCAACCATCTTTCGATCATATCGATATCAAATCATCTAATGAATTTTGTTCCTAGCCCTGCTAGCAAATCTTGATCAAATCTATCAAATCAACCATCATTGGGATATATTGTTCCCTATCATCCCTCATGTTATTCAACACAATCTTTGCATTGTTGTGAATCCTCAACAATGTTGTCAATCAATCAATTAGATTAATCAACTTTAGCTTGGCTATCAACATCTCAAAGAGATCATCGAAATCAACATCAATCTTTGAGCCAATGCAATGAGTACATTGCTTCAAAGAGGGGGAAAATGTAGACACCTAAAATTGTCTCGATGGATCACATTGGATAACTAACATCATTTCGTCCTCAAACCCATCCTCTTTTTGCTTGTTTAATTAAATAAGCCTAATTATTTCATTAAATGCCTCATTTTCACCTATTAATCTAACTGACCTAATTGGGTTAATTCACCCCCTCTCACACTGAAATTTCATCTGATTTAATTAAATAATGCAAATTATTTAATTTTAACCCTAAGTCCTCTTATTTAATTAAATAACCTAAAATATTTAATTAAATATCATATCTCCATCTCCTTTTCATTAAATAAATCAATAATTTAATGAATATCCTCACATTCCTCATCTTACACATTCAAATTTAGTTTTAATTAACTAAATTGCTAATTTCCCTCTCATCCACTTGCAAAGGGAATATTCGAAAGGAATATTCTACTATTTTCCTCCACAAAAAGGTAATGATTACTCAAAAAATACTTTGAAACAACTTTTTAAAGTTGTTGCAAAGTGTGTTTGTTTGCAAGATTGCGGGCCCTTGATATTTTGTTGATCCATGTGATCTTTGATTCTCATCCATCGATGAGAATCCTTGATCCATGTTTCATCCTCCTTTCATTTGTGACCATCTATAGATCAAATCAATCTCATCCATTGCTTTTTTACTTGATCTCCATTAAATCAATTATTTAATTAATATCATATAATTCCCCTCATTTGCATAATTGAAACTTTTTTTTAATTATCAAATTACTAATTCTTCCACTTAAAAGGGAATATTCCTCCTTTGCACATTCCTCCAAAAGGGGAATATTCCCATGGAATATTTCTTCCCCTTTTGCACAATTAAACTTTGTTTTAATTTGCAAAATATCTATTTCCTCACTCATGAGAATATTCCAAAGAATTGTTTTTTCTCACTCATTTGAAAAAGGGAATATTCTTACAAAGCTTCATGTGCAAGTTAACCCAAAGCTTCTTGTGCAAGTTAACTTTTGACCTCTTGTACAAGTCAAACGTGTGATTTTTGGATGAATGTAAGCCCCCTATTAAATATCAACTTGCATTTTCAACCTTTGATAAGAATACACGATCCATGCCTACATCTTCTTTCCTTTTTGACCATTGATTATCTTTTTCAATCTTAACCCTTCATTTTTCATTTTCTCTTCTATAAATATAGCACTACTTGGAGACAAATGGATCCATATTCTAACAACAAACTTATGCTGTTAAAATCATTTATACTTGCATTCACACTTAGCATCATTTTAGCTTTATTTACTTGCATATTAGCTTAGCTTCCATTAATAGATTCCACGATAACATAGATGCATACATTTAGCTTCTTTGTTAATTAGGATTTTAATCTTTTGAATCTTCCATGCATTTAGAGTATATTTTCATACACCCATATCGATCATCTTAGCATAAATCATATTAAAATAGCTTACATTATGTTCATTTAGCTCTAAATCATGTTTTTTGTACACATCTATCAATGGTTCATTAGTTTTCTTCAATAAAACTAATTGAAACAAGCTCATTATCCAAGATATTGGGAAATGGTCACCATTTCACATTAATACGATACCATTCCCCCAATAGGATATGTTTCAATGTCTTAGATTAGAGATTTTTCAAGCTGTCATGATTTAGAATGCTAGTTTTAATGGATTCTTTGTCTTTGTTTATAGTGAATGATCTTATTGGGATTAATGCTTAGTGGGTTAAATATGTGTCAAATTCATATGGATCAGGTTAAGTTAGCCTTCACTATGTCAATTGGTCACACTAGTATATGTTTATTAAAATATATTACATTTACTAAGAGTCAAAAGAGAAGGTAGGACCTAAGGTTTTTTCATTTTTTATGATATGTTTTCTAAAATAATCATGGTATTAAAGTTTGAAGCTCAAAAAACTTATAGAAATATCTTATGTTACATTTCATGCTTATAATTAATATATTTTTATTGAGTTATTTTACTTCTTTCATGACATGGATTCCAAGAATTCATATGATTGAGAAAATTGGCAAGAATATTTATTAGGTTAGAGAAATCAAGAAGGATTATACAAATTTAGGGTAAGGGGTGTTTCTTATAAGCATGTTTTCCATAGTAGCTCTTCACTTAATCTTTCACATCAATTAACATAGCTATATTAATGTCAAAATAATCTTATAGATTTTGCATTCAAAAACATACTTTGTATCAATTATAATATCTATCTCTATAGTTTTTTTCTTGATCATAGAATTAGAATATAGGTAGAAGTAAATTAGTTTTATAATTACCCAAAATAGAAAGCCTCTAGTCTTTTTTTCTTCTAAAAGGTAAGAAGAAATTTATTATTTCAACAATAGAAAAAAATTATATTTTTAAATGACTTGGCCATGATTAAAATAAGAAGAGGAGAAAGTCAAGAATATTTTCCACTATCTTGGAGCCAATAGAGTCTAGTGCAACACAAATAATCATGTATTAAATAAAAGAATGAAACCCTTTATTATCTTGTAATTTGATCATTATGAATAAGCTAGAAAAGATAAGAGGATTTATTAGAAGGAAATGAACCAAACTCAGAGACACGACAAAAACATTTTTCCTTTAAAGCTCACTCATAAAGGCACTTTACTACAAAATTCCATTCCCTAGAAATATGAGAAAAGAATAAAGCCTCAAAATTCAAAGAGATATGAAGAATTTGTTTTGCTAAAGAAACAATCATCTAAGAGGACTCTTGCAAACCATTTTTATTCATAAAATAAACTAAGATCATAGAATTTGATTGAAAAATAGCATTCTTGTAGCCCAACTCATAAGCTTTCTCAAGATTCTAAACATATATTTTTACTTCATATGTATATATATATAAACCTATGGTGAATGATTAAAATAAGAAAGCATTAGCATCAATAGTATGGTTGTATAAAATAATAGAGTATATTTAATATAACCAAGAGAATGATGAAGAAGCATACAAAGTAAGATATTTTATGAGCCATATTTTTTAATAGTTTTTAAAATATATGAAACTATACTTGATATTATAGGTATGCGTATTTTTATGTGCATTTTTAAAATATTAAGTTGCATTTTTATATTATGTATATTTTAGGCATGAATCCAATAGGGCTTAAGTACCAAACAAAGCTTTTTTGAATATATAGGGAAATTTAAAAGTAGAGTAAAATAGGGTAGACACGTGATTTTATTTTCAATCAAATTGGTATCAAAGCTAAGTTGTGAAGCTTTTAAGTTTAGCTTAGTCATGGTTGGCATGGGTTTTATTCTTACTCAACCTTCTATTCCTCTCTTCAATAGAAATAACTATGATTTTTGGATCATTGAGATGAGAACCCTTTTTACTTTCAAGATCTGTATGGGCTTTGGTTGAACCTAAAATAGCTAAGAAAATAATATATATTTAATTAGTAAAGGTAGATAAATATTTGTTGAGAGAAAAAAAAATATGTAAAATTTGTGTTCATTTAATAGGGAATGTATGAATCTATCTTCCTTGAATTTGTAGCAACAACTAGATCTAAATAAAAATAGGAGGTTTCAAAAGAAATATGCACCAAGTTAGAAGTTAAAATTTCTAAGTATTAAATGTTTGAAGAGATTTAAAAAAATACATGTTACATATATATTTTGTATATTTTTTACACATGCAATGAATTTAGTAAATAAAATCAAGTCTCATGGTGAGACACAAGAAGAGTAAAAGGTTGTAGAAAAAATTCTTAATTTTTTTCCTATTAGGTTTGACTCTACTCTTCTTGCAATAGAAGATTTTAAATGTATACCATATTTATATATTGATCTAAGTTGATTGGATCTATAAAAATCCAAAAGGAAAGGATGATTATAATATCTAGGTCTATCCTTGAACATGCCTTCTTAATCACAAGCTTTAGCAGTAGTAATAGAGGAAGAGATATCAAATTTTAATAGAGCTAGAGGAAGAGATTTCCCAAGAGAAGGAAGAAAAAGAATATTTGATGATAATGAAAGAAAAAATCATTAAACATAAAATTTTATACTACAAGTAGAAGAGGAAATTGTACTAGCCATAATCACTCTCATTTTTTTGATAATTAAAGCAGAAAAAAAGGGTCCTATCCCAAATAGACAACACATAAAAAATACTTTAAAAAAACATTAAAACAAGAGTAAAAAATAGTGAGTAGAAGGAGACACTAGAGACAAAAAACAACACCATCTTAACCAAACAATCTTTGGTGAGGAACTTAAAAAGTTTTGTGTGACTGTCATCCTTATCACCAACCTTCTGCAAGTCTTTTTCCTACAAAAGAAAGAGGGTCGTTGATGATTTGTGCAAAACCTTGAAACTAAATTTGGATAGGTTGACCATCTTGTTCTCAAGTTCTAGCACCTCCCCTATAAGCTCTAAAAGATTCTCTATCATAGAAACACATTATTGGAAACTATGAGTCTCACTAGGAAGGTTCACATTGGTATTATCGATGCAAACTATGTTCTTAGACTAGATCTCACTTGTGTTCTTTGAACCTTTGGAATCATACTTTTTATCCTCCTCATCAGTAGAGAAGCTCACATCCTTCTCAAGAGCATCCTCAATCACCTACTTTTCAGTAGAATTTGGATGGCCCGCTAGATGGTTGGATCTTCTAAGTTGAGAGTCGCTCAGATTCTTTACATCCTCAGCCTTGTACTCTTCCATATTAATAGTAATAAAATTGACCTTCTTAACCAAGACCTACATTAGGGAAACTTTTTTATTTTTAGTGGGGGCTTTTCTGAGATCTCACTTGGTCTCATTTTCCAAAGCCTTGAGAAGGCGGGCTATTTTTAAGGTCACAAATACCTTGAGCTGCTTAAGACTAGAAAAAAAAAAGAGAGTCTTTGGTGAAGCATTATCCCCAATGAGGTTGGGGGGATGGTGAGCAGGGGGTATCATTTAGGATAGACCATTCACCCAAATTCGCAATTCATGGGGGGGTATGATCAAAGATAATATGCTTCTTCTTTTTACCTTTGGTTTTACCTATAGGTATTGAAGTGGTCACCACCTTAGGTGAATCAAGGGGGTTTCCTTAATCAAAATAACTTTAATTTGTTTAGGTGGGCATAAGGCAAAGATGAAAGTGATAAAGGCACAAAATAAAACCTTCATCTAGAGGAATTGGAGATTTTTTTGGGCATCTTTTATTTAAGCTTGAGGCTTCCCTAATAGAGATTTCTAGGGAGGTTAATAGGTAGAAAGAGAAGCTTATCAGGACATTATGGTGGAAGTTTTTGAGGAGGGGGAAGTGGTAGAAATAACAGCACTTGTATCTACCTTCCATAGTAAAAAAATTCATAAGAATGAGACATACCTTTTCCCATCGTGAGGAATATTTTTCCTTGTCAAAACCACCTTGTAGTTTGATAGGCTATTCACCTTCTTTGAGAAAAGAGTTAAGTTGTCATTTTCTACCAATTTTTTGTATTGTTTTCCATTTTTTCCCTTTCATGTTCATACCCATCTCCTACACATTTACATCTTCATCTACCTCAAAGGAAATACCACAAACTTTCACATTAATTGAGTCCCATGAATTGGCGAATTGAATGGACAGACTCTCATCATGTCCCTTAAGACACTCTAGGAATGGAACCCCTCCTTTGTATAAAATATTCCAAATAGTGGCATCAATGGAGAAATCATTGTAAGAAATAGGTTCAAAACAAACTCTATCCCCACCCATCTTCTCCTGGAAGAACAAAACAAATTACAAAAAGATAGCCAAGCTTCTCAAAAACTTACACAAAAACTAGAGAGTCGAGCAATGAGGGTAAGCAGGAGAAGATAAAGAATTAAAATTCATTTCAAAGTAATAATAATTGCATAACCCCTTTTGAGAATAATTATAATAATTAAATAACATCCTCCAAATAAAGAGTCGATCATGTCACATAAGGTTAGTGGTACAAGTGATTAAAATAGGGGGGTTAGCCTTATGCCAACTATCACAATCACAATCATAACTTTAAACTCAAAGATTTTTGGGAAAAATGAAAGATGAACATACAAGTCCTTTTAGATGGTCCACATGTTCCATTTCCATACTTTTGCAGACCTCATAAAAATTTCCCTTGAAATGGTGGAAAGACAATTGAATGGATTTGATTATGCTAGCTATCACAATCACAATAATAGTTAAACTCAAATATTTTTGAACAAGATGGAATATGATCATACAAATCCTATCAAAGATTCAGTGAGTACACTTGTCATAATTATCATAAATGTGGAAAGACACTACTACCTTCACATGATTAAGCTGATTGTGGAGGAGCCACACTAGTAGCATGGCACACCACACAACTCTTTAGAACCATCTAGAACATGACCTCGCACCCCTAGGTAGAGTCAACATCCACATCAACATGTAGTAGAATTGTTTCATTTCCACACTTCCACAACCTCATATAAATGTCCCATAAAAAGGTAAAATACAATTGAATGGATTTGATTATGCCAACATAAATTTGGTAAGATGTCACCACCTTCATATGACCAAGCTAAACATGGAAGAGCCTATTAGAAATATGGAGCCTTGCAACATGATCATGAAGTATATAGATGGATTGATCTAGTTGTTCTTGAGTTGTCATTCATGTCAACATGGTGACAACTACACAAGAAGCTTATTTGGTATATCGAAAGCTAATCTATACCGGAAGTGTTATTTACTAATGAGCTAGTGCATTGGTTTTTGAGTCTGAAATTCACCGCAAGAAAAGATATGACTATAATCTCTTAATCGTGTTATTATCTATCATTCAACAACTATATCCACGATCTTGAGAAGTTTTTCTTGTGAGCAGAAAGTTATCATTGACAAAGTTTAGCTCTATACTCTATAGGTGTTTCTTTGCTCAATGTATCAGTGTGGGAGAATCTGAATTTTCCTACGAAGAATATTCTAATGTTGTGGTTCTAATGGTAGTCTCTATGATGTTAATGTGATGAGAAATTTATGTAATATTAGATCTAGAAGCTGTTTGTTTAGAGAAGTGTATGGTGGTTTGGATTTTTTGTGTTTTGCTCCTAGCCTTGGCTAACCTAACATACGCCATGCATTAAGAAGATCAAATATACTTTGAGGGTATTTTATATAGATCTATGCCAACTTGATATGTTGCACTACATGGATAATTTTTTCCTAAATCTTATATGGTACCAAAAAGAGAGTTTTTGATTATTTTTCTTTCACCTAATTAGGTTAACCTAATTGAAGAATTAGATATAATTGCATATATATGTAATACTCTTTGAAGGAGAGAAGTGGTGGTGTGAGTGTGTGGAGTAAGGGAGAATGAAGTGAATGGTATGTGAAGAATATGGGAAAGAGAAAGAAGAGAGGTATGGTGAAGTGTGAAGAGAATTAAGGATTGTTTGAATATGCAAGCCTAAATGATTTATCAATTGAGGATCAAAATAGAATTGTTGAGAAACTAATATACGAAGCAATACTTCTTATTTAGAGCTTCATTATAACTAAAGGGTATCTGAAAGATCATCATGGAAAAACTAGGCCCTTAAGTGGCAATAAAATCCAGAAAATCAGAGTTAAGCAACTTGACATAAAAATTTGAATAAGTTATCTATATTATTTCAAAAATATGTAAGAATAGAATATGTAGCAAATTGAATGTAGTTTCTAAACTACAAGGTTTATTTAAGAAAATAAAATCTATTCGGTGAAAATTTGAAATTTCAATGCAGTAGTACTTAAATTTCAAGGAAAAAATAAGAAGTAGGTGTCTGTCTGACCACCCTAACCACAATAAAATGAGAATATTTTTTTATAAGATTTTATATATAAGTAGGGGACTCATGTCCCGATGTGATGCATATTTTTTTGTAGTTTTTTTCCAAGTAAATATTTAATTATGAATTTTGTATTACAATTTTTTTTAAATATAAAAACTCATATGTCTAACCACCTTAACTTGGTCAAACCTTCATGAAATTCAATTTTTTTTTTTAATCTTATAGTATGCGAAGCATAGAATGTGACGCATGTTTTGGATTCAAAAAATGTGATATCGTTTGAAAGCTATAGATGTTTTTCAATCAGCCTATCAATCGAGACTTTAGTCGTAATTCAAATAGAAAATGAATAGTAATTATTTATTAAATTCAAAGTAAAACGTAATTTATATTGGTGGAAAGTTGATAATCTCTTTTAAAAACCCTTTTCGTTTCATCAATTTAGGGTAAAAAAAAGGTCGTCAGCCACATGGGCCATCATATCACTTAGATATTGCCACTTTTTGGCCCATCATGATCCTGCACATACCCTAAAACTTGTACACAGAAGGTGTATTCCATCAGTTCATACTTTTGGTAGTGAGCCACAAATTTTGTTTCTTGGTGGTTAGCCATCTTTTGTATTTAGGTTGTGAGCCTTTCAAGGATAGTGAGTCCTAGCAGTGAGCCCTATAATATCCAAATATAATATATTGTGAGTTAATCCTCATCGTGGTTTTTCCCATTTTGGGTTTTCCATGTAAAAGTCTTGGTGTTCATGTGTTCTGATGCTTTGTCTTGTTTCCATGTTCTCTCTTGTTCATTCATTCAGATTTTTGATTATGTTTAAATGGATTATATTTGAATGGTTTTATGGAATACTAATTCACCCCTCCTCTTAGTATTCTAAATATTCAATAATTGGTACTAGAGCTTGGTTCCTCTGAAGGAGCCTAACAACTTGAGGAAGGTCTGAAATTTTGAATATAATTTTTTTTTTCCTCTGGAAGTGATCTCTGCTAGACATTCAAAAGAAATTGAAGATCTGAAGAATAAGTTGAAGGAAGAAAATGATTGTATCAAGAATCTGAGGAGAAGATATGAAGAAGCTTGTGATCAGTTAAAAAGAGAACATGATGATATCACCAGACTACTACAACAATTGGAAGAAATTAAAAGAATTGAAGATTGTCAAAAAGTTGAAATTCAAAGGAAGATAGATGAATATGTCAAGCTCAAGTAAGAAATGGAAATCTTGAGATTAGATCTGGAAAAGGAAAAAAGATTTTAGGATAAATTCAAGGAAAGATCTACAATGCTTGATGAGTTGATTATTTCTCAGAGACCAACAATGGATAAAATCAGTTTAGGGTTTGAAGAAGGTCAGAGTTCAAAACAAAGCAACCTCCTGACAAGAAGAATTTGTGCAAAGATGGAAAAATCAAGGTCTTAAGAAGCAATACCAAAAGGACACCTAATGCTAAAAGGTACTTATCTTTTAATGGTAGAATGATTGATGCTCTATCTTTTTCTAGCAAATGTTTTAAGTGCAAGAAGATTGGACATAAGGCTATGGATTGTGAAAATCAGAATTTGAACAAGAAATTTTTATCATTTAATGGCTACTATTATCGCTGCAACTTATTTGGACATAAGGCTAATTAGTGCGAATATAGATTGAATAAAAGAAAGTGTGGAGGGAAGAATGTTGTTTGCTATGATTGCAAAAATCCATAAAATTTTGCTAGTGTTTGTAGAAATAGAAGGAGAAAAGATATGTAACGCCTTGCCACATAACCCCAAAGGACATCACAATGAACTAACAATTATGACACAAAAAAATATTTTTTTAAAGGTGAATTAACATCTAGATCATACTAACAATAACATAGAATGTAATCCACATGTACATTTGCACTGACTATGCCCTTTAGGGTATCATGACTACATTACAGACATAATGATTAATCAACCTGAACATATATAACAAAATAACTAATGACAAGATTTCATTTACACCTTCTGCATTAAAGAATTAGACATACATATTTCCATAGATACAATGCCATTCATGAGCATACAATACAAACCAATGAATACATATACAACTTCCCATACCTGAGGTAGATCATTACACTATTTACAAGTTTACATCAAAGCTTCACTTATAACAATGGGAAGGATACATAAAATACATGGTCAGATACAACTGAAATGATTACATAACATAACAACAATGTCAACTCAAGTATGGTACAAGATCTAGAATCTTTGCATCAGGTACCACATCTAAGCTCATGAACATCAACTAGGAACCTAATGGAGTGCATGACACATTCCACCCAACCATGTGGAACCCTAAGGTCCACCCCCTCATGCTAGGAGATGACAATAAGGACCCACTACACATAGTCAAGCAGACATAGGCTAACATGACTCCAACATACAAAAGTAACAAACAAACCATAAGAAAACAACCACTTCTAGAGGTACAAGAACAACAAGGGGAAAACAAAAAAGGCATACAAGGTAGCTATAGGGAGGAGTGTCATCACATAGTTTTCTATTGGTTACCCTAGCGTAACCTTCCTAGGCTATTGGACCCCCATCTTGGGTTACCCTAGACCACCTCTACCGACCATCGGACCCCCATACAAACTCATGCAGGATCAACATACCTTCCAATCAGACCAGACAATTGATATTTCCATTTTAGGCCTTCCCACTCACCCCAAGCCTAAACAAGCACTTAGTCCATGAGTGAAGCGTTATCTTGATTAATGTGAACTATCCAACCCCTAATTCATTTTATATTATCACTGATTAAGAAATTCTCATGAGTTACCCTGGACCTACCACTTTGTGCGTCAGACCCCCATTGAGAGCCACTCCTCCTACTAGCAACAAAAAGACTCTACAATCCACTAACTGGGTAATCCAACTTGCACAACATATAGAGCCACATGAATTATCACATAAAGTGAGGCATGCACCAACTCACAAAAAGTATCCACATATAAAAATTCCACAATGCAAGGCCATAACCCACATAATCATAAATCGAGTATAGAATCAAGTGTTCACAAAGAACCAACATGAAAAGCCAATCATAAAGAAAATTATTTCCCCAACCTCTAGAAGTCTAACAAATCACTAACACAATGATTCCCCCATCGAAGTGGCAACAATAACATGATTTCAAAGGACAATTTATAATCCACAATTATGAATCAACAAGTGTAGAATAACGAGTGGTAACATCATAAAGAGATCATCAAACTCAAAATCAAGATCAACCACAATAACCAAAACTTCCCAATATCCCACAACTGCATCAACAATAGTAAAATCAACCAATTCACAACTCATTTCTAAGATCAACCCAATAGATCAACATGAACAAACAATCAAAACAACCACAAAATTCTCCATAAAAGGCATTGTCTCCACAATTTAGAGCACTCATTAACTTAGTCCACTTAAATTAATTAATAGATAATTTACCATGATAATACAATTATACTAATTACATCGTGAATTCACAAAGAAATGAATAATCTAATCCATTTATTTAAACAAATCTTTTCAATTATCCAAATACAAGTAAATCAATTTTCCCCTATTCATTTAACTAACACAATCAATAACATTTTTACTTTAAACATTTACCTATTGATTTAAATACTATTTCACGTAATAACTAATCATTGTTAAAATCCATTTTATATATATATATATATAAAAAGGTTCAAAAAGAATTCTCTCCATTCAACCTAAATACTCAAGCAAATTCCATAATACAATCATAAACTACATGACAAATTTACAATTGATTGTAAAATATTTTTAAAAGAAATCAACATCCTTAATTAACAAAAAGGATAATATAATTCTATTTGTATAGTTAAGTCCTTCAATTTATATTTGTAACACATTCTAACATTAGAGTTCCAATTAAAATTGTTTTTATTAAATCATTTTATCTTCTTTTTTTCATAATAGAAAAATCATTCCTAACTATCAATAAAATAAAATATAATATATATTTATACTTATTTACTATATTAAAATAATGAATCATATTATACTTATCTTTCTGTGATCCTAATAAAGTGTTGCTTCCTAAATGTGAGATGTTAGATAAAACTAATAGTGCAATAAAGAGAAACAACAAGATAATAGGGCACCTCAATGATTAGCCTAAGAAAATGAACAATATGAAAGCAAGATGAACAAGTAAATTGCTGTTATACCTTCATGTTGTTGCTTCCTTGGTTGGTCCTTGATGTTGAAGTTTTGTGTGCTCCTTGGATGGCAATGAAATGAAGTGAATGCAAGATGAATTGATGCAATATGGATGCTAAAATGGGTGAGAGCTTGAATGGCAATTTTGCAAGAGTTTATTTGCAAAAGACTTGATCCCCTAAAATGAAGGAATTGAAGGGGTATTTATAGGCCAAATTGAATTCTCTAGAGAATTCAACGGTTGGGATTGATCCAACAAAGATCAAGATGAAGGGCTATGGTGAGTTGAGGACTCACAAGCCCTCACATCTTGACATGTGGATGGTGAGATGTCCTAGGGTGGAGTGATGTGGAGATGAGGTGGATCTTGGGGGATGAGAAGATTCCTTGGAGGAATAAAAGTGAATTTAAAATTCACAATGATTGGAAGAATCTAGTGGATAAGAGAGGGTCTCCAAAAAGCTGGAGATTTGTCACATGTGGCTGATGTGACAAGTCCAAGGTTCTAGAAGCCCTTGGCACATGTGAAGTGACAAGTCAAGGCTTCTAGAATCTTTTTGGGGGATGGGGAAGACCTTGGAAAGAATAAATGTGAATTAAAAATTCACATGGGGAAGGGAGTCCATACCAAAAATGGTAAGTGGGAAGGCTGACTAGAAAAGGTAAGCCAAATGTGGCTAATGATTCTGATTAAGGTTGTGCAAACACATGATTAAGATAATTAATGAGAGATTAGAGGCAAGTGGGAGATTATGGAGGATGTGACACTTAATCTTGATTAAGTGGTGCACATCCTAATCACAGATTAATTACTTTAATCTAGATTAGGAGAGGGATATGGAGAATGTGACAAGGAGAGAGAAAAAAGGGAATTAAAAATTAGTTTTAATTCAAATGGGTTAAAAGACTAAATTAAATAATTTGTCATATTTATTTAATTTAGAGAAGAAAAGGGGTAAGGTAAAGTATTTAATTTATTTAATTAGATAATTTAAGAACCTTAGGTAGAAAATGAAATAATGATTAAATAAATTATTTAATCACTGTTAATGGAATAGATGAATGGAGTAGACGATTTTGACCATGTAGAAGTGGTCAAATTTAGATGTCTACACTTTCATTGCTTTAATAATATCAATAAGGAGAAGCATAATCAAATCGACATAGCCTAAGGGGATTCATCAAGATAGACAAACCTCAATCATTTAAATTAGGCTCTAAGTTTAAATAAATTAATAATGATTTTAAACTAAATCGAGGATTTGCTCAAGATAGGCTTAATCTTTTGAATTCTCATCAACAATGAATTTGTATGAGCCAAACTTTATCTCAAAGTATGCATGGAATAAAGCCTCCATATTATTCAACATAATTTAAGGCAACGTAATTTAGAAATCTTCTATGCAAATTAAAATTTAATTGGAATTACAAAATATAGACTAAACGATAGGACGATTAGTAACAATTCTAAACCCTAAAATCTAAGAATATGGAAAGGTAAGGAAATTCGAAACCAAATATTTTAGGGTGTCTCGTAGGCTCTCATTCCTCAACTTGAAAATGTTCCAAGAGGTTGCGGTAAGGTGGATTCATTAACATTCATTGAGAGGTATATATATAAATTCAACCTAGTGGAATTTTTGGTAGAGCATACCGAAAATGAGATAATAACTTCTAGAATTCATGGAATATAAAAGCTTAAATGATCAATAAGAATGATAAAATAATGGTCACCAAATGATGCATTACACGGTATCAAAACAAACACAGATTATTGGAATCGAGTTAAGTATATAGCATTTGCAATACCTAATGTCAAATTGTTAAGTATATAGTATTTACATCTAACTAAAGCCTTGGAAAACATGCACAACAAGGGCAACCAGGTGTGGTGTGGTTCAAGTAGCAAGGTGATTGAATGGGGAAGGAAATGCAATTGACCATCATGCCTTCAAAGAAAACGAATAGATATGAAGAAGAGATTATACAAAATCACAAGAAAGAGCATCAAACTATTCGACGCCAAAATCCTTACAAGAAATGCAAATTGGGGGTCGATGCTAAATGAAATGATCTGAAAAATGGGCTTGCATTATAATAAAATGTGCTAGCAGACATGCATGCAAAATGTGAAAGCATACGTGGCTCCAAGGATGCCATGACTGAAGGATAAAGATAGGAGAGATCGAAGATTCCAATGACCATCAAAACTATAAAATACAAAAAAAAATCACTATTTATGTTTAAGAACTTTCAACAACAAGCTTGAAATGGAGGGCATCAAATGCTTCCCCTAAATGTATACATTGAAATGAAATTGCTGACCTTGAATGAGGACACCATGAAGCATCAGATGGCTGAAATAAAAAAAAGTAATATAATGTTCAAATGCCAATATTGCATGTTTTCATCGAAGTTACACCAAGTATTCAACAACATAAGTAATACGTATGCCAAAGAACAACCATCAAATGGATTAGAATACTCGATATTGAACATAAAATGTGCGGTATAAAATAAAACACACAATGCAACATTGAATTCCTTAAGGTTTACCTATCACTATGAAAAAACGAAACCAAGGAATGAGCTCGGCTTAAATAGCATCAAGGTTAAGAGCAATAAACAAAGAAATCGACTAACAATAATAGAAAGGGCTATAAATAGGGGATGATTAAAGCACATAACAAACAATGACTTAAATGCTAAACTCTATCATTTTCAATTCCAATTGAGTAAATAAAAGAATACTTAAATTCCAATTCATCATTTTACTCTAGCTTTTTGCTTCGAGACAATTTTTTTTTCAAAAGAATAGAACCTGGTTAACACGAATAGCACAGCTGAAGATTGATGTCGAGATCAACTATCATGTTCACAACAATCCACTTCTTCAAAACAATTCCATAACAATCCACTTCCCCAATTCAATAATTTCTTTCGAACGATTCATAAAACACAACTCATTTAATAGAAGAATTTCTTTAGACAAGGTTCTCTATTTTGAAAACTAAAAATCAAAAGATGAAAAACCTCTTCAAAAGGATCATTATAAAAATGAGGACAGTGATTTGATTTTCAAAATAAAAAATCAAGCAAAAATTACTTAATACGACAAGTTTCTATTTCACAACCAGTTCAGAGCTATGCATGGGCTCGAACCCACTTTTTCTATCTTTATATTTTATTTTCTTTCAATAATTTATCTTGATTTGAAATTAATACTAATTTTAATATTTTATTTTTTTAATATTTCCTTGCAAATTAAATTTATTAATTAACTCTTTAATATTAAACAATAATTTATTTTTATATTTAATTATGAAAGAACTTATAATTTAATCATTTAATTTAATAATCAATCATTCAAGCACAACATTTACATTTTTCTAATAACATAATTTATTTAATAATAAACTATTTAATTCTATAGCAACCAAAAACTTTAATAAACAATTACTTTTAACACTACGTATCAAAAAACTCACCCAACAAACTTAAATCAAACATCATGAAAGGGCCAAACACGGAGGGGCACCACATCCTCCCCCCTAAGCTTTGACTTACTCCTGGAAATCACAAGGTTAGGATAGAACATACACACATTAATCCTAGAATTCATTAAATAATACCATGTTCACCTTTCCTTTAATGTCAATACAAGCAACATCAAATAATCATGTATTCCTTTACCAACAAGGACAAACGATGAGAACAACTAACCATGAACACAAACAGGATTGACGGGTGATTGACGGAATACACATCCTCTCCAAGGGTGATGGCAAGGGTAGGGGACCTTTTATCATCTCTATTTTCAACATCATTTCCATTGGGTTTTAAGGCACACTCAGACTTGATAGTGCAATTGGAGTTGATGCTTGGTACCTACAATCCTGCATTAGACAAACTGTCGAACAACATATATATATATATATAGATATATATCAAACAATCACACACACCATGAGAGGAAATCACAACATAGTAGGGTACTCATGAATGAGTAATACTACACTATCACTCCTACCAAGACATGACAAACCATAGTCCACATCAACGAATAACAATAATTACATTGTAAGCAACATAGATCAATCATGAATTAAATGCATAGTAACAAAATCATATAACCACACGATTATCATAACTAAATTAGTCCGAACACAAATAAATCCATATAACCATCATAGCATATGCATAAGTCAATAGTACCATGAACATCAAAGTATGATCAACTTTCATCCAAAACCAACCCAAAATAGTAAAACTAATCATCAACAAGGTGTAATAATTGTCATCTAACTTAGTAACATCATTTAAGAGATTACATCTAAGATGATCAAACATGCACTCCACACCATCTTAAGCATTCAACAAAAACTACAAGAGAACAAATATAACATAGCATCATGCAACCGCCACTCATGTCGAAAAAAAATTATAAAATATAAATACACACACAATTTCACATCAGCGGGAGATATCACAAGACTACCCAAGGGTCTATAATGCATTCCACAATAGAAAGGATATTAGTGCATTGCACACTACACTGAGGGTCCTATCCCTTCAACTGGTTTTCTGGACCATTGTACAACACACCACCAATGGATAAGTCTAAGGTTGTCAAGTGTGGATGACCAACAAGGGAAAACATAACCATAAGAGTACATGCACTAGATCGACATAATGGGCTCAATGTATCCAGAGTACCCAATGTATGAACCTAGGCTTTGATAAGATCGCTATCCTATAAAAAGGCATGAACAAATCATTGACCCAAAAGAAGTAAGAAAAGAAATGAAAAGAATCTAGAGAAAGGAAGGAGGATTCAAGCAAGTTCAATTAGAATCATCAGTTTTATCTATGTTGTCCTCTGGTGTAGATACGCCCATCAAGTTTTGAGTTAGGTAATGCCTAAGGGGGAGAAATTATCAAAAAAATTAATAAACCCCTCATTGATACTTGGTGTCACATCATGAAAAAAGTATATTTAATACGGTAATGAATTCGAAAGGAGTTTTTGAGTCACATGTGTGAAGAATGGAATTCATAGAATTTGAAAGAATGGAAGCACACACAAATTTTGAGGTGATCTACTTACAATTTGAAGAATTTATTGAAAAAGCATTCAGAATGAAGAAAATAAATTTAGAAGTATCAAAGAAATTGTATTCATCAAAAGGAATTTGTGAATTCAGAGAAGTGTGCAAAGGAAGTTTGAAGAAACCAGAGCAATTTGGTACATCAAAATTTCAAGATTTGGTGAAGAAAAAGGGAATTGAAGTGGACTCAAAGTGTACTCCGAAATCTGGCTATCTAATCATATTCTTTGTTGGCAATTATAGAGGTATTCCACTTGAACAATATTTCAATTTTATGCAATGGATAATTCAAAGGTTGTGAATGTAGACACTGAAAATTGGTATAGGCCTGCAAATACCACTTTCAACATAATTTTCTAATGTCCATGGTCATGATTAAATAATGTTAATTATTTAATTATTTCTTAAACACATCTTTCTTCTATTAATTAAATAACCTTTTAATTATTTCATTAATTCATTATGACCCTTACTCAAATCTGATTAATTAAATAAATCTTATTTATTTAATTACGTCATTAATTAATTAGTTCCCTTTATGAATTAAATAATTTATTATTTAATTTACCTTTTATCATATTTTGACTATAATTAAATATTATTTTTGAATTATTTAATTATTCAATCAACCTTTTCAATCAATTAAATAAATTATTATTTATTTAATTAAATCATTTCAATTTTGAATGTTGAATTAAATTAACATTTAATTCATAATTAATTGTTTCTATCACATTCTTCTGTCGTCCAGTTATCTAATTATTCACTCACCATCTGAATCGAGATCTATTTAAATCTATCAATTATCTCCAGATTCGATATCTGATCATCTCTGCGAAAAGGACTCTTTATCACAACCAGTCAATTAACTAGTTCTAACTCATGTGCATGAACACATTTATTAATTAAATATTTTTATTTAATTAATTAAGTCATGTGTACATTCGAACAAATCATTCTCCAAGTTCTAACTTTATCCTTTTCATTCAAAGTCTAATTCTTCTATTTTCGAAGACTTTCAACTAAAGGTTAAATCATTTATTTAATCTTGAACTCATATTCTTAAATATTTTCGAATAGTCTTAACACCAGATTAAATTATTATTCTAATTTAATCTTTATCCTGCAGAATTTCCTAACTCACGTTCTAACCGACACATAACTCACATCGCATGGCATTCATCAATCTCGATCATTGATCTCTCTTTCAAATCTGAGTCGATCGTTCAAAAACCAACTTTCTATAAATTGGTTGATCTTTGCCAGTATTCCTCCTCTTGAAATCAATAAACTATTTGGAAGAACTTAATCTTCGATATTTTTCTTAGACATACATCAAGGCTATGCTTGCATACATATTGAAAATCTGAGGGAAAGAATACCAACACGGCAAAATGGAGAAGGACAATCAAGATAGTTTGAGGAAATGGACTGATATTCGGTGAGACTATTCTATGTTTTAGCTTTAATTGATTTTTTGTTTAATTATTTCATTCTTTGTTGTTTGATTTAGATTTATGCATGTTAGATCAGATTTAACCATCTTGCTTTGCAGTATACATTTTATCTATGTCACAGTGAATATTTTGGATAAATCACAAGTCAAATTGAGGAGATACTTGAAAAATCTGTCAGAAGAATCTGTTGGTGCATTCTCTAGCATTCCTCCTAGAGTATTACCTACTGAAGATATATATGCATATGCTTATAGAAAGATTGAGGAAATGTCACCAGTTCAATTAAGTGTGTTATGGAAGAATTTGAATAAAATCATGATGCATACAAAATATTAGTTGAGAAGAAGTTGGATGTATGGCAAAGGTTCCCACCATTTAAATACGTTAGGAAATACATTCAAATTATTTTGAGAAGAATTCATGATGAATCGATATGGATTGATGAAGCACATTTTATTACTAGAGAAGCGATAAGAGATGTAACTAGTTTGTGTTCCTCTAGACCAGTTCCCCCCAAAAAAAAATGAATGAACAAGAGATAATTGAGATGACTAGTGCGATCCTCGATGGAAAAGAACTTGTTTTAAGAATAATTGAAGATTTGTTCATTAGGTATGTTGCAATGATAGTTGGTCACAAAGTTTCTACTATTGTCATTTACATTGTTGTTGATATGGCTAGGAAGGACATGGATTGTGATTTGTGTGAGCTACTTCGAATACATCTTTTGAAGAACTTGAATGAAATCAAGAAGAGCAAGAAAAATGTGTTCCAGTACGAAAATTTGATAGTTTGTTTACTCTTTTACTTCATGAAATAGTTTTCGATATAAGGAAGGATAGAATGGAAAAATGAAAAACCTATTGCCCATGAGACTAGGAATTTCATGACAAACCTATTGCAAGTATGGATGTGTTTGGTGGTGTTTTCATTAATTTTTTCATTGATGTCAACAGAGTTTAGAATGTTTATAGGTGGTACTTGTATAGTTCAGATACTGTAGAATTGTTTAGAGTACATGGATCTATATTTATGGAGTTGTAGTTGTGCTTTTGCTAAGTTCTTTTAAGAAAATTAAGAAATAATGAACGCAATGTTGAATGTGTGTTTTGTGTGTGCTTCGGTATTGTTCTCTGCATTTCTTTTGTGTTGATACTATACCTTTGCAGATCTATAGCTGTGTTCATGAGCCTCAATGGATAATATATCCTAAGTTTTAGCTTCTGGATCGATGGAGAATGAAAGATGTGTTCATTGGTGTGTGAAATAGTTTGGTAGAACTATTTTTTTATTGACTAGGAAATTTATTTTTTCTCCACAGTCTTTTGGTGTTTTGGTTCGGATCTTGTAGATCTGGAAATTGGTCTATACTAATGTTCTTTATGTTCTAGCAAGTGTGCTTGCTGTTTGGTGCTCCGGAAGACTTTCTCTAGAGCTCCTGTGTGTTGTTGCTTGGTCTAGATGGACTATTGAAGAATGTTCTATGCATGAAGGTTGTTGCAGTTGTTGTCGATGTACCTAAAGGTTTTTAAGAGATGTTAAGATTTTTGGTGAAGCGTGTTGGGTGATCCACATGTGATCATCTTGATGGAGATGCGTGTACTTCAAATATCATTGGTGTTTTCATTAGGTTTGGCCGACCTAGTGTCTACATGTTACATAAATATTTACATTGAATTAAGGAATCATTTTATTGATCCAAGATTTTGTTTGGGTCCTAATTAAATGAACAATTGGTCCTCTCTCATTCTTATCCACCATGGGAATATTGAGTAGCCGACCTGATTTGAATTTGTAATTTGAAGGATGTATAGATGACCTTGAAGAATGCTTCTAGGGTTGAAGATGGTATAAAATAAAATCAATATGTTGTGAATTGGAAGAAAAGGAAGTGAAGTGCGAACAAGTGTGAAAAGAAGTGTATAAGTGCAAATCAAGGCAACAAAACTTTGATGTGTTAGATTCCTTAAAATAATGAGCTGATGGTGTCTACAACCTTCTGATCAAGCTACAAGTGTGTGGAACCTTTTGTGGTGGATCTTTATTTATATTTTCTTTATCTATAGGTAGTGAGCCTCCTTCTGGATAGTGAGTCCTATTGTAGGTAGTGAGCCCTCTAGCAGTGAGCCTTTGTATCTGGTATTTCATTATTACTATATTATGAGCTAATCCTCACTATGGTTTTTCCCACATCAGATTTTCCACGTAATCTAGTGTCTTTGGTGTTTTCTTCTATTATTTTATTTTTCATGTTTACACTTAATAAAAAATTGGGTTAAAGTGGAATTGATTAAGTTTAGAAGTAAATAAATTTGGTACAATTGATTCAACGCCCCCTCTTAGTTGACTTGTGCATTTAAACAAAACCTTGGTGGTTTGAATGTTCAAGAGACTACTCTTATTGCATTCTTTGGAACTTTTCAGATGAGGATGATCAAAAGAACAAGGGTTCCAAAGAGTGTGACTGAGAGGTACTCTAGAAAATATTAATTTCCTAGTTTCTATAGATTTTTGTTATATGGAAGAAATTGAATCTAGATTGGTGTGGATCTCTGAACTGAATTATGAAGTGACTGAGACTGGGATTGATCATTATGCAAAAATTCTCTTAGAGAGCCCTAGGAATCCAAATGAAGAAGAAGCCTCTAGTAGTGCAAGTGGAACAAGAAAGAAAAGAAAAAGTGTTGTTATCAAATATGAAGTTACAGAAGGAAGTGAATTAGAGAGAGCTCAACATGAGCATGAAAGCATAAACATTCAAGGATATTTAAAATATTTGGAGAAGGTAACTCCTGGTGCTAACTTTGATTCATTTGTGTTAGTTGTGGAAAACCTTAGAAGCATGATTAATTATTTGAAATCATATATCTTCAGACTAGAAGTGCAAGCTAGAATTAGGTCCACGAGATAAAATTTAGAAGAGATCAAGAAGAAATGTGCAGATGCACATCGCAAAGTGATGAAGGACTTGGAGGGTGTACAGGTGTGTGAGGAAGAGGCTCAGGAATTTATTTCTTACTGTTTGAATTGGTCTGGCAGTACTCTGAATGTAAGAGATGAGACAAGGAAGAGTGAAACTCAGATGAGTACTCAAGGAGATATGTATAGATTGGCAGATGATAGAGATAATTAGAGATGGTCCTACATTGTGCAGCTTCAAGAAAAATTATTCTTTTGCGGGATCAAATAATAGAAGTAATTAAGAATTTTGTGGGACTTAGAGATATGTTAAAACTTAGGCACATTCTTGTATCTAGTGCTCTTGACAGTATTGGTAATCTATCAAAGATTAATCTTAGTCCCAATACTTTAGAAGATGGTAAAGATTCTTTGACTAAGCTTGAACTATTACACAAAACTCTTGTAAGTGTGAAAGAAGCATGGGAAGAAGAGAAAGCTTCATGGAAGGATACCTTTAAGAATCTCAAAGGTTCATCTTCTTTTTGTTGATATCTTTTTCGGTTAATTTTTGATGCATATACATATATAATGGACCTTTTCATTTTCCATTGATGTCAAAGGGGGAGAGATAGATAGATAGAGGAAAAACATTTTTAAGAAAAATAGTTTTGAAAGGGGGATTATTTTGTTAGAAAAATGTATTTTGCTATACATGTTGCCATCAATGCCAAAGGGGGAGATTTTTGGAAATATGGAGCCTTGAAACATGAGCATGAAGTATATAGATGGATTGATTTGGTTGTTCCTATATTGTCATTGATGTCAACATGGTGAGAACTGTATGGGAAGATTACTTGGTATACTAGAAGCTAATCTCTCCCAAAAGTGTTATTTATAGATGAGCTAGTGCATTGGTTTTTGAGTCTAGAATTCACTACAAGAAATGATATGACTCTAATCTATTAACAATGTTATTATGTCTCATTCAGATAGCTATATACAAGATCTTGAGAAGTTTTGTGTTGTGAGCAGAAAAATATCATTGGCAGAGTTTAGCTTTGTACTCTACAAGTGTTTCTCTGCTCAACATATCAGTGTGGGAGAATCTGCATTTTCCTAAGAAGAATATTCTAATGTTTTTTTTTCTAATGGTAGTCTCTATGATGTGAATGTAATGAGAAATTTATGTAATATCATATTTGGAAGGTGTTTGTTTTGAGAAGTGTATGGTGGTTTATATTTTCTGTATTTTTGTCCTAACCTTCGTCAACCTAACATATGACATGCATTAAGAATATCAAATATACTTTGAAGATGTTTTATATAGATCTAGGTCGAGTTGATATGTTGCACTACATGGGTAATTTTTTTCTAAATATTATATGGTGCTGAATTTTTTTTTTTGATTAGTTTTCTTTCATCTAATTAGGCCAGCCTAATTTATAAGTGAGATACACTTGCATATATATGTAAGACTCTTTGAAGGAGAGAAGTGGTGGTGTGAGTGTGTGGAGTATAGGAGAATGAAGTGAATGGAATGTGAAGAATATTGGAAAGAGAAAGAAGAAAGGTATGGTGAAGTGTGAAGAGAATTAAGGATTGTTTGAATATGCAATCCTAAATGATTTATCGTGTTGAGGATTATAATAGAATTGTTGAGCGATTTTTGTGTGAAGCAGTACTTTGTATTCAGAGCTTCATTGGAATTGAACCCTACACATAGAAGGTGTATTCCATCATTTCATACTTTTGGTAGAGAGACACAACTTTTGTATCTTGGCAATTAGCCATCTTTTGTATTCAGGTTGTGAGTCTTGGTAGTGAGCCCTATAATATCTTGTATCTAGACATAATGTATTGTGAGCTAATCTTCACCATGGTTTTTCCCATTTTGGGTTTTCCACGTAAAAATATTGGTGTTCATGTGTGATGATGCTTTGTCTTGTTTCCATGTTCTCTCTTGTTGATTCAGTCAGATTTATGATAATGTTTAAATGGATTATATTTGAATGTTTCTATAGCTTGGCCATTGTAACGCCCTGCCATGCAAACCCCATAGGACACAACAACTAACAATAAACAAAACATTTTTTTTGAAGAAACAACAATTACATTAACCATAATTAAGTTACTCAATATTAATATAACCCATATGACATCAACTAGTCCCATGGGGTTACATGGTGCGATACTCAAAACGAACCCAACCAACAACATCATTAAACGAATCCAAATTAAATAAACAATAGAAGTATGAATAGGAAATGACATAAACATACATCCAAACATAAATAAAATAGATAAAGAATATATGAATATCATATTATAGCATTACAACTTCCAAGTTCACAATTACATTCATGGAGCATATTTCCATGGATACAACACCTTAAGAAACCAGTATATATTACAAAGATGCTTCCCTTATAATAATGGGAAGTGTACACCATAATCCAGAATAACACAACAATGAAGAATTAAATACATAAAGAGATCCATCAGAAGGGAACATAATCCATAATACCAAAACTGTCACCAACACTGGAAAGCTCAAAAACCACTGCTACTAGTACATCTCTGCAACATCACGATCGTCAGTGGGAAACCCAATGGGTGAAAAGAACATTCCACCCGACCATGTGGACCCTAAGGTCCACCCCCTATGCTAGGAGATGACAGGAAGACCCACAACCAAAAAAAACAATCAAGAAAATAAACAAGGCTATCAAGACTCCATCACAAAACACAATAAACACACAACATCAACACATAAAAAAAACACAAGGAACCTTAGCTTCTAGAGACACAAGAATGACAAAGAGAAACAACAACCCTGGTTGCTAAAGGAAGGAGTGTCATCACATAATCTCGACATGGGTTACCCAAAACCCCTAATTTACTTGTTAGGTTATTATTGATTACGGAAACTCTCAATGAGTTACCCATACGCAACTTTATGTGTCAGCCCCAGTAAGAGCCACTCCCCCTACTAACAAAAACACAATACAAGGAAGATGGTGTAATTTAATGCTCATAAAGACAAGACATGAAATGTACAACCAAATGTGAGGCATGAACCTACTCGCACACAATCCATAACACAACATTGCAAAGGAACAAGGTAACACCTACATAATCTCAACCAAGTGAGAATAATTGTGGCACCAAACCAGTATATAAATCACCATGAAACAAATACTCCCCTTTCCTCTGGAAGACAATTAAAACAATCTACCCAAGGACGGAGATGACACATGATTCCCTGAATCACAAAGTCATCACAAAACAAACCAAACAAAAATTCCAAACGTAACCACATATAACTCTTCCTTAAACAAAAAGATCATCAACATATATTCTCATTTATAAATAAAGCACATTGAAATGAAACATTGTTCCAATTAAAATAATGACAACGTTTAAAAAATGATTCATACCCCACTAAAACACTAACATAGTACAACTACTTGCCTATGTACATGCTAGGAATGCCATTTTAAATAATCAAACACATAATAAATTTATCTCCCTATTGAACATGTAAAGTACACTAATATTTTCCAATCAATATAAAACTTAACATGAATAAATATATTGCATATCAAATAATAATTCCATCATTTCAAAATCAGTTAATATAGATAATTTACAATTTAAACAATTCCTTCTAACTCTCAAATACATTATGAAAATTAAGTATTTTTACTTAAACTATGAAAATAAAAATATATTTTGGGTATATTTTCAGAAAACTTACTCTACCCAAATATTTATTATCTCATCTTATTTCTTTTACCAAATTAGAATAATCCTTAAATCTAATTTTCCATAATCATTAAATCTAATTTACATATTCATTCCTAAATAAGCGTTTTATAAAATATTGCTCTAATCTAAGTTTTATTAAAATATATTTATGTTCAAATATTTCAAAAATAAAAATCACATTTGCACAACTACAAATATATATCTAATTAAATATATACATACACACACATATATATATACATATATACCATGACATATAAAATTAAATCATTCTAGACTATGTTGGTGCTAATATAATATATCACCAAAAAGCAGATTTAATAAATCATTCTCATAACAGAATCAACACATATATATATAGAAATATATATATATATATTCAATTAGAAACTCAAATAAAATAATATCAATTTGCACACATCTCCGAATTCATAAGAAAGAACAAAGCAAAAAGCAAGATTCATAGCCCCCATTTAAACATATATATAACAAAGAACGATAGACAAGAAATTGTAAGGGTGCAACCCTCTCAAAGGTTGTGCACAACAGCTACCATGCTGCTGCACAACATGCCTAAGGCAGAATGGAGGGAGGGTAGGGGGAACACAAAAGACGTTACATTCGTAGCCACCCTAAAATATTCAAAGGCCCAAAATGCAACGTGGATTCTAGCAGACCCAATATATATCTATATATATACATATATATAGATATAGAATAAACACATACGAATAAGAAAAAGAAATGTGTGTACAACCCCACGCATGATCTTACTCCATAAAACAAGAACCAAACTGGTGAAATCCAACAACGAAATAAAATAAGGAATTTTTCTGATACAAAGAAATCATAATACAACTAGATGAGAAATACCAACGAACGGAAATGAATTCAAGTGGAGATAATCATACAAGAATGAAATGAGTTTCCAGATGCTCTACCAACCAAATTCATAAAACAAAAATAATTAATGAAACGATGATAGACTGGACAAAGAGGTAAACGAAATAAAAATATTGCAGATGACATTTGAGCAACAAATAATACAAATTGGTTTGCAATAACAATAATTTGAAACATACCAAAGCTCACAGAGATAAGTTATTCTTTGCGCAAAATTTTGACAAGAAAAAATAATACAATTTCAAATTTTCATTTCTCTTTTAACATAAATGAATAAGCATGAAAGATTTTTTTGTTTCCACCTAGAGTCCTTCGCCTGATAAATAATCAGAGATAAATTATTGTGCCAAACACTTCTAGTGAGCTACGTTCTTCCTCAAATTTCTAAGATCCACAGCTACTGAATCCAATTTCGAAGAACCAGATTTCTAGAGAAAAACTAATATTCTTCTTATTATTATTATTTTTAAAACCAGAGTTACAATTTTTCTAGAAAAAATCTAAAAATGAATTGCAGAGCAAATTTTCTTTCCTCTGTCTGCTTTTTTTTTTTAAAAAGCCACCAAAATGAATATAAAATCTAGAAAAAGTAAAAATTGGAAATTTTCCATCAATTTCTGGAATTTAGTCCACATGAAAATAGCCACTTGCCAGTAATTTCATTTTTTGCAATTTCAAATAAGCATTTTCACCCAATTTCCGTTTCTAACTATTTCTCCAAAAATTTAAACAATATAATTTACATGCTAAAATATAATTAACATTATGGAAATAAATATTATCCAAAATAAATCAATAAGCAATTAAAACTATGCAACATTTAAATTTACAATTAATATTAAATTAAACACTCCATGTTATAGTTTATCACAATAATAATAATTCCAAATATTTTAATTAAACATCTTATATAAACAACTTATTAATTTATATATATTAAATTAAATGGTATTCCATATATAATTTAAAATATGTAATATTAATAGGGTAATTAATGTCCACTTAAAGTAAATAACATTAATTATATTATCTAGAAAAATTTATTTTCTAAAAGAATTAATGACATTCACAACAAATACAATTCAATTATTTAAAGTTATCCTCAACAATAATAAACGTGGTTGAATCAACTACTAATTAACAACACTTAAATAATGTGCTTAATTAAAGAAACACTAAATTTATTAACGACATTTTAAATTAACAACTATAATAAATGATTAGACAACATTAATAATACCATAAAAATAATCAACTTGCCAACCCAAATAAACTCCTACCCAATCGACCCAAGGACCCAAGCGGAGAGGCACTACATCCTCCCCCCTAGTCTCAACTTACTCCTGGAAGTCGCAAGGTCAAGTAAACATATACAGTTATGAACAATATCATCACAAGTCTCACACAAAAACAGGAGATACTAAACAAGGCAACTTGAAAAATAAACAACCAACAAATGGGGTTACCAAACATGGGTTGGGGTCCTTTTTTCATCGCCTATTTCCACAACATATCCATTAGGTTTTTGGGGTACACTTAGACCTGACAGTATAGGTGGATTTGGTACTTGGTACATGCAACCTGCATAAAACAATATGTTGAACAACATATGCATATATATATCAATTAACAACCACACCATGAGAGGAATTCACGGTGTAGCAGGGTGCTCAAGATCGAGTGATGCTACCTCGTTCCCCTCACCAAGACCTCATACAAAAACCAAAACATCAAATAACAATGATTATATTATAAGTAACATCAAAAATCAATAACTAATCATTAGTATATCAAGCATGAACATAAGCCACGATACACATAATCAAAATTGTCCAAACACACCACTAACTCCATAAATCCAATGTAACATAAACATCAATTCATAATGTCATGATCATCAAAAATAAAATGAAATGTCATCCCAAAACCATAACATCAAGTAACATCAACTATATTAAATCACAACAATATCATAAGGAAATAACTAATCATTAGCATAACAAACATAGTACAAAATCCATATGATAACACATAATCAAATTATTCCAAACACAAATACTTCATACTTCAACATAAAAATGACAGTAAACGGTGTCATAATCACCCAAGCCAAATAAACAGACAATCCATAGAAACCAACATGGTGAAGCAACCACCAAAAAAGTCTCAAACACATAACTTATCATAGAAAGTTTCAATGCAGAGAAAATAACACTAAAGGCACTTCTTTAATCTCCTATATCACAGGATCTCCACGGTCTCCTGAGTCAGCTACCTGACCACTACCAGTAATCTCCATATTTGTGCCCTGATGCTGTACCTGGCAATGATCAATCATTGCACTTGCCCTATGGAACCTTCCTGCATCATTCCTCGCTAGTTCTGTGGTCACCGACCTCTGACTAGATTTGGGTGTGTTCCTCTAAGGAAATTGTCTATCTATGTGGCCCTATTGGCCACAAGAGAAACAACCTATACCTCTACCCATTATAGCTTATGCACTCGATGTCGGCCTCTCTTGACGGTTGTACTCATTATGCCACCAGTTCTGGTTCTTTCTAGATTGAGAACCATTACCATCATGATGAGGTTGTGAATCCTTATGTTTAGACACCGAGTGTTGTTGTTGTAGAACACTCTCCTATCTAGGGCCTAGTCAGGTAAGAAAATCCTCAAGAAAAGAGAATAACTAAGGAACTAGGTTCTCCTCATGATCATTCTTGTGGGGACTCAGAAAAGAAGTGTTCAAACGATCAACTCGAAGTGTGCTCCTCGGCTACACCTTGCATCGAGTCATCATGTGACATGGTCATATGCCAACCGAGGAAGGCACACACTGGTGGTATTCTGCATGGCAGTGTATTTGTGGCTCCGTAGAAGTAGGCACACGTAGAACACATCTCACATAGCAATACCTCATGGAGAAGGCACACGCAGGTACTCACAGTAGCTATAGGTATACATGGCTAGGACCTACTCATATGCTATCCGACCAAACACTGTTGAAGCAACCATGAGTATCCCTCTACAAGTGTGTGAGGCCCCATAATGCTCATCAGACAAGTAGGCTATCATAACATAATCTCATAATGTGCCTTCACATGTCTATGCACGTGGAATCATGTAACATGACATCATCACCAACACTATGTCGAAACATCAGTGGGGTGTGACATCATATCTATTGCATCATGTTGGAACACGTGTAGATACAGTATGTATACAATGAAAATATTATAATATCAATATGGGGCTACCTGAGCTTCACCTGTCATACAGATGAGGTTTACTCGCTTGTGCCAGCTCAACGTCCCTACAGATGGCCAGGCATATACTAACAAACCTATGTTGTTGTACTTGAATCTGTGGGGATTAGGCTAACACATATGGATCAAGTATCCTGATCCATCATAAGGTAAAGTAGTGGGTACGTTTCCTTAGGATTGGTTGAGCTGAGACCACTCTGCCCCGCAATATGTGTACGCTGCACACTCCACCCAAGGAACTTTGAGGCTGCTACTATCCCTTTACGGATTGAGGTACTAGAGAACCAAAAGAAAAGAATCTATGAAACTAACTTTTGGTTACTCTTATATATATAAATTTCAACCACACATGAGTTGGCCCTCAATCAGGTAACAAACATGCAAACACTTATAATGGTATGGTTAATCCCACACCAAAATATAACTTTTTCCCCATGGATGGATACCTAGTATCACCATCCCATGGATACACAAATCAAGTACAGGGTATTCACAACACTCAACTAATGCACAATTATTGGTTCCTCACAATTACATGGGGGTAAAATTACACATAAAATTCCATAAGAACATATACATCCATCACCCGAGTGATACATATCACTACTTTTCATCCATATCCTTTTATTAGTTTTCTTTCACTCTACTCTTTTCCACAGAGTACATGATGAAAAATGTCAATGCCATGAACACTATGATCCCTTAACAACTCCACTAATAGATTCACAAGCACAAAATAGTGGACTCAAATATACCCATAGTACCCAATGTATGAACTTGGGGCTCTGATACCAAGTTGTAACACCCCACCACGCAAACCCCATAGGACACAACAACGAACAATAAACAAAATAATTTTTTTTTGAAAAAACAAAAATTACATTACCCATAATTAAGTAACTAATCAACATTAATATAACCCATATGACATAAATCTAGTCCCATGCAGTTACATGGTGTGCTACTCGAAATGAACCCAACCAACAACTTTGCTAAATGAATACAAATTAAATAAACAATAGAAGTGTGAATAGGAAATGACATAAACATATATCCAAACAAAAATAAAATAGATAAAGAAAATATGAATATCATATTATAGCATTACAACTTCCAAGTTCAAAATTACATTTGTGGAGAATATTTCCATAGATACAACACCTTAAGAAACCAGTATATATTACAAAGATGCTTCCCTTATAATAATGGGAAGTGTACACCATAATCTAGAATAACACAGCAATGAAGAATTAAATACATAAAGAGATCCATCAGAAGGGAACATAAGCCATAACACCAAAACCGTCACCAATACTGGAAAGCTCAGGAACCACTATTATTGGTACAACTTTACAGCATCACGATCATCGGTGGGGAACCCAATGGGTGCAAAGCATGTTCCACCCAACCATGTGGACCCTAAGGTCCACCTCCCATGTTAGGAGATGACAAGAAGACCCACAACCAAAAACAACAATCAATAAAATAAACAAGGCTATCAAGACTTCATCAAAAAACACAATAAACACACAACATCAACACATAAAACAAACACAAGGAACCTTAGCTTCCAGAGACACAAGAATGACAAAGAGAAACAACAACCCTAGTTGCTAAAGGAAGGAGTATCATCACATAAGCTCAACATGGGTTACCCAAAACCCCTAATTTACTTGTTAGGTTATTACTTATTATGGAAACTCTCAATGAGTTACCCGTACACCAATTTGTGCGTCGCCCCCCACTAAGAGCCACTCCCCCTACTAACAACAACACAATACAAGGAACATGGTGTAATTTAATGATCATAAAGCCAAGACATGAAATGTACAACCATATGTGAGGCATGAACCTACTCGCACACAATCCATAACACAAGATTGTAAAGGAACAAGGTAACACCCACATAATCTCAACCAAGCAAGAATAATTGTGGCATCAAGCCAATATATAAATCACCAAGAAACATATACTCCCCTTTCCTTTGGAAGATAATTAAAATAATCTACCCAAGGATGGAGGTGACACATGATTCTCTGAATCACAAAATCATCACAAAACAAACCAAACAAAAATTCCAAATGTAACCACATATAACTCTTCCTTAAACACATAGATCATCAATAGATATTCTCATTTATAAACAAAGCACATTCAAACGAAACATCGCTCCAATTAAAATAATGACAACGTTTAACAAATGATTCATACCCCACTAAAACACTAACATAGTACAACAACTACTTGCCTATGTACATGCTAGTAATGCCATTTTAAATAATCAAACACATAATGAATTTATCTCCCTATTGAACGTGTAAAGTATACTAATGTTTTCCAATCAATATAAAACTTAACATGAACAAACATATTTCATATCAAATACTAATTCCATCATTTCAAAATCAGTTAATACAAATAATCTACAATTTAAATAATTCCTTCTAACTCTCAAATACATTACAAAAATTAGGTAATTTTACTTAAACTATGAAAATAAAAATATATTTTGGGTATATTTTCATAAAACTCACTCTAACCAAATATTTATTATCTCATTTTATTTCTTTTACCAAATTAGAATAATCCTTAAATCTAATTTTCCATAATCATTAAATCTAATTTACATATTCATTCCTAAATAAGCATTTTATAAAATATTTCAGAAATAAAAATCACATTTGCAGAACTACAAATATATATCTAATTAAATATATATATACATATATATATACCATGACATATAAAATTAAATAATTCTACTATGTTGGTGCTATTGTAACATATCACCAAAAAAAAGATTAAATAAATCATTCTCATAACAGAATCAACACACACACACTTATATATATATATATATATATATATATATATATATTCAATTAGAAACTCAAATAAAATAATATCAATTTGCACACGTCTCAGAATTCATAAGAAATAATAGAGAAAAAAGCAAGATTCGCAGCCCCCATTTAAACATATATATATATTTAAAACAAAGAATGGCATGCAAGAAACTATAAGGGCACGACCTTCTCAAAGGTTGCACACAATAGCTACCATATTGTTGCGTAGCATGCCTAAGGAAAAATGGAGGGAGGGTAGGGGGAACACCAATGACATTACATTCACAGCCACCCCAAAATATTCAAAGGCCCAAAATGCAATGCGAATTCTAGCAGACCCAATATATATCTATATATATACATATATATATAGAATAGATGCATACACATAAGCAAAAGAAACACAGGTACAACCCAGTGCACGATCTTACTCTAGAAAACAAGAACCAAACCGGAAAATGCAACAACAAAATAAAATAAGGAAGTTTTTTGATATAGAGAAATCATAATGCAACTGGCTGAGAAATACCAATGAAAAAAAACAAATTCAAGCAGAGACAATTATACAAGAATGAAATGATTTTCTAGATGCTCTACCAGCCAAATTCATAAAACAAAAATAATTAATGAAACGATGATGGACTGGACAAGGAGGTAGACAAAATAAATATATTGTAGATGACATTTGAGCAGCAAATAATACAAACTGGTTTGCAATAACAATAATTCAAAACAGACTAAAGCTCATAGAGATACATTATTCTTTGCACAGAATTTCGACAAGAAAAAATAATACAATTTCAAATTTTCATTTCTCTTTTAACAGAAAAGAATAAGCATAAAAGAGTTTTATGTTGCCACCTAGAGTCCTTCACTTGATAAATAATCAGAGATGAATTACTATGTCGAACGCTTTGAGTGAGCTACGTTCTTCCTCAAATTTATGAGATCCATAGCTATCGAATCCAATTTCGAAGAACCAAATTTCTAGAGAAAAACTAGTATTCTTCTTCTTATTATTATTTTTAAAACTAGAGTTACAATTTTTCCAAAAAAACTCCAAAAAAGAATTGCAGAGCGATTTCTTTCCTATGTCTGCTTTTTTTTTCGAAAAAGCCACCAAAATGGATATAAAATCCAGAAAAAGTAAAAATCAAAAAGTTGCCATCAATTTCCGGAATTTACTCCACATGAAAATAGCCACTTGCCAGTAATTTCATTTTTTGCAGTTTCAAATAAGTATTTTCAGCCAATTTTCGTTTCTAACTATTTCTTCAAAAATTTAAACAATATAATTTACATGCACCAACACTAAAATATAATTAACATTATGGAAATAAATATTATCCAAAATAAATCAATAAGCAATTCAAACTATGCAACATTTAAAGTTACAATTAATATTAAACTAAACACTCCATGTTATAGTTTATCACAATTATAATAATTCCAAATTTTTTAATTAAACATTATAAACAACTTATTAATTTACATATATTAAATTAAATGGTATTCCATATATAATTTAAAATATGTAGTATTAATAAAGCAATTAATGTCCACTTAAAGTAAATAACATTAATTATATTATCTAGAAAATTTTATTTTCTAAAAGAATTAATGACATCCACGACAAATAAAATTCAATTATTTAACTATCCTCAACAATAATAAACGTGGTTGAATCAAATACTAATTAACGACACTTAAATAATGTTCTTAATTAAAGCAACATTAAATTTATTAACGAAATTTTAAATTAACAACTATAATAAATGATTAGCCAACATTAATAATACCATAAAAATAATCAACATGCCAACCCAAATAAACTCTTACCCAATTCATCCAAGGACCCAAGCGGAGAGGCACTATAGCCATCTTCTTTGTAATGTCAACATTATAGAAGGAATTAGGAAAACCCCACTAAGTAAAAATTATGGAATCTAAAGGGAGAGGAGGGGAATCTGAACAAACCCAATGATAAACCAAAATATTATCCAAAAGCAATTTTTAGAAAGTTGAGAAGACCTCCTCAGGACTTCTTTTTTAGTTCTTTGGAGATTTGATTGTTTCTTTCCTTCCAAAGAAACCAACATAGGTGTGGAGGTGTTTTATTCCATAATTTTTAAATAAGGGGGTGATGAAAAGGACTATCCCATTCTTCCATGAGGTCCCCTAGATCTTTGTTCATGAGCCAACAAATTTGGAGCTGCTACAACACAAATCCCCAAGTTTTCTAAGAAAATGGACAATGTATAAGGATGTGATGGACTGTCTCCTCATCTATATTGCATAGGGAACATCTATTTGGTAATTGAAATCCATGCTTTATGAGATTTTCTTGGGTTAGGATTATATTATAACGCCCCACCACGCAAACCCCATAGGACTCAACTACTAACAATAACAGAACAATTTTTTTTTAAAACAACAATAACATTAAATATTATTAAATAATTACTCATCATTAGTATGTATCATATAACATCAACCTAGTCCCATGGGGTAACATGGTGCACTAGTACTCGGAACGAACCCAAACCAGCTACAACATTAAACGATACCAAACTAAATAAATGATAGAAGCGTGAATAAGAAATAATATAAATATAACATTCATCCAACATGAATAAGATAGATAAATAAAAGTGTAATACCCCTCCATTTTGCTTCTCATTTCATGTTGTTTTATTCTTGACTTGGGTTGTAGCTACTTTTATACTAGACACATTTTGTTATGATGTTTTGATCGCTACTCTCGAGCGATAACTATTATTGTGTGATGTGATTATCTGATTTTGTTTCACATGCTTTAATGGATTAATGATGTTAGTAGAGTTATCATGAGATTATTTATGTGAGTATTGATTATGACGTTAGTGTCAGTCTTTGATGAGTGTATTCGTGAAGAAGACGGCTTCGCATCACTCGCTTCCGAGTGCCCTACGAATCCGTGATTTCTTCTTCACGGTGTGCATTATATGTTGGATATATTATGTCGCTTACTTGGTTGCAGGTTGTAGGTACATGACATCGACTCCACCTGGTTTCACAGGTCTTGAGTGTGTCGATCCAATGGTTCAGTTGAACGGGAGATAGTAGCTAGGTAACATGTGTCAGGTCTACACCCTAGCCTTAGTGTGTCGTCAGTCCTGATTATTGAGTCATGCTGTACCTTATTTTATGTTATGTAATTTTTTTGAAAAGTGCTTACTTATTAAATGGTTTTTTAGAAAATTACATTGGTTGAAAGTGATGATTATTTTATATTGTTTTAAAGTTATGCTTATATGTTATTTAAAATTATTAATGTAAATTAATTAATGTGAAATTATTTAATTAATTAAATTTAACCTCAAGGGATTAGATTTAGTTATTAAATAATTGAAAGTAAATTAATTAAAGTTAAATTATTTAATTAATTAAATTTAACCTCAAGGGATTGGATTTAGTTATTAAACAATTTAAAATAATTAAGTAAGTTTATTGGATTGTTTTAAATTAAGTTCAATCAAAAGGAATTTATTGGAAATTGAAATTTTATTTCAAAGTCAAAATTAGGGTTTTCCAAAATGGGAAATGAAATTAATATCTAAATTTAAGTTTTGCATTGAATGTGAATTAGGGTTGCATTAGGTTATTTTTGGTGTTTTGAGGAAATGATGTTTTTAAAAGATTACGGCAGAAAAGTTTGGGGATTCTTTTTCTTTTCTTTTTTTTTCATAGGCATGAAATTTTTGGGAGAAAGTTTGCACATGAAAGGATTTGAAGTATTTTCTATCGGAGAATTGAATTGAAAGGAGAGAAATTCCATTGAAGAAGGTGGAGCTATTGGATCAAGGCTAGCTGGAATTTATTGCATTGTTGAAGAGGAGTTGTGAGGACCTTAAGGGAGGCTCTACATCAAGAATCTTTGTTATTTCCTATGGCTTCAAATACCAGGTTTTTCTCTTATTCTATGATTGATTGTTCTTAGTTTATCTATTTTTCTAAATTGATTGTAATTGCAAATTTGTGATATATTTAAAACCCTAGGTTGAACTTGAACATTTAGGATTCAGATTTGTATTTTCAAACACAAACCCTCTTTAGAAAATTATGTTGAACAGCTCAAGAACAATTTATTTTCTTTTGTTTAAATTGTTTGAAACATAATAGAATGGTTTCTTTTGAATTCAAATTTTAATCTCTTGATCATAAGATGTTCTATTATTGTCAAATTTTTATTACTGATTTTTAAATTTATTTCTTTCAATTTTACCAGTAATAGTGTCGAAAACAAAAAAAATATAAATGTAAATATACATTACATGTATCATATTTTCAAATATGATAAACACAATATAAATTTACAAATATATGGTCTTTTAAATTCAAGCTTTTGCTTTTTGATTTTTTTAGAAATGTCGTCATACGATGAATACCTGAATATCGTACCTGCACGTACGAAACTATTGCTTTTTTAATTTTTTTGATAATAAAAAATCAATGTAAGTGTTGGGGAGGTTCGGCCCCCCCACTGTCCTTTTGGTGTGAGGATGCAGTGCCCACTGGGCAGTGCACCCACCACTTGGGGGGATGCACTGTCCTGTGGGGACTGCGGCCTCCCCTTTTCTTTGCAATCTGCCGTTGTACATAGTAAAGGCGGTGTAGGCTAAGCGTAGGGGTATGGGGTACCGTCCGTCAGACGGGTACCATCCAGCCCTGTCGTGACTGTGTTTTTTTCTTTTTATGTTCTTTTTTCTTTTTTTGGTTTTTGTTTATTTTATTTCATTTTTTATTTTATTTTTATTTTTATTTTATTTTTGTTTATTTTTATTTTATTTAATTTTCTTATTTAATTTAATTTAATTTAATATTTTTGTAATTATTTTGTTTACATATATATTTAACTTTATTTAAAGTTTCTTTGTATAGTTTATTATGTTGGATTAAAATGAGTATATTGGTTCTTTTTAATATTTAATATAAGGTGTTTTCATTTGTAAAGTTTCATATATAATACCATTTTTAAACATAGGAGTATGCAACAACTTTGACAAGTAATTTTAGTTGAATTTAGTATTGCACTTGACTAGATTAAGTTGCGAAAATTATTTATTTAATGGAAAATTTATTGTTCAATGTAAATTTTAGAATGATGTTGTTCTAATTCCTATGAGAAGCATTAGTTAGGAATATGGATTTAGGATATCCAAAAATAGTAGTTTTTTCATTGACAGTGCATCGTATTATTGTCTTCTCTTTTTATTTGATTGTTTTGGGAGTGGGTATTTGAGTTTTAGATTGTAAAGTCTTCCAGAGGGTGTGGGTCATTCCCTTCATTAATTGTTGTTTATCTTTCCCTTGGGTAATGTTACTAGTCTTTTGCTTCCTCCCTGTGTTGGGAGTGGATTTCTTTATTGTTGCGTCCTAGAATAGGAGAGATTGCATTGTTCAGTTCTATAGCACTTGAGTTACCCTTGGAGTCTAGATTTGAGTAGCGTGTTATCCATGAGAAGAGTGGCTTTTGTTAGGGGCCGGAGCCCAAAGAGGTAAACCGTGTAACTTTCAGAAGTGATTTTAACAACTGAAAACTAAAGTAAATGTACTTAGATGACTAGGATGTAGTTCACATTAACCAAGATAAATTAACCTCACTCATTGACACAAGGGTTTGTTTAGACTTGGGGTGAGTGAGAAGGCCTAGAATGACAAGATCAACTATCTTGTCCTTATGAGAGGTAGTTGATTTCGCTTGAGTGAGTATGAGTGCCGGGATTCGGTTGAGGCCACCAGGATTACCGGAGCCTATGAAGAATGCCCAGAGGAGACCTTATGACAAACCTTGCGATGACACTCTATCTAGGATAACACTGTGTTATATTGTGTGTATGGTATCTTTAACACACTTGATTATAATATGTCTGGAAGCAATGTAACCATGATTAGTGTTAGACTTATATTGTGCATATGTGTGGTTGAGTTAGGTTGTGTCAGTATGAGTCTGCCTTTGGTTAGAGGTGGTAGATTTCTCATCCATGTTACTTTGTTACTATCTCCTAGCATTGGGGGGTGGGCCTTCGAGTACCACTAGGTTGGGTGGAACATGCACCAAAACCATTGGGTCCCCCTTGATCATCAGTGCTTAGTGGTGAGACATCCAGATGGACAACTCGCAGATCTTACTTTTATTTCTTGTACTTTGTATTTCATTTTGTAATGATATTGATTTACCCCTCTTGTGTTATGAGGTGGACCTTGTAATTATCATGCTTATGTATTTTGACACATTCTAGAAATGAGGATTGTAATCTGGAAATGGTTTATGTAATAGATTTATGTAATGGATGCTTTATTCATATCTTGTATCTTCTTATGTTAGTTGAATGCTATTACTTGAGTCATTTATTTGCATTGTAATTTAGATGATGTATGTTAATGGGGATTTAAGTAATCTCAATTATGTAACCCTAGGGGATGTTGTCAATTATTGTTGAACATGTATGTTTAATTCACCTTTTAAAAAAAAAAATATTACGCTTTTATAGTGAATTGAAACTTGCTCTAGGGTTGCGTGGCGAGACATTACACATGGTATCAGAGCCAAGGTTTAAACACTGGGCACTCTGGGATTATGTTGTACCCATTAAGCTTAGTTGTGTAGGGTTTCCAAGTGTACCTTGACTAATATCCCTTCTGTGTATGTGTAGGAGTATGCCTCCTAGACGTGGACGAGGGAGAGGACGTGGATGTGGTCGGGTAGGCGTACCTGAGGGGAGTCAACATGACTCTCCACCACATGTTACGATCATACCGGATCAAGAGGAACATCAGTCCTCACAGAATGGCCCAGTGGGCGGAGGACAGCAGAATCCTCTGGGGGTCGAAGCTGCACGAAAAGCTTTGGAAGACGCTTTGGCACTTCTAGGTCCGAAGCGGGTAGATGCAGAGGTTAATCCTGGGGTGAGAGCAGCTCCAACTCAGTCTGAGAGGTTAGCATCTTCTCATATGAGAGATCTGATTTGGTCACAACCACCACTATTTGATGGAGTAGTTACAGGTTTAGAGGCTGAGACTTGGTTGATAGGCCTTGATTGATGCTTCTCCATGCAACCCTTTGATAGTAATACTAAAGCGTGGTGCACTATTATTCACCTCCGCGGTTTTGTAGCCACTTGGTGGAAGCTAAAGGAGTAGAAGCTCCATATCGACATGAGTACGGTGTCTTGGGAGATTTTCCTTGAGCGGTTCAGAGCCCGCTTTCTCTCTGATCATTGGTGTCAGTGTAGAGGCGATGAGTTCCATGCCTTATGATAGTTGGCCTTGATTGTGGATCAGTACGAGAGGCAATTCTATGAACTTAAATAGTTCATTGGGATAGGAGATGATGAGGGGATGCTAGGGTAGCTTTTCATTAGGGGCTTAAACGCCCATATCATCGGAGGAGTGTGGGTTTTTGAACCCAAGTCTATGGAGGTAGCTATGGAGAAGGCACGGCTTATGGAGGAGAACATGACTATGGCATTGGGAGGTCAGGCAGGTGTTATTATTGGTAGTTGTATAGGAGCAGGGACTAGTGTTCGAGGTGGTCAGTCACAGGGAGCGGTGCCTCCTAAGACTTAGTAGGTATCAGCACAGGGTAGTCATCAACAATCTTTCCAAGGAAAATGGAAGGGTTTTCAGCAGGGAAAGGGTAATAGGAACTGGAGGCACATGAAGCATTTCAATTCTGAGCAACCCACTCAGAGCTTTCAGTCTACCTTTAGAGACAGTGCACAGTATTCTAGTGCACTGGCAGGAGGCAGAGGTCATGGTAGAGGAACAGGTTGTTTCTCTTGTGGTCAGCAGGGCCATATTGCTAAGATGTGTCCTAATAAGGGCACGTCCGGATTCACTCAGAGACCAACAGCGTCAGAGCCGACAGTGAGAGATGTAGGAAAAGGTCACCGTGTATTCGTAGCAGTTGATAACCGCCAGGCAGAGCACCAGGGTACCGTAGTTGAGACTCATGGTATGATATTTGGTAACCCAATTACTATTCTATTTGATTCAGGAGCATCCGACTCCTTTATTTCTTCATCTATTGTGTCACGTTACAGATTGGGAGCCATAAGGCAAGATGATAGGTGGCAGGTTGAGTTAGCATCAGGTGTGAAAGTTACATCGCATTTGGTAGTACCTGGCTGTAGGTTGGAGAGTGGACCACTTCGTACTACCTTAGATCTTCGGGTTATACCATTGGGTTCCTATGATGTTGTCAAAGGTATGGATTGGCTAGAGGCTCACCGACCAGTTATTGATTGTCGACAAAAGTTGATTCGATGTAATGCATCTGGAGGTGAGGTTGAGGTTATAGGAGTTCAGAGACTGATATCCTTGAGGATTATCTCAGCTATGCAGTTGAGGAGATGTGTTCGACAGGGATGCTAGTTGTTTGTTGTTTCAGTTGACGATTTGGGATTAGGAGACTTAGAGGAGAAGGTATCTCTGAGTAGTCATCCCGTACTTTAGGAGTTCTTAGATGTCTTTCCATATGACATTCCAGGTATGCCACCGAGGAGAGATATAGATTTTAAAATTGACTTAGTACCTGGATCAGAGCCTATTTTACGAGCTCCCTACCGTATGACTACTCAGGAGCTGAAAGAGCTTCACTTGCAGTTGGAGGAGTTGCTAGAGAAGGGATTCATTCATCCTAGTGTTTCTCCATGGGGAGCACCTATCATCTTCATGAAGAAGAAGGATGGTTCACTTCGGTTGTGCATTGATTACCAATAGCTAGACAAAGTAACAATCAAGAATCGTTATCCACTTCCCAGAATTGATGACTTGTTTGACCAGGTCAAGGGTGCTACCATCTTTTCAAAGATAGATCTTAAGTTGAAATATCATCAGCTCTATATTTTTGACGTAGATATCCATAAGATGGCATTTCAGATGCGGTACGGTCACTACGAGTTTGTGGTGGTACCATTTGGGTTGACGAATGTGCCATCTGTGTTCATGAGTTTGATGAATGGAGTATTTCGCACATACCTTGATAGGTTTGTTCTAGTGTTTCTTGATGATATATTGATATATTCTAGGATAGTAGAGGAACATGAGGAGCATTTGCAACAGGTACTTCAGTGTTTACGAGAGAACCAACTTTATGCCAACTTGTCAAAATGCGAGTTCTTCAAGTCTGAGATCATGTATCTTGGTCATGTGATCTTAGGAGAGGGAGTGTCTATGGATCCTTCAAAGATCCAAGCTATTCTAGATTGGCCTATGCCCATGAATGTGGTAGAGATTCGTAGTTTTATGGGGCTTGCAGGATACTACAGGAGGTTTGTTCAGAATTTCTCCAGAGTAGGTCATCCTATTACTTCTCTTTAGAGGAAAGGGAAGAGGTTTGATTGGTTAGAGAAGTGTGATTCAGCTTTTCAAGTTCTTAAGGATAAGTTGACTAGTGCACCAATTTTAGCGATACCTGATCCTACAAGAAATTTTATGGTTTGTACAGATGCATCCTTAGAGGGCTTAGGAGCAGTCCTGATGTAGGAGGGTCAAGTGATAGCATATGAGTCACGAAAGCTTAAAGATCATGAACTAAATTATCCCACACATGATCTTGAGTTAGCGGTAGTAGTCCATGCATTGACCAGATGGAGACACTTTTTACTCGGGCAGAGATTTGAGCTTCATAGTGATCACAGGAGTCTCTAGTACATTTTCACTCAGTTGAACCTTAATGTTGGACAAAGGCGTTGGATGGAGTTCCTTTGTGAGTATGACTTCGAGGTGAAGTATATTCAAGGGAAAGAGAACATCGTAGCTAATGCACTCAGTAGGCATAGGCATGTGATATCCAAGATGACTCTTATGGTAGATTTACGGAGTCAGATTCTTGCTACTCTTCTAGCAGACAGTTGGTATCAGGATGTGAGAGCAAAGATTGAGGTAGGTAGACCTCTTGAGGGCAGGTTCACAGGTTACTCACTTGAGTCAGATGGGTTACTTAGGCATTCTGAGCGTATTTACGTTCTTTCAACAGGTGGCCTTCGCACTTTGGTTTTGATAGAGGCACATCATGCACTGTATTCAGCCCATCTCGGGGTGAAGAAGATGTACGTAGATTTGCACCAGTTGTATTTCTGGCTAGGGATGAAACATGATATTGCAGATTTTATAGCTAGATGTTTGGAGTGTCAACGAGTGAAGGCTGAACACCAGCACCCAGCAGGTCTTCTTCAGCCACATCTTGTACCTGAGTGGAAGTGGGATATTATCTCATTGGATTTCATTGTTGGTTTACCCAACTCCTCATGACGACATGATGCTATTATGGTGATGGTCGATAGGTTGACAAAGGTAGCACACTTCTCACCTATGCGCTCTACCTATAATGCGTCATCAGTTGCTAGAGTGTTCATGGAGGATATTGTGAGGTTGCACAGTATTCCATGTCGGATTATTTCTGACAGGGATCTAGTGTTTACTTTAGCTCTTTGGACGTCATTACAGCATGCTATGGGGACACAGTTGAACTTCAGTTCAGCGTACCACCCAGAGATAGATGAACAGACTGAGAGGGTTAATCAAATCCTTGAAGATATGTTACGCATGTATGTCATGGACCAGCAGACACGATGGGAGGATTATCTTTATCTAGTGGAGTTTGCTTATAACAATAGTTACCAGAGTTCTATTGGCATGGCACCCTTTCAGGCCTTGTATGGGCATCCTTGTCGTACACCTCTGAGTTGGGATCAATTAGAGGACAGAGTGTTATTGGGGCCAGAGATGTTGCAAGATATGGAGCAGCAGGTGGATCAGATTGGAGAGCACCTAGTAGTAGCACAGGATAGGAAGAAGAAGTATGCGGATGCGCATAGAGTGGATCGTCAGTTTTCTGTAGGCGACAGAGTGTTCTTGTGGGTGCGTCCACGAAAGAGTCCAATCTGTTATGGAAAGGGTTCTAAGTTGGCACCTCGCTTTGTCGGACCCTTTGAGATACTCGAAAAGATTGGTCCAGTTGCTTACCGTCTTGCTTTGCCACCCAGTCTTGCACATATTCATGAAATTTTCCATGTTTCAGTTCATCGGCCATATCATCCAAATGTTACTCACGTCCTTGATTGGAATTCTTTATAGGTAGAGGACGAGCAGTTGGCTTTGGAGCCCATGGCCATAATGGAGTGCAGAACGCTTGCTCTTCGAGGGCGAGATATTGATCAGGTTCGAGTGCAGTTGGATCCCAGGGATGATGCTTCATCAACTTGGGAGGATGCAGTTAGGATGAGGGAGTTATATCCCTACTTGTTTGTAGGTTTCCAGGAGTAAGCCTCATCTTTAGGGGGGAGAATGTAATACCCCTCTGTTTTTCTTCTCGTTTCATGTTGTTTTATGCTTTGCTTGGGTTGCAGCTACTTTGATACTAGACACATTTTGTTATGATGTTTTGATCGCTACTCTTGAGCGATAACTATTATTGTGTGATGTGATTATCTAATTTTGTTTCACATGCTTTAATGGATTAATGATGTTAGTAGAGTTATCAGGAGATTATTTATGTGAGTATTGATTATGACGTTCGTGTTAGCCTTTAATGAGTGTATTGGTGAAGAAGACGGGTTCGCATCACTCGCTTGCGAGTGCCCTGCGAATCCATGATTTCTTCTTCATGGTGTGTATTATATGCTAGATATATTAAGTTGCTTACTTGGTTGTAGGTTGTAGGTACATGACATCGACTCCACTTGGTTTCATAGGTCTGAGCGTGTCGATCCAACGGTTAAGTTGAACGAGAGATAGTAGCTAGGTAACATGTGTTAGGTCTACACCCTAACCTTAGTGTGTCGTCAGTCCTGATTATTGAATCATGTTGTACCTTATTTTATGTTATGTAATTTTTTTGAAAAGTCCTTACTTATTAAATGGTTTTTTAGAAAATTACATTGGTTGAAAGTGATGATTATTTTATATTGTTTTAAAGTTATGCTTATATGTTATTTAAAATTATTAATGTAAATTAATTAATGTGAAATTATTTAATTAATTAAATTTAATCTCAAGGGATTAGATTTAGTTATTAAATAATTGAAAGTAAATTAATTAAAGTTAAATTATTTAATTAATTAAATTTAACCTCAAGGGATTGGATTTAGTTATTAAACAATTTAAAATAATTAAGTAAGTTTATTGGATTGTTTTAAATTAAGTTCAATCAAAAGGAATTTATTGGAAATTGAAATTTTATTTCAAAGTCAAAATTAGGGTTTTCCAAAATGGGAAATGAAATTAATATCTAAATTTAAGTTTTGCATTGAATGTGAATTAGGGTTGCATTAGGTTATTTTTGGTGTTTTGAGGAAATGATGTTTTTAAAAGATTACGGCAGAAAAGTTTGGGGATTCTTTTTCTTTTCTTTTTTTTTCATAGGCATGAAATTTTTGGGAGAAAGTTTGCACATGAAAGGATTTGAAGTATTTTCTATCGGAGAATTGAATTGAAAGGAGAGAAATTCCATTGAAGAAGGTGGAGCTATTGGATCAAGGCTAGCTGGAATTTATTGCATTGTTGAAGAGGAGTTGTGAGGACCTTAAGGGAGGCTCTACATCAAGAATCTTTGTTATTTCCTATGGCTTCAAATACCAGGTTTTTCTCTTATTCTATGATTGATTGTTCTTAGTTTATCTATTTTTCTAAATTGATTGTAATTGCAAATTTGTGATATATTTAAAACCCTAGGTTGAACTTGAACATTTAGGATTCAGATTTGTATTTTCAAACACAAACCCTCTTTAGAAAATTATGTTGAACAGCTCAAGAACAATTTATTTTCTTTTGTTTAAATTGTTTGAAACATAATAGAATGGTTTCTTTTGAATTCAAATTTTAATCTCTTGATCATAAGATGTTCTATTATTGTCAAATTTTTATTACTGATTTTTAAATTTATTTCTTTCAATTTTACCAGTAATAGTGTCGAAAACAAAAAAAATATAAATGTAAATATACATTACATGTATCATATTTTCAAATATGATAAACACAATATAAATTTACAAATATATGGTCTTTTAAATTCAAGCTTTTGCTTTTTGATTTTTTTAGAAATGTCGTCATACGATGAATACCTGAATATCGTACCTGCACGTACGAAACTATTGCTTTTTTAATTTTTTTGATAATAAAAAATCAATGTAAGTGTTGGGGAGGTTCGGCCCCCCCACTGTCCTTTTGGTGTGAGGATGCAGTGCCCACTGGGCAGTGCACCCACCACTTGGGGGGATGCACTGTCCTGTGGGGACTGCGGCCTCCCCTTTTCTTTGCAATCTGCCGTTGTACATAGTAAAGGCGGTGTAGGCTAAGCGTAGGGGTATGGGGTACCGTCCGTCAGACGGGTACCATCCAGCCCTGTCGTGACTGTGTTTTTTTCTTTTTATGTTCTTTTTTCTTTTTTTGGTTTTTGTTTATTTTATTTCATTTTTTATTTTATTTTTATTTTTATTTTATTTTTGTTTATTTTTATTTTATTTAATTTTCTTATTTAATTTAATTTAATTTAATATTTTTGTAATTATTTTGTTTACATATATATTTAACTTTATTTAAAGTTTCTTTGTATAGTTTATTATGTTGGATTAAAATGAGTATATTGGTTCTTTTTAATATTTAATATAAGGTGTTTTCATTTGTAAAGTTTCATATATAATACCATTTTTAAACATAGGAGTATGCAACAACTTTGACAAGTAATTTTAGTTGAATTTAGTATTGCACTTGACTAGATTAAGTTGCGAAAATTATTTATTTAATGGAAAATTTATTGTTCAATGTAAATTTTAGAATGATGTTGTTCTAATTCCTATGAGAAGCATTAGTTAGGAATATGGATTTAGGATATCCAAAAATAGTAGTTTTTTCATTGACAGTGCATCGTATTATTGTCTTCTCTTTTTATTTGATTGTTTTGGGAGTGGGTATTTGAGTTTTAGATTGTAAAGTCTTCCAGAGGGTGTGGGTCATTCCCTTCATTAATTGTTGTTTATCTTTCCCTTGGGTAATGTTACTAGTCTTTTGCTTCCTCCCTGTGTTGGGAGTGGATTTCTTTATTGTTGCGTCCTAGAATAGGAGAGATTGCATTGTTCAGTTCTATAGCACTTGAGTTACCCTTGGAGTCTAGATTTGAGTAGCGTGTTATCCATGAGAAGAGTGGCTTTTGTTAGGGGCCGGAGCCCAAAGAGGTAAACCGTGTAACTTTCAGAAGTGATTTTAACAACTGAAAACTAAAGTAAATGTACTTAGATGACTAGGATGTAGTTCACATTAACCAAGATAAATTAACCTCACTCATTGACACAAGGGTTTGTTTAGACTTGGGGTGAGTGAGAAGGCCTGGAATGGCAAGATCAACTATCTTGTCCTTATGAGAGGTAGTTGATTCCACTTGAGTGAGTGTGAGTTCCAGGATTCAGTTGAGGCGACCAGGATTACCGGAGCCTATGAAGAATGCCCAGAGGAGACCTCATGACAAACCTTGCGATGACACTCTGTCTAGGATAACACTGTGTTATGTTGTGCGTATGGTTTCTTTAGCACACTTGATTATAATATGTCTAGAAGCAATGTAACCATGATTAGTGTTAGACTTATATTGTGCATATGTGTGGTTGAGTTAGTTTGTGTCAGTATGAGTCTACCTTTGGTTAGAGGTGGTAGATTTCTCGTCTATGTTACTTTGTTACTATCTCCTAGCATGGGGGGTGGGCCTTCGGGTACCACTAGGTTGGGTGGAACATGCACCAAAACCATTGGGTCCCCCTTGATCATTAGTGATTAGTGGCGAGATATACAGATGGACAGCTCGCAGATCTTACTTTTATTTCTTGTACTTTGTATTTCATTTTGTAATTATATTGATTTACCCCTCTTGTGTTATGAGGTGGACCTTTTAATTATCATGCTTATGTATTTTGACTCATTCTGGAAATGAGGATTGTAATCTGGAAATGGTTTATGTAATAGATTTTTGCAATGGATGCTTTATTCATATCTTGTATCTCCTTATGTTAGTTGAATGATATTACTTGAGTTATTTTATTGCATTGTAATTTAGATGATGTATGTTAATGGGGATTTAAGTAATCTCAGTTATGTAACCCTAGGGGATGTTGTCAATTATTGTTGAACATGTATGTTTAATTCACCTTTTAAAAAAAAAAATTAGTACGCTTTTATAGTGAATTGAAACTTCCTTTAGGGTTGCATGGCGGGGCATTACAAAAAAAATTAATAACATATTATTACATTACTAATTTCAAGTTCATGATTACATTTGTGGAACATATTTCCACAGATACAACACATAAGATTCCAAAATTACATTACAAAGCTACTTCCCTTATAATATTGGGAAGTGTACATCATAATCCAAAATCATACAATAATGAAGAATTGAATACATAATAAGGTACAATCTTCGTTCGTGAGAAGCTCTGAGATCATTGCATCTACTTTCATGCTAGGATCATCACCTAGGGACCCAATGGGTGCTTTACACGTCCACCCAACCTTGTGAACCTGAAAGAACACCCCTCGTACAAGGAGTCGATAAGAAAGAACCCTCTTTCACAAAGTCAAAACATAAAGGAATAACATCACACAACTCAAGACCACATAACAACATAAAAAACAATAATAATAAAACTCCAGAGGCAACAAGAACAAGGGAAAACAATGGGCACAGTGTGAGATTGTCATTGCATGGCCTTACATGGATTCACTAGGCTACCTAACACTAGGAGCCGCCTCCATCTTTGGTTAACCAAGCATCCTATCTCAAGGTGTCACCCCATAGGGTGACTCATGCGGAGCCACTTATCTTTCATGGAGACAAGGTAGTGACCTTACCAACTAGGTCTTCCCACCCATCCTTAGCCTTTGAGAGCACTAGCGGTAGGGGCGAGGTGCATGTTTTAGTCTTGTTATGTGTGTAACTAAACCAACCCACTAGATACATTAATTAGGTTATCACTTATTTAAGGGAATTCTTCCATGGATAGCCACTTGTACACCAACCCCCATGAAGAGCCACTCTCCCCTACAGTTGCCCCAAAACCAAAGACATGTAAAGGGTGTACCTCAATCCTCAAAACATAAAGGAATTCTTTCAAAACAAGATGCACGAGGCATGACCATATCGTAACTACATAAAGTATCAAAACTCATAAACAAGGAGGTACTACCCATACACAAATGCTCAAGGTAAGAAGATAAATAAAAAGATGCAACAATAAACATGCAAACACACAACTTCCCCTAGCCTCTAAAGGTAAGTAAACATCTACCCAGGAACCAAAATAACACATGCTTCTCGAAAATATGAAACAAATTAAATCAAGTTCCTAGACACACAATAAATAGCTCTTCACAAATAAATAAATCAAAAATTCATTTTTACAATCTAAAGAAAACTCTTTTAATGATACATTAATCCAATTAAAACCATGTTTCAAAGCAATATGAACTAGACATAAACAAACATATTGCACACAAATAACAAATCCATTATCTTAAAATCATTTAATATAAATAAATAACTATAAATCAAATCCATTCCAACTTATAATATTCATCGTGGAAATAAAGTAATTTAACTTAAACTATTAAAGTAATTATAAATAATTTGTGACTATCTTAGAAACTACTTTAACATAGATATTTATTTTCCCATTTATTTCTTTTTCCAAAATAGAATATTCTCTAAATCTGATTTTTCCATGATCGTTAAATCTAATTTGGAAATTCATTTCTAAATACAAGTTTAATAAAATAATATTTAAAGCTAAGTTTAATCAAGATAGTTTTGTTCTTTAATTCCAGAATTAAAATTATTTTTGCACTACCACAATATATTTATATCTGAATATATATATACACACATATATATATTATAATTATTAAAAACTTAATTTACATTTCAATGCCAATCATTATGCTAATTTAAAGTACAAAGAATTAAAAATATTGCAAACCCATATATATATGTTATAAACCCATGGCTAACACTATGTATAGGGGCCCAGCCACTTCCTTGAATGGTTGCACAGCCATTCAAGGATGAATGGCTCAACAAGTGCGCCTAACTGCATGGGGTAAGTGTGTGGGGAAGGTATAGGGAAACTCCAATGGTGTATAAACATAGCCCCCCCTCAAACGGTATAAAAATAATGGCCTATCATTACCAAGGACAAAATTCGCAGTCCCTGAAGTATATAAAATATATATATAATGCATTAACAACAGATAGGAAAAAATCAATAGCCGGAATATGAAATATAGATGAAATGTAATACCCCTCCATTTTGCTTCTTGTTCGGTTTGCTTTATGCTATGTTTGGTTGCAGCTATTTTGATACTAGATACATTTTGTTATGATGTTTTGACCACTACTATTGAGTGACAACTATATTATGTGATGTGATTTGGTTATCTGAGGCTTTAGTTTACATGCTTTAATGAGGTAATGATGTTAGTAGATATAACATGTGACTTTATATGAGATTATTGGATTATGATGGAAGTGTCAGTTTTAATGAGTGTATGGGTGAAGAGGATGCGTTCGCATCACTTGCTTGCGAGTGCCTTGCGAATTCATGATTTCTCCTTCACGGTGTGTATTATATGCTGGATATATTGTATGATGTTGTTTACTTGGTTTCAAGATTGCAGGTACATGACATCGACTCCACCTGGTTTCACAGGTTTGAGCATGTCGATCCAACGGTTAAGTTGAATGGGAGATAGTAGCTAGGTAACTTGTCTCAAATCTACACCCTAGCCATAGTGTGTCATCAGTTGTGTGTGTCGAGTCGTTCATTGCCTTGCTTTAATCTTATTTAATTCTGAAGGATTCTTGATTTGGAAATAGATATTTAGAATAATTGCATTTAAATCATGTTGATGCTTATTTAATTTAAATAATGCAATATGGATAAAAGTTTATATTTAAATTAATTAATTATATTTAATTTATTTAATTAATTAAATTTAATCCAAGGGGGTTGAATTTAGTTATTAAATAATTAAATTAATCAATTGAACGTGATGCAGGAAAATGAAAGGAAATAAAAGAATTAAAATTAATTTCAGAATTTAATTTCATCTTGTGGGAATTAAATTAGAAATTATAATTAAATTTTTACTTGGGAAATGAGTTCCAACTTTGGAAATTGATTTATTATTTCAAATTGCATTTTAAATTGAAAGTGGGTTTTCGAAAATTGGAATTAAAATTGAAATTGAAATTAATATATAATTTGCATGCAATGTGAATTAGGGTTGTAAAAATTGAAATATCTAATTTGCATGTAATGTGAATTAGGGTTATATTAGGTATTTTTGATTTATAAAGAATACATGTTTTAATTTTAGGGCAGAAAAGTCTTTAGAAAAAAAAAAAATACATTTTTACAGCAGAGAAGAAATTTTGGAAAAATTTGCACAAGAAGGGTTTGCAGAAAGTTTTAATTGTAGAATTGATTGGAGGAAAGATTGTTTGTATTGGCTGGGTTTTGGATTGGATTCGTTGGATGATTGAAGGAAATTCAGGAATTCTTTGGAGGAGGCTTGCATCAGAAATTAATCTTTTCCTGTAGCTTCTTGATCCAGGTTTTCCTCTTTGTGTTTTATTGTTCTTGACTATTTTTTTTTAAATAATAGTGATTAAAGATTTGTTTGTTAAATCTGTGTTAGAAGATAATTTTTTTATTAGAGGAAAAGAATTAAATAAATTTACAACTTTTGCTTTGTGAAAATTCTTGAGTGAAAATTGTGAAAACCTCAGTTGAATTTAAATTATTTGAAGAAATCGATTATTTTGTTATTGGAATCAAACATAGAGATTAAACAATGCATTTAGAATGTTTTTAGAAAATGAAACCTTTTGTGATCAATTTTTATTTTGAAAACCCTCTGTAGAAATTAGGTGGAGAAACTTTGAGGTTTGTTTGAAACTTCTGTTTTAATTTAGATCCATTTTATTTTTCTTCTAATTGTTCAGAAAATTGAAAAAAAATAGTTTAAAAGAATTAATTCTTAAGATTTCTATGAAGTTTGGTTTTTCTGGAAAAAAAAGTTTTACAATTTCTCTTACAGGTGAATATTTTTCACAAATTTCCCCAATTATTTATTGTTGAAATTCGTTGGTTATATATATATATATATATATATATATATATATATATATATATATATATATATATATATATATATATATATATATATATATATATATATACATATACATACAATTTTTATTTATTAAATTTTACTGTCTGTATATTTTTCGCCATCCGTACGACACTGAGGGTTTTAAGAAATCGCGGAATGTGGCCAAGCGAATTTCCATTCGTTGTTTTTTGTTTCTTGTATCGGCTGTGATAAACATTTTGGGGTGGGGGTGCATTGCACACCCCACCACCCACACCAATGGGGGTGCGGCTGCCTCCAAGGCAGTGCCCTCCACTATGTGGAGGGAGCGCTGCATTTGGTGGCAGCGTAGCCCCAAAGGGAGGCACGAGTGGAGAAGGAGTGGGGGGTTCGGCCACAGCCGACCTCTCCCCTTTTAAATTTTTTTTTTTTTATAAATTAATTTTTTTAGAAACCCTGAATGCGTCTGACTCAGAAATTTAATAAAGTTTTTTATTTCATATTTTTATTATTTGTATTTTATGAATTGTATTTTGATTTATTACTTTAGTTAATCTCAATTTTTAGTTTGGTATGTATTTCGGGTTATTATGATTTATAAATTAGAAATTTAGGGTATTTGTAAATTCATTTAAAATGGTTACTATATTAGTATAAATACATACTATGTCAGTATGGTATATATATATATATTTTGGAAAATAATAATGGGTATTTTATTTTGAATTAAGCAATTTTATATTTTGTAAAAAATAGAAGATGTGATAGTGATTAAATATATTTAAATATATTAATTTATATTTAAATATATATATATATATATTGAAAGTATATATACATTTGTGAGAATAAATAATATTTTATCTTATTTTATTTTGTTGTTTGCAAATTAAGTATTATCGGTGTTCTAAAAGAAATGATTAGTATGTATGGAAAATGTATAGAGAAAGACATTTTTAGTTTAATAGAAGTAATTACTTGATTTAAAAGGAAATATTTATTTTGCTAATATGATTGAAGAAAATATATTGAGATGGATATATATCCATGAGTATTTTCAATCATTATTTACCTTGTTTTATTGAAGTGCGTGTAATTTAACTTTGCATGGAGATTTTAAAAGAAAAGTTTTAAATTGCATGGTCATATAGATAAGGAAGAGATATTTTATAAATTTCATGTTTAGATAGAAAACTGAAAGGATGTACTTGCATGGGGTTATGTTATTTTAATAGTAAATTTCGAAATTGATTATTATGAAGAGAAAATTAATTACCTTGATTTAATTATTTTCTATTTGAGCAATTTATTTGTTGAGAATGTAGATTCAATGGTTTGAATAAATAGATGTGTACAATAAGAGTTTGGAAAGAGAAACTATTAGATGAAATTAATATAGTGTGTTGTTGAACTAGAAGAAATATAAGGTTTGGGATTGGAAATTGAAAAGAATTATTGTAGAAGATTTATGTTAGTTTTAAAAGAAAACAATGGATTCAACTTAAATTATTTGAACTACTCCATCCTTTATTATAAATTAAAGGCACTTATTTAGTTATTTCAATTAATTGTGAAAGGGAAATAGTTATTATGTTTTATTTCCATAGAGCAAATTAATCATTGTGATTGGAATATTAAAGAATCTATATAATTAAGTTTATTAATATATATGTTCGGTGTATATATGATATGGAGCATATATAAATAGGTTAAGTGTAAATTCATTATCATATTTCATTTTAATAAAATGCATGCAGTAGATTATTGAATAGAGATTTAAAAATGGATTGATTAGTGTGTATGGGAAAATGGATAGAGAAACAATATTTTATTATATTAAAGTAATGGAATGTTTTAAATAGAAAATTGAATGAGATGTAAGATTTGGTTAGAAAATGGAAAGAGTTTACTTGCATGGATTTATGTCGATTTAAAAGTAAATTAAGAAGTTGTTTATATTGATGAGGCAAATAGTTATTCTAGTTTATTATATTTCAATTAGAGCAATTAATTTATTGTGAATGGAATATGAAAGAGATATGGATTTAGTATATCCAAAAATAGTAATTTTCTCGTGATTGCCTTAAATGTTCTAGTTTCTCTGTATTTCATAAAGGGATGTAAATTTAAATTGTTTAAGATTTCCTATAATGGAAATAGAAATATGGGATATGATTATTTGAGTTAACCTTGTAAGTGTGTCTTTGACCTTGTTAACATTACCTATTGAATGAATATGGATTTAGGAATCCAAATATTAGATTTGATTAATGACTTGAATGCTTTTGTGCTATGTCGGCAAGTTGCATTGTGGGTTTTGAGATTTAGTGTTAGTCCTAAATTATAAGTCTTCCAAAAGAACTTAGAGGATAAGGGTTGTTGAATCTTTATGCCATCTAGTTGTTTTCCCTTGGGTAGTGCATGGTGTATTTTTAGTATTTACCTAGTTTCCACGAACGGGGATGTTTTGTACCTCCTATGAAAGGAGTGAACTGTGTGTTTGTTGCCTCCAAGATGCTTGGAGTGTGTTCTATTATTTGTATCCTCCTAGAGATGGAGTGGTTATGTTATCTAATTTGTGTGCACTTGAGAATTCCCTTGGTGATTGGTATTTGTATATGTGTATGGTTCTCTGAACATACTTGGTCTATTTTATGTCTGGAAGTAATGTTAGTGATGTGAGAGTTGTTCTTGCTATTGCATTTGTTTGGTTATTTCAGTACGAGTTAGTTTGAGTCTTCCTTGGGTTAGAGGTTGTAGTCTTTCATCCATGTTACATTGTTACTATCTCCTAGCATGGGGGGTGGGCCTTCGGGTACCACATTGGTTGGGTGGAACATGCTCCAAAACCATTGGGTCCCCCTTGATCTTCAGTTCATGGAGGTGAGACATCCAGATGGATAGCTCGTGGTTCTATTGTATTTTCTTGCATTGTAATATTTCTATTTGTATAAGTTATTTGATCCCTCTTATGTTTATGAGGTGAGATTATGTAATTGTTATACTTTTGTACTATTGTCTCATTCTAGGAATGAGGGATGTAACTATTGGATTAAGTTAATGTTTATGAGATTGTATCTTGGATGTTCATCTTGTTATGTTATGTGGTATTCTTATGATGTATGACATTAATTTTATAAAGTTTATAATGCTATGGTTATATGTAATATGTATGTGTGGGTTTAAGTAATCCTAACCTTGTAGCCTTAGAGGTTGTTGTTAATTAGTAAGTGAATGTGTATGTTATTACGCTTTATAAAAAAAAAATTGGTTCACTTAAGTCATTAATTACAACTTCCTTTAGGGTTACTTGGCAGGGCATTACACGAAATATAAAGATGAAGATCTCCGAAAAAGGGGAAATTACAATGTAAATGGCTGGAAATAAATCCATAACGAATGGATTGAAAACAAATCCAAATATACCAAAATTAAAAATATACTTCCAGACAATTTTCCTGTCAAACTCACCTTTCAAAATATTAAATAACGATATTGGACAGGAAACAAAAGGGAAAGCAAAATCCAAAGGCTAGAGATGACATTTACACAAAAAGGATTTCAAAAGAATAATAATTTAATATCTTCACAGGGATGCATTATTTATTTTATAGAATTCTCAACAAGCAAGCCTAACGCAATTTCAAAATTCCAATTTTTCTTTTCAACAAGAAATTACAAAGATATTCAAGGTTACAGTGCTACCTGGAGTCCTTCACTTGAAGTTAATTTGGAGACAAATTGTTGTGTCATGCATATCCAGCCAACTACGTTCTTCACCAAATTCTAAAATCCGCAGTCTCCAGAAGGAATTTTGAAAGAACCAATATCCAAGACAATCTATAATTCTAAATTCTTTTAACTAATTTTTAAAGAAAAATACAGAGATTACAATTTCCAGAAAACCTTCAAAATTATGAATTGTAGAACAAAAATTTATTTCCTTCCCTCTGCTTTTTCGAAAAACCCCAGATTAGATATAAAATCCAAAAAAAACAAAAATCAGAAAGTCACTCAAAATTGTTAAATCTCACTGCACATGGAGAATAGTCACTTCCCTTCAATTTCAATTTTTACTAATTTTTGAATAGGCATTTGTTCCAAATTTCCTAAACTAACTATTTCCTCTAAAAATTTAAACAATACAATTTCCTTGTTAAAATATAATTACCCTTTTAAGACAAATAAATACTATTAAACTAAATAAATAAGCATTATAACTCAAGCAACATTTAAATTTAAAATGTAATGTTAAATTATCTACTCGATGATAAAATTAGTCATCATAATAATAATTTCAACTAACTTAATTTAAATATTCCATACAGAAATTTATTAATTTATATTTATTTAAATTAAATGATATTCTCAAGATAATTTAAACTATGCAATATTAATAAAACCATTAATGTATAAAATAAATAGCACTAACTAGCACACTTATTTTCTAAGAGAATTAATGCCATTTACTAGCAATGCAATTTAATTACTTAACTAACCACATTGAAGAATAACATATAATTTAAAGCAATTATTCAATAACATAGCCATAATCAAAACCTTAAATAAACATTACAAAAACCATGGAAGTAAATAGCTCGAACTAAAATCATACCCAAATGAACGAAGTACGGATACATAACATGAACCAACAATGACCAAACCACGGACATAGACGGGGTACTTTCTTATCCACTCATTAACCACATCAACCATTGGGTATGTAGGGTGCACTCAAACCCGACAATGCAGGTGGAGTAGGCACCTGGTACCTGCAGTCTTGCATAACACCAAACTTTGAACAACATATACATATACATATAACTCATATTAAAACTCATTGTGAAAGAGAATTGTGGTGAGGCAGGGTGCTCACAGATGAGCGATGCAACACCGTCTCCCTCACACAAATCATATATAGAAATCAAAATCTAAACACAACATCATAAAGCAATCAGTAACAACATCATAAGCATAAGTATCCAACACATGTGTCCAAATATCATAAGAAAAGAAACAAAACTATCTACCAACCAACAACATGGCAAAATAGATGTCTATCAAAGTATCAAGTATGCATCAGAACATAACCAAGAATCAAATAGAATCAAAACATATACATAGAGTAGTATCATAATTTATCAGTAACATGAGAGGCACTACACATATTGTGCATGGTTTTACACTGAAAAATGATTTTAGGAAGGAGAATTTTGTTCCAAACTTTCATCAAGGAAACACAATTGTCCTTCTTTAATAGTAGATTGTAAGCTAACTTAACAAAGAAATTTCCTTAAGGAATTTTGGCCCAAAAGAAACTATCCTCCCTAGGAAATATAGTGAATATTATCTTGAAAAGATCATTTTGGAGGAGTAAATCACTTTGGTGTAGATGGTATTGGTCTTGGAAAAAAGTCTGAAGGAGTTTTCAAGAATTTCTATACAATAGGTAATCACAAACCAGGGGGCCAAAGGAGATTATAGCAAGGATTTTAAGGTTTTTAAAAGAAGGGTGGTCAATAAGGGGTTGGTCAAACAACAATCAATCTTCCAAAAAATGGATAAGAATACCATTTTTTGAACAAACTAGGATACTGAGAGGGGGGTGAATCAGTATACCTAAAATTTCAATCTCAATCTTTAACTCTTGAAGATAAGTTATACAATTAAAAAATTCATCTACCTAATCAAAATAGGAAAAATGATAAGAATCCACACAAGAACATAGTTGACACTAGATATACGTGGAAAAACCCATAGGGAAAAACCATAGTGAGAAATTTTTCTTGGATCTACTATCCAAGTCCAGCCTCACAAATGAGAAATAGTTATAACTTTGATTTAGGGCTACAAACCAAGGAAGCTACAGCTCCCTAATTTGCATTTTTAGGTTTACACCCAAGGAAGCTACAACTCCTTGATTACAACAACTGAAATATGAATGATTTCATGGCTTCAACCCATTGATCATCATCAATTATGCAAATTAGGTCTAAGGTGGACCTTATCATAATATTCCCATATACATACATCTTCACACACTTCCATAGATCTCTTCTCATTTTTTATCTTTTATATATATCATTCACACACTTTGCAAATATACATTATGTCAACCATAAACAAGAAAACATAAAACTTGTAGCATGTCATCCTTCATATCCATTGGTAGTACACAAATTAATAAAAAATTATTTACATTTCTTCCAAATTAATCGACATGACCCATACAACATCTTCAATCAATCCTTAAACTCCACACAATCTTGAATTAGTGGCACACACCATTAACATACCTTAGTCAGCCTCAACAAAAACATAACTTCACAAAATGACTTGAAACAATTGTGCAGTATTGGAAACAAGAAAGATCATGCACTTCATACCTTAGAAAAAATAAAACATGTGGAGTGTCCACATAAATTCATACTACTAAACATTACAACTTTCAGTTGGCACGAGTATTCAAACACGCGTTCTAATGAAGATTAAGCATCTGAAACCAACTGTGTCATTCTATCACTTTGAAAACTAAGCTTGGAGAGCACTAGATCACTTGAAACTTCAATATAGCATACTTTAGATATTAATAAGCATGTCCTCAAAACTACTTGGAAAAATATTCACATATAGTGAAATGCAAAGCATTCCAACAAGCCTCTTGAACCACATTGCACTGTCCTAACATAGTTCAGTACTCTTTCACTTCTAAGTTTCTTTGCAAAAGGAAAATTGACATGAAACTTTGGATATAACATATTCACATCTCCATGAACTTAACTTATAAACTACAAGACTAAATATTGCTCTACTGAAGGATGCAAACCAAAATACTATGCCTTTACCTTAGAGTATATATTGTGAATGCCTTAGATAGAACTTTTGCAACTTTTCATTGAGTATGGTACACCAAACTAACAAAATAGCATTGTAGTCATCTTGAAAACACATCAAGACATGTGTACCCACAACCATATCATACTAAGACATCAAACTAACTCTCAATCTTTTGCATTCTAACAATCTCAAGTTATGTACAATCTCAAGCATACTTTTGATATCAATGATAATAAAGCTTATCAAGCTGCAACAATCTCTCCCCTTTTTATTAATGGAAAAACCAATTAATGTGCACAAACACTCCCCCTTTGATGCATATTTCTCTCCCCCTTTGACATCAAGGGCAAAGGGAAATTATTCAAGAAAAACATATAGACTCCCCCTTATTCTATACAAATTTTACTCCCTCTAGGATGAAGTCTGGTTACTTCATAAAAAAAAGGTAGTATATTCTTATCTACAAAATTTTCTACTCCACATATATACACAACATCAAAAATGAAAGATATCTTACATAAAAAAATCAAACACAACTAAACTAGATGGAAAGATATTCTCGTAAATTATCTTGAGTTGGATCAAGTTGTTGTCCCATTGTTTTTTTTCTATGGTTAGGGTTTGGACTTGACAAGTCAATTGCATATATGTGTCTTCTACTTTCTCCAAAGAAGATGGTGCACAATATTTCTAAATTACACTATTAGACTCTATTAGAAGTCTACTGAGTGAATCCAAACTTAGGCTCACTACTTCTCTTAACTGCTTTAGTTGAACCTTAAATTACTCCCTTTGATCTTGTATTTTTTGTACCTAGGAGTGCAAACTCTCCAATTGTGCCCGTATGGCACCATCACTATCCTACATAAGATCATAAGTTGCAGCCACACTTGTGATCTTACCAGGCCACTTCAGATAGAAGACATATAATACTTTTTCTTCCTCCAAGAAAATCTGAATGTCCTTGATGCATGATTACAACTTGGAAAATGCACTATCACACTTTCAAGAAACATCTTTTAGTATCTTTTTAGTAAACATTTTTTCTTCTTGCTTCTCTAGATAAGATGAATAAGTCTCAAAGGACTCCATTAACTACTTCATCTATTGTGTAGGGGATAGTGATGGATCCCTTTTTTCTTTAGGAAATCTTTCTTCCAATAGCTTCATTGCTTCTTCCAAAGATTATACACTCTCCACCTATTGCTATAGCAACTTTTCCTTGTTGTGGAGTGAAGTACATCTCCAAGCTTCATTTTATGTAGGGGATATCTATCGAACAAATTCACTTGTCAATCAAATGTAGGAATATGCAACAACTATGAAGACACCACTGGTTGAATTTGCATCTCTTGTGCCAAAAACTCCTTAATTGAGTCAACCAAAGAGGAATATAATTTCTTTGAGATTTTTCCTATATCACCCTTCTCCTCCTTTTCCTTTCTCTTTTTCTTTCTCATTTTATTTGTTGAAGATATCTTGCTGATTTGTATTCACCAAAGGGGGGATATTATCAATATCTTACTCATCTAGATGCTCCTATGTTCTCATGTCAACATTATTTTTCAATTCTTCAAGGATCTTTGTGACTTCTTGTGTTTCCTTCTAAATCTTATCTCTATCATCATCCATTCTCATAAGAATGTTCATTCTTTTTTTTGTGCAAGGCTCTTTAGATTGCTTTTGGAGAATCTTTTCCTTTTATTCTTGGGAGATAGAGGACCCAACCTTGTTGATAGTGTTCTATCTCAACTCTTCATCTATTTTGATTTTATTCTCTCTTCTTTGTCCCAAAGCCTGGTCTATGCCTTCTAGATCCTTTTTAATGAAGTCACTCAAAGACCTATTATGCTTGAGAATATACACAATAATGTCCTTTTCTATGGTCTTCTGATCTTCTACAGGGTTTCTAGATGAAACTCTATGGTTTCATTCAATAGACCATGGTCAAAAATTCAATTTAGGATGGCTTCAAACTCAATGGGCTCATGTAGAACTAGAGGATATTACTTTGTTTTCTCCTTTTCTACCTTTGTCCCTTTCTTTTATGTTTGGAAGAGCCTTCATATTCAACTTCTTCCTCCTCTTCAGATTCTTTCTCATCCATCTTCTTCCTCTATTCCATTTTCTTAGGTCTTGCATGCCTAGTTCTTGTGGTCTTCTTATGTGGAGTTTTTGATGAAGCTCTTCTCCTTGCACCAATTGTTTGTGTAGATCTGGAGGGTTGCAAAGAAGATGCAACAACAAAAGTGGATCTATTAGACCTTCTTGGTTCTTTACTGGCTTTCAGAGGAACAAATTTTATTTGAGAACTCTCTATAGGGGCATCAAAAGTAGACTTTGGAGGAATACCCCATTTCTTGTGAAGCTCTTCTCTATGTTTTTCCATATGCTCCTCTACATGCTTCTTATGCAACTTATCCATTATCTTTGAATGTGTTCCAAATATCTCAACGGATGTATCTTTTGACTATTTCAATAGGATATCTACATATGCCTTGACTTCTTTAGGTGCAACCGCATAAGGAAACTAAGTAATACATGAGGTTTTGGGCTCTATTCCTTCAATATATTAATGATCCTTGTCCACTAGAAATGTTACCTCATCCTTATATTTTTGAACCAAATCAAATGGTATACTCTGTCTCTTTCATCTTTGTTTGAAAGTTTTTAAAGAAGCCCCAATACAAAGTGTTGTATGTTTTCTTATCCTAGAAACATTTAATATGTTTCTTGATTTGAGTTGCTACTATGGAGAACTTATCCCATATTTTTCCTTTAAATCCAAGTAATTCATTTAGGAATTTTTTTTTAAGGAAAATGATCAATGAGCCAAACCTAAAATTATATTCGATATCTTTTATTCACTTCAAATTTTCCAACTGTTCCCTCAATAGTTCACAAAGATCAAAGTTGGCACCTTCCTTCACCATCTAATATGTAGTGTGGATTGCAGTGGTAGTGGAAAATACCTCTCTATTTGTGTAGTAAATTTTGTAATCAATCCCCATTGTGGCATAGTGGACTCTAGGACCAATGATATTTTTTATAATTAAGGTTATTTTGTTGTACTTAGCTTCAGTAAGCTCAGTAACTCTCTCATTCTTGACTGACTTCATCACAAGGACTGGTTCAGTGGCACAAAGGCTAGTAACTACCCTAATTGCCTTTTTTTTTATCCTATAGGGCTTATCCAATTATATGAATTCATCATGAATGTGACTTAGGATAATCCTTACCCATTCTTTGTAGTCGCAAAAGTCTAGAAGATCCTTCCATACATCTAACCCTTTCACTTTTAAATTTTCATTTTCAGGCTTGTATACACCATGATCATCCAAGAGTTTAAGTTAGATCACCTCGAATGATGTGTGATCAATCTCATTGAGAAAGAGCATGAATATAGATTCTTATATCTTCAGTATACATATCTATAGTAGACTTTGATAATGCACCATCTTTATTAACCTCCATTGCCTTGAAGGGAAACTTCTTGTACTTTGGCCTAGGTTTCTCTGTAACATCTACTAGCTATGGGGTCGCCATTGATTTTCCTTCTTTGGGGTTTGGAAAGAAATCACAAAGACAACTTGAAAACCCTTTTTCTCTTCTCTACTTCTAAACACCAGTTATTTTGACTATAAATGAGAAAAAAACATTCAAATAAACAATAAAATCCTTTCATTTTCCCTAAATTTTCACCATTAATGTATTTGTACTTATTAGGTAAACCTTCTTCTAGAATACTTTGTGTCATCACAGGGATACACCTCCAAAAATTATTCCTTTACTCAAGAACTTTGATCAATAGGTTCAATCTTGCTCAATAGACCTCCACACTAGAGGAATTGATCCAATTCAACTTCGATGCTAAAATATTCAACATTTTAACCTTTTCTAAGGGGCTAAATAATTTTCAAATGATAGCTCCCCCTAAGATATGATGTATCTTAGTTTTTCATAAGATCTTGTGTAGAGTGCACAAGCATGGTGGCATCCTTCTTTACATTCTCTTGGCCTTTCTTCTCTTTCCACACTTTTGCATTTCCCCTTTTTACCTAATTAGGGTTTCTTCCTTCTTTTGGTTCTAAAAAGGTGGCTTCATAGAACCAATCTTTTTTTTTCCTTTATTCCCAACCTTATTGCAATTGTAGTAAACAATGGTATGCTCTAGAACAAATTTATTTATACTAACTTTAGTTCTGCACTCTGCAACCTTATGACCAAATTTATTGCATACATAGCAATATACATGAAAAGAAATAGCATCATATCTTTGAGGCACAAATGGTTTTCTACCCATGTAGTCATTTCTTCTTTCCCTAGATCTACAATTAATAGCTTTATTCCCAAATTTATTGCAAGAATCATAATAACCTTGAAAATATTGAGTGAACTTGGTAGGGGCATGCTGAATAGTAGGTGGAGGACCTTTAAATATTCTTTGTCTATGGATTGGAATAAATCCACCTTCTTTCTTCTTTCTATCTTGATCTGATTTTTCATTTCTGGAGGATGCCTTCTTAGGTTTTTCAATGCAATCTTTTTCCTCCTTTATTTCATACTTTCCTTGTACCTTAAAATTCTCACATAGGTCTATAGATGCACTGGTTGTTGGGCTTTTACCTTTCTCAAAACCAAGACCATATTTTTATTTTGATGGATTTTGAGAGTTATCTCATCAAAAATGTAAGAACCTCCTTTTAGCTTTAGACCCTTGTCAATTTATTCTTTTTCTTTATCCAATTATTTCCTTAGGGACACAATCTATTCTCCAAGCTCGGAGCATTCAAAAAATGTCATTGATTTTGACATTTAGGCAATCTACAACTGTTTTACCTTCTCCTTGATAATTTATTTTCTGATTTTTCACATTTGAACTGGAGTTCTTCATTTTTTTCTCTTTCTTCATCTAGATCATTAAGAGTAGAAGTAATTTCTCCTTCATAATCCACTAGAAAATATTATTTATTTAATTCAAATTCAAATTCATCATCCTCCTTATGGAGTATATTCTCTTCTTCTTGAGAGAACTTCTTCTTGGGCACTGCTTCATTCCCCATGTGTTCCAAAGATAGGATCTACCTCAGTTGTTAGGCTATATCAAGAAACCCTTCTCTAATACCAATTTCTAAACACACTAAAATATTGAGAGGGGGGGTGAACCAGTATACTTCAAATTTCAATATCAATATTTAACTATTGAAGCTAAGTTATATCACTAATAGTCCATCTACCTTTATTCAAAACAAGAAAGATGATAAGCATCCACACAAGAACACTATTGATACCAGATATATGTGGAAAACACCATAGGGGAAATTCATGATGAGAAATGTTGCTTGGATCTACTATCCAAATCCAACCTCACAAATGAGAAATAGTTACTTTTATTTAGGGCTACAACTCAAGGAAGCTACAACTCCATGATTACAACAACAATATGAACGATTTTATGGCTTCAACCCATTGATAGTCATCAATTATGCACATTAGATCTGAGGTAGACCTTATCACAATATTCCCATACAATTATACATCTTTTCACACTTCCATATATCTCTTCTCATTGTTGATCTTCTATATATATCATCTGCACACTTTGCACATACACATTAAGTTAGCCATAAAGAAGAAAATATGAAACTTATAGCATGTTGGCCTTCATATCCATTGACAATACATAAAATTTATAACTTTATTTAAATTTCTTCCAAATGAGTTGGAATGACCCATACAACATCTTCAATCAATACTTAAACTCTGCTCAATCTTGAATTAGTGGTACATGCCATCAAAATACTTTAGCTGACCTCAAAAAAAACATAAATTCACAAAATGAATTGAAATAACTATGTGGTACTGGATAAAATAAAGTTCTTCATGTGCTTCATACCCTATACATAATGAGACATGTGGAGTGTCCACACAAAATCATACTACTAAACTTTACAACTTTCAACTGGCATGAGTATTCAAACACATGTTCTAATAAAGATTAAGCATTCAAAACCAATTGTATCATCATGCCACTTTGAAAAGTGAACTTGTAGAGAACCAAATCACTTGAAACTTTGATATAGCATACTTTAGATACTATTGAGCATGCCCTCAAAACCTCTTGGCCAAATATTCACATGCAATGAAATGTGGATCATTACAAGAAGCCTCTTGAACCACTTTGCATTGTCCTAACATAGTTCGATACTCTGTCACTTCTAAATTTCTTTGCAAAAGGAAAATTGAAATGAAATTTTGGATATAACTCCTTCACATCTCCATGAACTTAACTTCTGAACTAAAAGACTAAATCTCTCTCTACTGAAGGATCTGGACCAAAATTTTGTCTCTACCTTAGAGTATGTACTATGAATGACTCACACAAAACTATTGCAACTTGTCACTGAGTGTGGTACACAAAACTCATAAAATAAAATTGTATTCATCTTGAAAACACATCAAGACATGTGTACCCACAACTGTATCATACTAAGACATTCAAATGACTCTTAGTCGTCTACATACTAACAATCTCAAACATACTTTTGACATCAATAACAATCAAGCTTATCAAGCTAGAACACCATTCCCCACCTTCCACTTAAGGCCCAAGGAGATCAAAATATGGGTTTTAAGGATATTAATCCAAATCTGAGAGCCTCTAGGAAAATCTATTTTAGAAACAACACTATGGAACCTTGAGTGGTTGAGATATTTTGCACTTATAATTTTGCACCAATCCTTGTTGTTTTGAATAAGGTCCCAGCCAACCTTCACCATCATAGATTTATTTAGGTGGTTGATTTTCCTAATACCCAAACCTCCCTACACTTTTGGAAGGAAACTTTTTTTCCAACTCACTAAAGCCATTTTTTTTCTTTTCCTTAGTACCTGACCATAATAAATTCCTCTAGATTTTCTCCAAATTATCTACAATATATATTGGGATTTTAAAGAGAGATAGAAAGTACACCAAGATTCCTTGAAGGGAGGCAACAATAAGTTTCAACTTACCAACATTATTGAATGTTAAAATCCTAATTTAAATGTCATTACCATAAGAAAAATGAATATTATGTAATTGAGTGTAAGATATAAATGATATGAGTAGTTAAAATGCAAAATTTTCTAAGGAAAATTAGTTTGAAAATAAAAATAATAGTTACATATGTAACTTATAACATATAATTTTTCTCCAAAAAGTACAAAATATGTATGGCTTTTATATTAGGTTTCATAATCATATGATTGAGTGTAGAGACATGCTTACAAACATGGATGGATCTATACAATTAGAAGTAAAATTATGAAATTTTAATAAATTTCCTATTTTGTGTAAAGGAATAATAAACCAAACAACATGAAAAAAACACATTTAAGATGTGTATTAAGTTTTTGTACATTTTTTTCTTTTGAAATGAGTATCAAATTGGGAAACATGTACATAAGGGACATAGAGTTTAGTTTAAAAATAGAACATGTAATCATGGATTGAAGTCCAAGTAATTAACTCATTAAAAAATTGAAATGATAAATAATATAATATATCCTTCAAAACTCAGCATCACTTGTTGGCTACATATGCCTAAATTTTCATGGTAGTGACACCCTCAACTGCATTCAATTTTGATATAAGAGACCAATCTTGGCTTTGTAGTTTAAGGTTTTAACACACAAGTTTAAATGTATTGAATCTATTACACAAGAAGAATATGGTAAATGGTTTTGAATTAGTAGAAAAACCATATATATAACTTGTGAATGTTGTATTCTAGGGAAGTAAAAATAAAGAGTCATTTCTTGTTGGATATCCATATCAAGATAAGGATCCTATTGATATTATTCATTTATATATGTGTGAAATTATGAAAACATAGGCTCTATTAGTTTCAACCTGTATTTATTAAGCTTCATTTATGGCTTAAGTAAAATGACTTAGGTTTTTTTTTTGAAATATAAATCATAATTTTTCGCATATTTAAAGATTTTAAAGTATTGAAATTGTAAACATAAAGATCTAGGGACTCCAACACAACAATTAATCTTGATAATATTTAAAATTCAAATGATTACATTTTATGGCTTTATAAATCCTATGATATTGCTATTAGGATTCAACTATGTCATTTTTTGAGTCAAACTCATTGAACCATGGCTCAATGAGTTTGAATAAAAAAACTACATATTTGAATCCTGCTATCAATATCATAATTTGACATGTTGTGGAAGATACCCCTATTTATAAATCCTTTCAACTTCCAACTACCTAAGAACTAACTAACACCTAATTAATAAACTAGATCACATTAATTTATTATTTATTACACTATATAACTATTATTATATGTCATGCGCTACTAAGTTCATAAACCCCCCTTTAGTGTTGAAATAAGAAATTTATTCTAGAGATGCATTGATGGTTGGATTTGGTTAAATTTTTCCTCTATCTTCTAAGTTGTCATTGAGATCTACCTATTTCAAAAATTAAAAATTCCCATTAGATGTTAGTTTCCAATTATAATACATCATTTCAATGAATTTCCCACATCCTTATTACTCCAAAAATATAGTTATCTCTCTAATTACAAAGAACTCTAGAGCGTTCCATTAAATCATTCACTAGTATAAATACAAATATTATCTTCTCTAAATGTTTAGTTCCACCACATAAAAAAAGTATGAATAGACTTATAAATATAAAATAATGACCACATAAATTCTCATCTTTCATAAATGAATGATGGGTATGGTAGAGAAAGAGGCTTGTTATAGAACCACTAATTTTTTTAGTGGTTAATATTAATCAATTGACTAATAGTTGAAATTTTGGAATCATAATTTGGATAATAGTTCAAGCTATAAGGTGACCTAAATCATCACATTTTTACAAAATTTAATTTTTCTTATTTAAATCACTAGAGTATTTATTTTTATACTTTTTAACTGAAAAATTCACCACAATATTTGATACATGATTAGATTAGATTTTCCTAAATTTAATAAGGTATTGTAAAAATCTAAATTAAGTCAAAAATAATCTCATAATTATTAGTTACTTTAGGTCATATCACCAATCTTTAGTTTCCACCACTAGTTTAAAACATAATCTAACAAACCTCATTATATTTTGTGAAGTAAAATGTACCATGATTTGTAATTCCCATGGGGTCCGAAATTGCTTTTGGATCATTGATCTCAATAGATATCAATGGTATAAAAGAAATTTTGGGCCCCTTGAGAATTACAAGTTGTGGGTACATTTTACCTCATGAAATACAACAAGAGCCATTGGATTATATTTTAAATCAATGGCAGCAACTAAATATTATAGATTCTACCCCTTAAACCCATCAATGCTTTCCACCCTCGAGCCCCTACTTTTTATTTATAATTATATTTCATTAAATTGGGAGGATTTTCCATGGTAATTAATAAATTTTCTTATTATTTACCAAGATTCACCAATATTTTCTACAAAACTTTACTAATGTAAAACAATTGTCAATATATTAATATTTTATTTAGAAAAAAAGAAAGATTCGACAATAGAAATTAATATTTTTTTCAAAATAAATAAAGATTCACCAATATTTTATCTTTTTAAGGGGTTTCTTAAATTTATCCCTATATAAAATCGTGTAACAATAGATTCTTCATTTTTGTGAATCTTTCAACCATTCAAAAAATTCATGTATCTTCTCCTTTTTAGGCACTTTTACTTCCTTGGTTAACATCACACATGAGTAGTGGTATAGGGTGTTGCAACCTTAATTGACCACCTACTTTCTATCTTACATTTTGAAAGTTCCTATGACACCCACACACCTAGAATTTCATTTTCTCTTCTTCACTTTTGATTTGATCTCCATTGTGACTAACATCATTTGTTTCACTATATCAATAGCTCAAAAAATATATAGAACATGATACAAGTTCTAAAACTATGCAAAATAAATCTGCAACTTCATGCAAAAAGAGACTCCTTTGCATACTATATAGAAAGGAGAGTAAATTTATTTTTGTATGGATTTTGTTGATGTGTTAAATATTGGAGCCCATAAAAAAATGTACCAAGATAGGGTCAATAAGATCCATACAGATTTATAAAAAACCATAAAATGCAATTCAATTTTTATAAATCTTAAAAAAATCTTCAAACCCTTATTCACTACAAAAATATAAATTGTATGCAAAAACCTATAAAGGTTCCTCAAAGGGTGTCTAAAAACCATTGACATATTTTAGTGATTCAAGGAAAGAAAATAGAAATTCAAACCATTTATTTTTTTATAAAAATATTTCTAATAATTGACATGAAAAAACTATGAACAAAATGGAATGGAAAACAATGAGAATAATGAACAAGATGAAGAGAGGAGAGAATGCATGTGAATGATGTGTGTTAAATATTTGTACATGATCTACGCTGCAATATTTTTGAGAAAAATGGAAGAATGGTGGATAGACAAAATAATGGTTATTACATGTGGTCCTCACTACATCACCATTGTAACTCATTGAAACAAAGACAACTAAATGGAGGTTAACTAGAGAGTTCCAAGACACATTGTCTAGTACCATATTGAAATTGTGAACATGAATAGCAAGACAATCCAACACAATAATTAATAAATCATCTTCAACATTCAAATTATTACATTCTATGGATTTATAAAGCCATTCAACTTCCAACAACCTCGTAAATAGATAACAATTGATTAATAAATTAATATGTTAATTTATTTTTTATTACATGACATATAACTATTATTATACATCATGGACTACTAAATTTCTCACATAAAGGTATTGTTGAAAATAAAATTGGTAATTTTATATAAGTTTTGAAGAAAATAAAGGAGAAGAATACATGTTTCATTTATGTTTTCTTAAACTTTGACAAGACATGTGGAATTAAGAAATAGTCTATAGCTAGATATACGCCATAGTATAATGGAGTTACATAGGAAGAAAGCATAGAATAATAATGGAGATGACTAGAAGTAGGTTGAAGGAAAAAATATTTTCAAATGAATACTAATAAAATGTTGTAGTTAATGTGGTTTATGTTTTAAACCAATTCCCTATAAAGAGAGTAAAATATATAGTACTTCAAAAAGAATGATGTGGAAAGAAGCATAATGTTCTATTATCTTTGAATTCAGTGTGCTCAATTTGTGGGATAACCCCTACGAAACTTGTCTATTTCGTAACCCACATACTCTAAGCATGCAAAACGAGGCAAGTTGCATTGGTCCTTATGTGTGGTTCCCCATCCTCAAAAATTCATTATGAGCATTAACCTTTGTTAGTTCGTCGAAATTTGCATTTTAAACCAAGTTGTGAAAATTCAGTTTTGGGAGTTAGAAAAAAAATTTACATGTAGGAGCACTAATTTTTAGCATTTTTGTATATTTCATACCTTAGTCATTTTATGCCACATGCAAGAGTAGGGTTTTTTAGTGCTTTTGCATATTATATGTAGGAGCACTGATTTTTAGCACTCTTGCATATTTCATGCCTTAGTCATTTTTTGGCACATGCAAGAGCGAGGTTTTCTAGCGCTTCTGCATATTTTCCAACATGTAAAAGAGCTGAATTTCTTCACTCTTACATGTGAAATGTCAGAGCGCTATTTTTTAGTGCTTTTGCATCTCAAATCTCAAGTCACATGTAAAATCCATGTTTTTCACCACTTTTACATATATGTACAAGCTCAATTTTTTAGTGCTCTTACACTCAAGTGTCCTTCCCACATGCAAAAGCACTAATTTTCACTGCTTTTACATATGACATGCAGAAGCTCTATTTTTCACTGCTTTGACATATGACATGTTGAAGCTTTGTATTTTAGCTTTTTTACGCAAATACAATTTCCTTCCAAAACATGCCAGAGCACTGATTTTTAGCACTTGTGCATCATATTTTCTAAACTCCTCCTAGGCATGTCGAAGTGTTGTTTTTTAGTGCTTGTGCATGAAATGAAAATCCTCCAAGATGTAAGGGTGCTGATTTTCAGCACCCTTATACAAAAAATAGTTTTTCATGAAACGCTAAAAAATCATCCAAAAATGCATTCCAACCTTTTTTCTACCTGTTTCGCTCAATTTTTCTCACTCCATTTCTCACATCCACTTGCTATTTTACTTGTTTCCACTCCATTCTCTACCATCATCACATTCAAGCTTCCCAAACCCATGAAATTGCTCAGATTTACATCTAATATGCAGTGTCTTGAAAGTTTGATTAATTATATCTAAAGTGTAATACCCAATGCTAAAACCTTAGCTTTTCCTTCCTTTGCATCAGAATTGTTAAGCCTACTCTTGCATACATTCTGATCTCTTGTGCCCAGATTCTGAAGCAATTTGATCAAGTTATGGCCTATCACCAAGCAAGAAATCTTTGAAGTACAATTAAAAATTTCTTCCCGTGTTTCACTTTTTCAAAGAAGTGTTCATCAATGGTTCAAGGAATTTGAAGATGAATCTTTTTCAATAGCTTCAATGAACAAAATGATGGATTTCTAGCTTATTCTAAATTTCAGAAAGGCATCGGAAAGCCTTCAATCTCATTGGGGGAGTCAATCTCAAAAATCCTGGACGTATCCTTGAAAGTACACTCCAGTGCCATAAAATGATGAAGTGCATGTCATCATGAAGTTTTCATGGAGAAAGATGTTGAAGAAGGCTAATTTTTTCCTTAGATTAGATTTCCCAGTTTTAGCATTTTCATGGTTTTTATAAATAAGCTTCGACATTTTATGTGTCATTTCGACAAATGTAATCACATGTAAAAAAATATGTTCTCCTATAATTGTGGACAATTTTTTTGAATAAGTCAACTAGTAAGGTAGGATTTTCCTAGATTTTCTCTCCTCTCCCATCTATAAATAAGAGAGGATTCTACTGTAATGTTTACCTTTTATCTTTTGCAACGAAGTGCTACCTAATTGAGAAGCAAACATTGAAACTTTGAGTTCATTTTTAGGGATCTAGTTTCTATCAATAAAGAATTGAAGTTGAATACCAAAATTTGTGTTGGAAACAATTATCTTTTGATTTGATTGAATTGGTAGTGATTAGTAATTGAGATTGAAATGGATTTGAGTAAATTTGTGTAAAATTAGAGCTACACCTATTACTTGAAATTGTGATATTGTTGAATAATATTGGTGAATTCTCTATAATAATTTGTGCTTATATTTATTCATGTTGTTTGTGGGATTATTGTGAAGTATATAGAAGACTTTGTGCTTCTCATAAAATGTTGGTTACTATCTTGAAGGATTCATTATTGGAAGCTATGGAATGACTTTGTGCCTTTGTGAGATTTTTCTTATTTGTTACTTGTCATTATCATGCTGGTATTGCTAGGCTTTGCTTTGATAAGATAAGAATATTGGAATTACTACTTAATTTTAGTTTGAAGTTGTATTGCATCAAAAAGTTCAAATTGTGAGACATTGTAAAACATATTCTTTGAAAAAAGAGAGAATCATGAATGTGACACACCTCCATATCATTAGTGTAGTGTACATTATTGTATATATCTGATTATTTTTCCTTAGTTTCAATAAGCAGTAAGAAGGGTGCCTCCCATTTCCAAGAGGAGAGATTCAATCTCACATAATTGTGGTTGAAATCAAGGTTTTGTAATCTATTAAAAGGGATTACATAATTTTCACCCAATAAGTTTTTGGAGACTCTATTGGGGACATGATACACATTCGAAAGCCTCATGCTTTCATTTGAAGTATACCCGTGTCCTTTTTCATTGTAATTTATTTTCTTGTAAGTTTTTCAAGCTTTTACCAAGGACATGTAAATGGCTCTCAAGGTCCTTGGGGAAACTATTTTGGTCCATTGAGTCTAGCTCTTCCTAAAGGCTCATGGAAGAGCTTTCCCAAGTTCCTTGGTGATGGACAACAACATCCTGATGAGCACGTTGCTGCTTTCTACATTACTTGTGGAGTTCATGGTGTTGAACACAAAGATGTATATGTAAGGTTGTTTGTGGAGACTCTCTAAGGTGTCACTACATATTGGTTTTATCATCTTGCACCATGTACCATCACAAACTAGGCAACTCTCATAGCCAAGTTTGAAGAAAGGTTCAAACCTTCTGAAGATGCTCATGATTCATTGGCTCAACTCGCCTAGTTGAAGAAGGAATCTCACATGCCTATGCGTGAGTTCATTGCTCACTTCAACAGGTTGACACGAATAATTCCAACTATTTCTCAACCAACAACTAAGAATTTGAAATTTTTCTTTGTAAATTCTCAAGTGCTCGAGGTTGGTTTCCTATTGAGAAGAGCAACCCTAGCTACTCTTGCAGATGTGCAAATAGTGGCGATAGAAATTGAAGATGATCTCATTCTTTCTAAAAAAATAATAAATGAATCAAATGAATCTAAAGAAATTCCTTCTTTGGAGTTATTTTCTTCCATCACAAGGATGGATCCTATGGTGCAAAGGTTGGAAAATGAGCTACTTGTCCTCAAAAAGAAGCTAGCTCAAGGTGTGTTTTTTGTGCCTCGCAAGGAAATACTATGGAGGTTATTTTCAAATGTTGCTCATAATTTTTCTATTGGGAATCAACACAAGTTATCTTCACCTCAAAAGAGGCTTTCTCTTGAGGCACCATTAGTAAAAGCATTAGTGAAGCATCCTGACTCTAATCCAAGTGATCTCACTATTCTCTTCTAGGAAAAGGAAGCAGACATAGCTAGTGACTACCAATTCTAGTTTATGCAGTCTTAGAAAGCCACTGATGAAAAGCAGAAGGATGAAAGTCATTTTTCTGAAGTTCAAGTAAATGAAGACAATCTTGTCTTGAGATCTGAAAAGATGGACATGCATGAACGTCTCAATCAAGTTGAAAAGAATGCATCTGTGTTTGGAGGTCATGAACTTGAACACATGTTGCATAAAATAACTTCCCAAAGGCATGATGAGGACCTTCTTATAAATAATTCAGATTTTCCCAAGTCTAAAGATGGTGAACAACATATTGAGGTATGCAGTGTAGTCATACCTTCATCTAAATCACATGAAGGACATTATTTTGATTAGTATGAGGTTGCCATGGTTGATGAATCAGTTGTTCAAGTAGCAACTGGTAAGAAGCATTCAATATTTGACTGATTGAGGGGATGTCCCATAAGACATCTTGCTTGGTTGGAGTCCAATGGGAAGACACAGGTTCCACTTGCACCTGAGCATGAAGATAAACTTGAAGATGTAGCTAAAGATGTATTTTTAGATGCACAGGAGCAGTCTAAATTCAATGATTCATTTTGGAGTTGTAACGCCCCACCACGTAACCCTAGAGAACGATGCAATTACAACGAAAGCGTAACAATTTTTTTTTTTAAAGTGCAATTATAAATAAGTAAAGTGAACTACACTTAACACATACATCCTCTAAGGTACACGACAATGCTTACATTGGAAACCCATAACATACAAAAGTAAACTAATCCATAGCATATAAATTATACTCATGAAATAAAGAACATAGATCCAATAACATTAAACTTGTTTCATAAGATTACAAGGTACATAATAAAACCATTCATAGATTGTGTTCATTCTATATAGCAGTTATAAGGTTCATTTCCAAAATGAGGTAGATCATACAAATAATATTACAATTACAATGACACAAGGATTATCCTCAAATACAAATGAGGAGTAGTACATATACATTAACATCCAACAGATCCAATAGAACACAAGAGATGGTACAAAGCAATTGGAACATGTGAGTTCACCGATCTAGAAAATCTTGCTATCACGAACATGAAGTGGAAACCCAATGGTGTAAGGTGCATATTCCACCCAACCATGTGGTACCCAAAGGCCCACCCCCCGTGCTAGGAGATAGTAAAAGGGATTCCTAGGTATAACCAACAACCTAAAGACATAGGAAACAACAAGACTAAACTATACAAGTACAATACATAACATAAAGGTTACATTGCTTCCAGAGTAAAAGAATCAAGTACATCTACTAAACAATATAAATTGTTGTCATAGGAGGAGTGTCATCACAAAGTTGCATGGGTTATCTTGATAGATCTTCCTAGGCCCCGACCCCCATCTTGGGTTATCTTGGTAGCCTCTCATGATCCCCAGCCCCACATACAAATCGGTGCGAATTCAAATATCTTTCAAAGGAACAAGATAATGACCTTTCCATTCCAAGCCTTCTTGTCTTATCTCAATTCTAAATGAGCCCTTGATCTAATGAGCAAGGCATAATTAACAAGTTAAGTGTTTTAAGTCTACCCTTTCCCCTAATACTTTTATTTAATTTCCACTGAATTATCTAACTCTCACATGAGTTATCTTGGCACCACTTTGTGCGTTGGCCCCCATTGAGAGACACTTCCCTATTGAAAAAATAAGAATTTATTCCACAAACCAAGGGTAGACAAAGTGCATGAAAATGGATATTAAATCCCAACTATAATTCAAGAGGCAACACATCCCGTTTTTCGTAACCGGGTGTTTAAACTGGATCACAACCAAGTGCACTACCCCAAGGAAAATAAAGGGCTAAAAAAACTATCACAAAAACCCCCACATAATATTACAACATCTGGAAGGCTTTCACATTCACAACAAATAGATTTCCCAACTTACGTGAACAAAAGACATCATAATTAAATAACCAATTCAGGTAGGTAATTAAACTATCATTATGATTTCCTTAATCTAATTTCCATTTCAAGAAAAATAATAATACATTACTCAAAATAATTATAACTTAATACAATTTCTTTTATAGTCTATACATAAATTAAATATAATTATTTAATTCAATTTCCCAATTTACATCTATATAAAAAATCAATTTCCCTTTTTAAATCATTTCATTTTAAAAACATCTATTTCGTGCATTTACATGCACCTAATATAAAATTGATTTAAATATATATATTTGAATATATACATAATTATATATATTTATATATAATTATATATATACAAATATGTATTATTTAAAAATTTAAAAATTAATTACAATTTTCCAAACAAATATTAAATATATATTTACATATATATATTTATGCATATTATATTTTATATATATTAAAAACCAAATTTTCAAATTGAAATTTAAATCGTCGAACAAAAATATTTGAAGTTACCATGATGCCTAGGCTATACACAATTGACACCCTAACGGGGTGTCCCCTATGAAGGAAGCGCTGGGTGTTGCCTCCGCAACACTGCCTCCCCTATGGGGACGGTTGTGGGGAGCCTCCAACCCCCATTCAAATTTTTAAAAACAATAAAATTTTTTTAAAAGCCTGCGATTTCAGAAATCGTCGTACAATTTCAATCCTATTTTTAAAAAAATAAAAATTTAATAGGAACTAAAAAGATGCATACATTAATATATGTACATATATATATTGGAAAAACAAGAATAGATAATTGAGAGGGGAGGGTGAATCAGTTGTCACATAATTTAATACTTATTCAATCTTATTAACCTTTAATCTCAGATTTGATAATTAACAGTGAAATAATGAATCAACAACACATCAAAAATGCAAGAACACCAAGATTTTATATGTGGAAACCATTTTAGGGGGAAAACCATGGTGGATGTTAGTCCACAATATTATACCCTGTTAGAAGTATAATGAAAATGAATAAGTAATGCACATCTTTCAAGCATACTACCTAGTGTTCATTGCTCAAATGGTAAGGCTCACTGCCTTACATAAACATTCAAATTAAAACCATCTAAAAAATATGAACTGATAAATTAGCTTCTTCAAAAGCCTGATGAAAGTTTCGGTTAGGTACATAAATACTTCATCTCACTTTGCTCAACCTCTTCACACTCTACTCTACAATTGAATGATCTGATCTTTATTCACACCTCTCATACACACATTGAGCACACCTTGCACACTTCAAAATGAAGAAACAATCTCTCTTATATATCTGCTACATGGATTTACATTAACAACTCCATCGACCAAAAATAAAAGAATAAATGAATTAGAAACTATCAGCCCAATTCATGAATAAATCTTAATGCGCACCAACTGAAGTCGATCACAACATAATGAAGACCTAAAACAACTTTCTTGAACATACCAATCATTAAAAGATTAATCCACATGCAACATGCTACAACCATCATGTCGGCCAAGAACATGAAAACCCGAACACACAATGGAAAAATATTCGATCACGATCACTCCAATCAACGTGGACGTGCAACAAGGATAGAGCATGATCTAGAAACATCAATGAAAATTACATGAGCATACACAACAACTGAAATTACCAGAATTACATTATCTTCTTACATAAACATCAGCTATATCAACTGAATAACTGTACAAACACAGGAACAGACAACTTGCACAAATCTTGATGCGCACCTTTGAAACTTCCAGAGTATAAACTGGTTAGGCAAAGCAACAAACCATTTAAATCATAACTCTTGAATAGAAACACACTCAATTTTACACCACACTAAACTTCACACCTTCAAAGACAACCTTCAACATATTTATTATAATTTTCTCAATGTCCTCAACATATACAGCCTTCAAGATCATCAATGCTAATAGTGTTGGCATCAATGACAACCACATATCAGCAAAACAACCACAAAATCCAACAATCTCCCCCTTTGGAATTGCTCTTCTCCTCCTTTGTTCTACTCTTCTCCCTTAAGGTTTTTGCAACGTTTTTCACATAACTCTTCTCCCCCTTTGACATCAATGGAAAAGGTACACAAACTCTGAACCACATATTTGAATCATCTGACTACTCCCCTTGAGTAACATCCAACACAACATCAATCTGAAACAAGATATGACTATGAATACATAGATTGATGCAAAGACTTGAATCTTAGTTCAGATTAGAAGGGGAACTCACTCCTAATTTCCCTCTAAGATACTCAAGAGTATCCTTAGGCAATGACTTAGTGAAGATGTTTGCAATCTATTCCTTAGTAGGCACATACTCCAGTCTGACTTCTTTATCACTCACTTTGTCTCTCAAAAAGTGATATTTGATAGATATATGCTTTGTCTTTGAATGTAGCACTAGATTATTAGAAATGTTTATGGCACTAGAATTGTCACAAAATATAGTAATAGGCTCATCATACTCAATTATGATATCTCCCATCATCTACTTCATCCATATTACTTGAGTGCAATTATTTGCAGCAGCAATATATTTTGCCTCAGTAGTAGATAAGGAAATGGAATTCTACTTTTTACTTAACCAAGATATCAACTTCTTCCCCAAGAAGAATGCACCAACACTAGTACTTTTTTTATCATCCACATCTCCTACACAATTTGCATTAGTAAAGGTGCTCAAAGTAAGATCATCATCTTTAGGATACCAAAGACCAAAGTCAACTGTCCCTTTCAGGTATCTGAAAATTTTGTTCACAACAGTCACATGAGATCCCTTCGGATCAACTTGATATCTAGCAACCATACATACAAAATTCATGATGTATTGTCTAGTCTGAGTCAAATAAAGTAATCCACCAATCATTGAAATGTTCTTGTTTGATTTTATTTAGGAGAATCATCATTCTATGTTAACTTGCATCCGGTTGCCATGGGTGTACCAACTAGCTTTGAGTCTTCCATACCAAACTTTTTCAATAAATTTCCCTTACATATTTGGACTGGCATATAAATATTCCATTATCTAACTAAGTAATTTACAATCCTAAAAATAATTTCAACTCTCCAATCATTGACATTTCAAACTCACTTTTCATTTCATCAGCAAACTTCATACATAAGTCATCATCACCTTCAAAAATGATTTCATCAACAAAGACTTCAATAATCAACTATTTATCCCGATCCATCTTGAAATATAGATTATTGTTAGTAGTACCTTTATTGAATCCAAGCTTCAACAATTATTTATCCAATCTAGCATACCAGGCTCTAGGGGCTTGTTTGAGTCCATACATTGCTTTCTTCAATCAAAAAACCATATCTTCTTTATCAGTCAGTTGAAATCCATTTGATTTCTCAACATATACTTCTTCTTCTAGCTCACCATTCAGAAATGTTGACTTTACATCCATTTGATAGACTTTGTAGTTCTTAAAAGAAACATAAGCAAGAAATAGTCTTACAGCTTCAATTCTAGCAACAGGGGCAAAATTTTCGTCAAAATAAATACCTTCCATGTGTGAGTACCCTTTCCATACCAGTCTTGCTTTATTCCTGACCACTTCACCTTGTTCATTCAGCTTATTTCGAAAGACCCATTTGGTTCCAATCACATTTTTATCCTAAGGTCTAGGAACAATAATCCATGTATCATTTTTCTCTATCTGCATCAGTTCTTCCTTCATTGCTTCCATTCAATATTCATCTTTGCATGCTTCATTGACATTGTTGGTCTCAGTCTTTGAAATCAGACAATACTCTTCTGCAATTCTTCTTCTAGTTTGCACACCTTTGTTCGCATCTCCAATAACCTGATTTTTAGAATGATTTAGCTTTACATACCTCGTAACTTTAGGATTTTCTCAAACTTCTGGTTCTTCTATTCTTTCTTCTGCACTTCCACTAGCTTCTCCTTCTTGATTCTCTTGAGTCACCAGAACAATTTGAACTTGATTCTATGTCTAAGAATTCTTTCCATTATTAGTACTATCATGTTGGTTATCTGAATCATATCCACATTATCTGGATGATCTAGCAGTGTCTTCATCAACTCTAACATTTTCACTTTCAATCATTTTCCTTAATCTTCTATTATAGCACCGGTAGGCCTTTCTCTTAGTAGAGTAACCCAGAAAGATTCCTTCATCACTCCTAGCATCAAACTTGCCAATATCTTCATCTCTCTTGATATAACATCTACTTCCAAATATTTTGAAATATTTAATAGTAGGCTTATATCCAGACCACAACTCAAAAGGAGTCTTACTAGAATTACCATCGACATTTACTCAGTTGATAGTGTATATAGTACTGCTTGAAACTTCTCTCCAATATATATGAGGAATGTTACCATCCAACATCATAGTTCTACAAGCATCTAGAATTGATCTATTCTTTCTCTCAACAACTTCATTCTATTGAGGGGTCTAGGGAGCAAATAACTATCTTTTGATTCCATGCTCTTCATAGAATGAATTGAATTCCCAGGAAGTGAATTCACCACCTCTGTCTGACCTTAAGCATTTAATCTTTAAACCCGTCTCATTCTCAGCATAGCTTTGAAAATTTTGAACTTTTCTAATGCTTCATGTTTTTCTCTCAAGAAAGCAACCCATATCATCCTAGAGTAATCATCAATAAGAAACATAAAGTACATTTATCCTTGTAGACTTCTGATTCGGGAGGGACCATATAGATCAGTATGCACCAGCTCTAGTACTCCATTAGAATGATGTTGTTTTCTCTAAAAATAAATTATAGTCTGCTTTCTCATCTAACATTCCTTGCATATGGTGTTAGTAGGCTTCACTAACTTAGGAAGATCTCTGGCTTCTTGAGTGGAGCTTAATTTGACAATGTTATCAAAATTCACATGACACAACCTACTATGCCATAACCATCTTACATCAACTTGAGTAATTAAAAAACTTTCACTAGCAACACTCAGGTGAAAATTACCTCTTGTCTTTGTACCTGAAGCAATTAAATTTCCAAAACTTCCCATTATCTTGCAAGTACCATCTTTGCACTGAAGATTGTATCCCTTGTCTACCATTTTTCCAACACCTAATAGGTTATGCTTCAATCCTTCAACATAAATTACATCATTGGTATTATATTTACCACCAAGAGAAATAGTGCCTCTACCACAAATCACACCAGCATTGTTATCTCCAAATCTTACAACAACTCCATCATATTTTTCCAATCACTCATATGATGTGAGCATCCACTGTCAATCACCCATTCATTCTTTTCTTCAATTTTGGCTGCAAGAGCTTTCTCAATATTCTTATCACTAGCAGATTCAATGGACACCGTACCATTTTCCTCGATAGCAATGAATACCCATCCATCTTCATTTCCATTTTCTTTATTAGATTCATAATCAATAACACCTTCTTCACCATAATAACATTTCTTTTGAAATCTAGGCTTATCAGGTTTGAACCTAGGAACTCTTTCAAGACACCTTGATGCAAAATGACCTATCTTATTGCAAGAGAAACATTTAATAGGAAACTTTCCTTTATACTTACCTTGTCCTCTAGCTTCTCTTTTCAAAATCAATTCTTCCAACTCTTCTAGCTTTCTTTCTACATCTTCAATCTGTTTCATCTCATCTTCATACTTGAATGTCTTTCTAGAACTTTCTCCTAGATCATATCTCTATTGGTTTCTTCCAGATATAGTAGCCTTAAAAGTAGATTTTGTCTTAGGAGTAGAATCACTAAACTCACTCAATTCAAATGCAGCAAGTTTACCAATATGCATATCTCTTGTCACATTTGTTATTGTCCTGGGCTCTTCAATGGCACGAGCTTTCATTTTGTAAGAAGTGGGAAATGATCTGAGCACTTTAGCCACAATCTCTTCTTCATCCAAGATTCCACCGGCACATCTAATACCCATCACTAGTTCATTTACTTTTTGCATGAAATAAATAATGTTTTCATCCTCGCTCATGTTCAAGTTTTCCCATTTTCCTTTCAGACTTTGTAGCTTAGCAACTTTCATTTGTGCATCTCCTTCATACAATGTTTCTAGCTTCTTCCAGATCTCATGTTGTTCTCAGACCCATTACATTTGTCATCTTTGAATCTATTAGAGCACTCAATAATGCTTCTATAGCCTTGAAATTTGTTTCAACTTCTTTGATATAATCAAGACTAGAGGTACCATTCTGAGGAATAACATATTTTTCTTTGTAATCTTCCAGAAGCAGTCACCAATGCACTTCAAATGGCACTCCATTCTAGCCTTCCACAAAGAGTAGTTTGTTCCATCGAATCTAGGACTATCCTTCTTGTATGATGCCATCTCAGATCACCTCAAGCTATTAAACTTCTTCAAAGGAACCTTCTCTAATACCAATTGTTGGAAAAATAAGAATAAACAACTGAGAGGGGGGGTGAATCAGTTGGAATAGAATTTAACCCTTATTCAATCTTATTAACCTTTAATCTCAGATCTGATAATTAATAGTGAAAGCATGAATCAACAACACATCAAAAACATAAGAACACCAAGATTTTATACGTGGAAATCCTATTAGGGAAAAATTCATGGTGGATGTTAGTCCACAAGATTATACCCTGTTAGAAGTATAATGAAAATGAATAAGGAATGCACATGCATTCAGGCACACTACCTAGAGCTCACTACTCAAATGGGAAGGCTCTCTACCTTATAGAAACATTTAGATTAAAACCATTTGAAGAATATGAACTGATAAATTAGCTTCTTCAAAAGCCTGATGATATTTTTGGTTAGGTACAAAAATAATTCATCTCACTTCGCTCAACCTTCTTCACACTCTGCTCTACAATTGAATGATCTAATCTTTATTCACAAATTTCGCATTCACACTTCTCATACACACATTGAGCACACCTCACACACTTCAAAATGAAGAAACAATAGTTGCTATATATTTGCTACATGGAATTACATTAACAACTTTGTCGACCAAAAATAAAATAATAAATGAATTAAAAACTGTTGGCCCAATTCATGAACAAATCTCAATGTGCACCAACCGAAGTCAGTCACAACATAATGAAGACCTAAAACAACCTCCTCAAACATTCCAATCATTAAAATATTAATCCACAAGGATCTGAAACATGCTACAACCATCATGTCGGCCAAGAACATGAAAACCCGAACACACAACGGAAAAATCTTCGATCACGATCACTTTGATCAACATGGATGTGCAACAAGGATCAAACATGCTCTAGAAACATCAACAAACATCACACAAGCATACAAAACAACTAAAATTACCAGAATTGCATTCTCTTCTTCCAGAAACATCAGCTACAACAACAAAATAATTATAGGAACACAGAAACACACAGCTTGCACAAATCTTGATCCACACCTCTGAAACTTTCAGAGTATAACCTAGATAGGCTTAGAAACAAACCCTTTAAAGCACAACTCCTAAATAGAAACACATTGAATTTTACACCACACTAAACTTCACAGCTTCATAGATAACCTTCAACATATTTATTATAATTTTCTCAATGTCCTCGACATATATAGCCTTCAAGATCATCAATGATAATAGTCTTAACATCAATAACAACAACATATCAGCAACACAACCACAACATCCAACAATATATATATGTGTGTGTGTGTGTATATATATATATATATTTATATATATCAAAATGATTGCTCCAAATGAGCAATTTTTGACAAAAAAATTCTACAGGAGGATATTTACAAATTTACTAGAGGCTTTTAATTTCCCAAACCAAATAAATATAATTGGAAAGAAAAACAATAATATTCTATAGGAAGATATTTTCCAATACAATTAGAGGTTTTCTACAAATTTTAACAAGAAGATTGAAATCAATTCCTATAGAGGTTTTTCCAAATTTCTATATAATCATTATGTGAATCCTATTGTTTTAAAACATTTTATCTTTTTAAAAGAATATAAGAATTTAATCTAAGGCTCTAAAGCTTTCATGACAATCTTTAAAATTTTCAAAACATATTAAAGGTTTAAAACAAATAAAAATTTATTCATTGTACAAGCAATCTTTTGCAATTTGAATTTAAATAAAAACAATAAAGAACCTATTTCAGATGCTTGAAGTATTGAAGTTTGAAGTAGAGCCTCGCCTTCAAATTCCAAAATTATCAAAGCCTCTTCCAAAATAATCATCTTTTCCAAAAATTTGAAAATAAAACCAAAGCCAATATCCCGAGAACTTCCAATTTTTCAACAACCCCAAAATACCATTTTCATTCTCGTGAAATAGCCTCTTTCCCCTCTTTTAGTTAACACAATGATTCACTCCATGAATTATTTCCCAACACTAGATTTCAATTTTCTAACTCATGTCACAATCTCAAAATATCTTTCCAAATCAAATCACAAGATATTTCCTCTTAGATATTTTATAACATATTTTTTTATTTAATAATTTAAAATCAAATATTAATTTAATTATCTATTCATTGAAATTCACAACTTTATTTAATTAGTTTTAAATTATTAATTAAATAAAACTTTTATAATCTAACTATTTTAATATCAAATTTAATCTAATTAATTTTAATCACTATATAAAATAAATTTAATCTAAATAATTAAATTAATTTACAAAATAAATTTAATCCAATTAATTAATCAAATTTAAAGCTTCTAATAACATTAATCATGATTAAATAAATAATCAATATTAAACATTATAAACATTAATTTCCCACGGAGCATACCTTGCAAAATAATTAACTGACAAGGAAAATGGAGACAACATGACAACAAAGCATGACCAAAACAAGGACTGACGACACACTATGACTAGGATTTTGGTTTGACAAGGAAATCTTGTTACTATCTCCCAATCAACTATTTTGTTGGGTAATGGACACGCTCAAACCTATGAATCCAGGTGGAGTCGACGTCCTGTACCTACAATCTTGTAATCAAAAAATATGTCAAACATGCATATAGATCATGAACAATCACACCGTGAAGGGAAAATCACATAATCACAGTGCGCTCGCTGGTGAGTGATGCAATCCTGTCCCCTTCACCAATACAGTGTCACATCAAAACTAACGAAACTAAAACATCTAATAACTACAGATGAACATATATCAATATCAACTCACATAATCAACTATGCTAACCAGAGAGCATGTCATAATCAATAATCACCAATATAGTGTACCATCACATCAAAATATAAAAACCATCATCGCTATAATGTCAGCGACCAAATAACATCATAGTATCATAGTCTATCAAAATAAAAGAACTATCTGAAAACATCAGCAAATTGGAGGGGTGCTACAGGAGCAGCAGTATATCTGATATATTTTCAGAGGTAGTTGAACTTGTTCATCTCTTTCAAGAAGCAGTGCCTCAACTTCATATAGATGTAGCTACTAATGATCATGGGAGGTATTGCAAGTTGTTGATGAAAGGCGACTATTTTTTTGAACCTGTGAATGGTCTCATTTGAGAAGATTTCATTGATGGCTAGTTTTAAATAGGTAGGTTTTATCCTTTTCAATAAGTGCATTTTCATAAGTTTGTGTCTTGTTTTCGTAGATTTTCTTTATGTCATTCATTCTCGACTTTGTAACCCAGTGGATACTAAGGCACCTGGAGATTCTATATTCTACTACGTTCACTTGTTTTCATGATCAAAGGCAGTTCCCCAATCAGAGTTAGTTGTTATCCCCGAGTTCAACGTTCTCAATTCATGGGATAACCCCTACGAAACCTGTCTATTTCGTAGCCCATATACTCTAAGCACACAAAATGATGCAAGTTGCATTGGTCCTCATGCATGGTTCCCCATCCTCAAAACATCATTCTGAGCATTAACCTTTGTTAGTTCATCCAAGTGATTTTTGGATTCGATTGTGTGTGAATTTTTTGCATCAACATTTCGTATCACAATCTGTGATCCATCATCAGGATTAAAGCAGATATCACTAGCAAAAACAATGAGCTAGAAAATTTAAACCAACTTGTGAAAATTTAGTTTTGGGAGTTTGAATTTTTTTTGGACATCTAGGAGCATGATTTTTAGCGCTTTTGCATATTTCATGCCTTAGTAATTTTTTGGCACATGCAAGAGCAAGGTTTTTTTAGCACTTTTACATATTACATGTAGGAGTGTTGATTTTTAGTGTTGCATATTTTATGCCTTAGTCATTTTATGGCACATGCAAGAGTGGGGTTTTTTAGTGCTTCTGCATATTTTCCAACATGTAAAAGTGTTGAATATTTTCACTCTTACATGTGAAATGTTGGAGCGCTATTTTTTAGCGTTTCTGCATCTCAAATATCAAGTCACATGTAGAAGCTTTGTTTTTCACCACTTTTACATATGACATCTAAAAGCTCAGTTTTTTAGCACTCTTACAATCAAGTGTCCTTCCCACATGCAAAAGCGTTGATTTTCATTGCTTTTACAGATGCAAAAGCTTTTTTTTTTCACTGCTTTGACATATGACATGTTGAAGCGTTGTTTTTTAGCACTTTTACACAAAATACAATTTCCTTCCAAAACATGTCAGAGCGTTGATTTTTAGTGCTTGTGCATCATATTTTCTGAACTCCTCCAAGACATGTCGAAGCACTTTTTTTTAGCACTTGTGCATGAAATGCAAATCCTCCAAGATGTAAGGGTGCTGATTTTCAACACCCTTGCACAAAAAGTAGTTTTTCACTAAATGCTCAAAAATCATCCAAAAATACATTCTGAGCTTTTTTCTGCCTATTTCGCTCAATTTTTCTTGCTCCATTGCTCACATCCACTCACTATTTTACTCATTTCCACTCTGTTCTCTACCATCACTGCATTCAATCTTCCCAAACCCATGAAATTTCTTAGATTTACTTTCAATATGTAGTGTCTTAAAAATTTGAGTAATTACATATAAAGTGCAATACCCCATGCTAAAACCTTAGTTTTTTCTACCTTTGCGTCAGAATTGTTAAGCCTACTCTTGCATACATTTTGATCTCTTGTGCCCAGATTTTGAAGTAGTTTTGATCAAGTTCTTGCCTATCACCAAGCAAGAAGGCATTGAAGTACAATTAGAAAATTCTTCCCATGTTTCAGTTTTTCAAAGAAGTGTTCACCAATGGTTCAAGAGGAATTTGTTAGAAGATTAATCTTTACTTGGTAAAGGTTATTCTTTAAATATAATTTTTTATTAACTTGTAGGAATATTTCGAAGGAATCCCTACAAGTCTTTTGTCTTTTTTTTCATCTCACACATGTGTGATGATGACTTATTTTTCAATTCCTTTATTAAGGAATATTTGTAACCACCTCCTTAAGAGGTGACACTTTGCACACACATAGATGAATGGTGGCATCCATTGAGTTTGGAGCTACATTATAACTCCTCCTTGTCACCTCTAATTATTGAGGTGCCTCTCCTCTCATTCTTCAAGACTCAAGCAAGCAAGCCTGCGGCTGAAACTCTCTCTCTTTGTATTATTCTTTAGGCATTTTGCCTCCATTCATAATATTGGTTTTTTTTCTTATTATTTCCCCTTAACAAATTCTTGTGTCTCTCTTGCTTTGGTGGTGCTTGGTTTGGCTACTTCAATCTATTTGGAAATCTCTTTCCTTCAAACAATTACTCATTCATTAGTACTTTCCATTGCTCTTTTATATTTCCTTTCATGGTATCAGAGATTGGTATTACTAATATTTTGTGAGCTACATAGTTGAAGGTTTACTAGATTTTTAAGCACACCATTGCAGACACTGTAGTGACCCTCCTGATGACATTTCTATTTTAGTTATTTTGACTTACTGTTAATAGTTAGATGTTTGAGATTATGTTATTTTGATGCTTTATGTCATGGTTTACATGACCAGTTGTGAAACTCAGTTGATGATACATTTTACCTTATGATGTGATGTTTATTTTCATGAGATAACATTATTATGATGATCTATGATGCTCTGTTATATACATGATGATACTATGATGTGATTAATGCTAGAGGCTATGTTTTATGTTAGTTCGGTGAAGTAGACGGTTTAGTAGTAGTTCTTCGTGAGTGCCCTGGTACACCACAATTATTCTTCATGGTGTGTCTTCATATGTATATATATACATGTTGATCATTTGATTGTGCACTGTGATGCATTTTTCAAGAGCAAGCATCGACTCCACCTTCTTGTCAGGTTTGAGTGCGCCATGGCCCAATGGAATCATTGAAGGGAGATAGACTTGTCCTCTATCATGAACCATCGTTCTGAAAAGAATGAGTATCAGTTGTCACCCTTTTGTATGTTGTTGTTCATTTTTCGTGTGTTTGTTGTTGTCTCGTCTTGTTTTATTTCTATGTTTTCATCATGTTGATTTAGATTATTTAATGGTTAAATGATATTGTGGTGATTAATGATTAATTGAAAGTGAAACATTTAAATATATAATTCGCAAATAGGATTTATATGAAAATAGATAATTTAAAAGAGGTTATCTTCAACATGTTATAGAATTTGGATTTGGAGTTGAAAATATGATCTAGATTTAAATGATTAGGTTAGAACTGATTGATCCATTATGAATGCAAGATGGACAATCAATTAAGTTTTAGAATTTTGAGATAATTAAATATATTAAATAGCTTTTAGGAAATCTTTGGTATGGAGTTGTTCTGGAAAAGCTCTTATCTCATATTTTCATTGAAAACATATTAATTGGGGGCTGGAGTGTTTTTGGATTTCTTGGTCATATTGCCAATGTTTTGAGTTGAATTGATATAAGCTACAGATTTTTTTTTCAACTTAGCCTTTCTACATAAACAAGTTTTCTTCTTTTCCTTTGCATTTTTTTTTGGAAAGTTATATTTGCACTGAAATAAATCTATGCTTGGTTGTGGAAAAAGATTGTTTAGCCAACCTGTACAATCAACATGAAATAATTTGATGAATATTCGAATTGGAAAGAAGAAGAAAATAAATAACTCTTACAAAATGTATACATCATAGGTGAATCAAGAAATCATACCAGCTATTTGATATAGTTGATGCCATTTTTAGATTGTTTAATTTGTATGTTTTCTTTACAGCCGTGTATTTAGATTTGTTCTGATTCTGGATTATCTGATTTAAATTTGTTATCATTTCTCTTTGGATCTCGCTTTTACTCTTGGTTCATCTATGCTTTGTATGTGTTAGGTGTGTCTAATAATGATCTTAGACCTTGATGCACGAATTAGCACAATTTGACCTATGGTTAAACCAATCATTTAACCGGAGGCTTCACATATTTCGCTTATCATTTGACTATTATTGATTGGGATACATCATTTGATTTATTCATGTTGGGTAACACACCTACGTGGCCTCTATGGTACTTGCTTCCCATTTTTCCTTGTTTCTAGTCTTTTGAATCTACCATGCATGTCATCATATTGTTTTAGGTATGTCGGTTACCTAATAATTCGGTTGGCAAACTCACCATCTGCGGTCTCTGCTCCTTTTGTTCTGGGTGGTCAGCGATGTAGCTTTAGCCGAAGTGATGAATGGATTATAGTATTTTTAATTTTTTTACTCTATTCATTGTCCTATTTCTTGTGAATGATGGTTGTTAGCCGTTGTCTCTTGATCCTTGTTGACACCATGAACTTTGTCTAAATCGAGTATGAAATGAATCGTTATTGTTTTCTTTAATATTTACTCTGATGATGGGTTCTCACTACCCACAGTTTTGGTATCATATTACCTGGCATTTTCCCTTTTGATCTATTCGTGATTTTGATTATGGTAATGTTTTCTTTTAATGAAACTGACTCATGCTCTAGCCGTGGGTTGGATAGCCAATTCTATGCAAATGCTTCTCTTTTAATAGATGTATATACATGTGTTCTGTCAAATTAATCACCATTTTATTTTACCTTGAAATATTGTTAGTTGTGACCTTTGGTTTGGATGTCAATGCCTTATGTATCATCCGTTTGTTATGCTTCGATCTTTTGCATGTATTTTCATGCGACTGAGTTTAATTCTCTGGTATCCAATTTGTTTGGTCTCTGAATGCTTTGTGGTACGTGCCAAGTATGAGTCTCTTTCACCGCCCCTGAGTGTTTAGTAATCTCTAGTTATGGACTGACCTATAAGTTATGTCGTGTGGAGTTGAATTTGTAAGTCCACATCTTTCTGGATCAACTATTTTCTCTTATATTTAATTAATGCATGTTTTTGTAGGGAATAATCGATCATCTAGCAGCTATTACAAAACGTTGAGCCAGCACGTGCCTTAAGTATGGTGAAAGATAGATGTTGTGAACCTCCCCCTGAATCTAAGGCCGATGAAATGAAGATTTAATTATTGTCTATTTAATTTCTATTACCAAAACCTTCATGGCTTGTCTCGAGCCTTCTCTACATTTATGAGTTTTAAAGACATGGAAGTTAGTTAAAGTTGTTAAAAGACTTTTTCAATGGCTATCCATGCCATCTGGAATATAGGATTTAGTTATAAGTTTTTCTATAAGAATGTAATTTCAAAATGGATGAATAAGACTGAATAGAAACGTTATGCTATTTATATGATTTATGAATACTGATGAATGAAAGAACTCTCTTCTATCAATTGCTAAGTTGTTGAACTATGGATGATAACCGTTTATAATGGAAGGACTCCAGAACCTGTGGTTTATGTGATTTGAGAACAAAGTGTTGACCCGCAAGCTGGCCACTCGAGGGAAATTAGTTTAAATAGATAAGTACTTACTATTATGTTGTTTTATTTGTTACATAGATAACTGTTTAGTAGGAAGTACTTAAGTCTGTTAAGAGTTGAGTCTAAAGTTCCAGAGCACCATTTTTTTTTTAGTTAGTATGAGTTATTCTTTGTAGTTGTTAGAATCTTTTACTATTTAAGAAAAAAAAATATAGTCTATTTACTTATTTTTCCACTTCCATAGTTTATCAGTTATTCAGTTTTCTTATCTCTATGCTTTCTAGTTTAGTTATGATGCTTTCTAAATTAGTTATCTTATGCTTTCTAGTTTAAGTATTTCTAGTTTTCCTAGAATAAATTGTTTTCCAGATAAGAAGTTAAATGGCCTTAGACTAAAATTGATTTCAGTAGTTTAAAGAAAAACAAAAAATCTAAGATGAGTTATTTGAATTATCTTCTTTTGGAAACTTCCTTGGACACTGCTTGGTCAACTAATTGACATTCTATATTCTAAAGTAGTAGGACCTAATGAAAACCTATCATTACCTGTGACTATATTCTATAAGAATATATATATACTTAAATGAGAATGTAATTCAATAGTTATTAATTGTTATAGATAAAAGTTCCTCTTTGATTTATTAATTGGTTTATTGTTACTTTATCACAAATGCATTGGTTTGTGATTTGGTATGTAAATTGAATGTAGATAGTTTAAATATGAAATGGTTTATTAATCAAAATACAATGGAAATGTTAATATTGAGATGTTGAATTTGTTATATTATTTGTAATGAATATAAATTTATAGTGTGTCTAACTGCTCCTAAGATTGTTAGAGAAAAGTACTATGCTAATATGATTACATTCTTGTAATTTTTATATGAATTTTTATGTATTTATGTAGCAAACTATGCTTCTTTTGTTATGAAATAATGTATTAGATTTCGAGGAATATGATTTATGATTTTATTTGAATTCCATGAAAAATACTTGATGAATTTAGTAAACGATTGTGTGTGTAAATAAGCAAAAGAATTCATCCTTTATTCATTTTAATGTGAGGGGAATATCTCGTTATGTATATCATTTTGTAACATAGTTTGAATCTTTTATATACTTGCATTGGTATTTTCTTTTCTATAATTGTTTGCATCATTTGTGAAACAAGTATATTGATGTAACTAAGAATGTGAAAGTGGACTTTGGTTCATGTTTAAATTGTCTTTTTAATTTAACCTTAGAATTCTTCCAAAGGCTAGGATGGTGATTTACATTATAGAGTGTATGATGCTTGGTTATTGTTGTTTTCTTGCAATGACCTGAATTAGGGACTTATCCATGCACGGTATGTTATCTCATAGGAGGTATTCATTTTTTTTGGTATCGTCATGTGTATGAGGTTTATGTTTGTGATTTGTATGATGTGTGTCTTGACTACCCATTGTGTTATATTTATGATTAATGTTATAGGAAGAGTGATTTCTGAAAGGGGCCAGATCCGAAAATGGTTGCATGGGTAACCTCTCAGAAATACTTAATACAGTGATAACCTTAATAATTTTTAGGGGTTGGGTAGCTATATATAACCATTCAGATAATGTTTTGCCTCACCCTGGACTTTAATGCTTGTTTAGATTAAAGTAGGTTGAGAAGGCCTGGAATGGCAACTCAAACACTTTGTCTTCTCGAGAAGTGATTCGAAGCCACTTAAGTTCGTTTAGGGTCTAGAATTTGTTAGAGGTTGCTAGGGTAACTCTGGTAGAGGGCTAGTAACCTAGGAAGGCTATCCAGGGTAACCTATTACATTTCTGTGATGACACTCTTATCCTAGTACACTTTATTGTTCACTTGTGATTCTGAGTCACCTCTGGGAGTATTTCATTTTCTTGTCATTGTGATGACATGTATGTCGACCATCTATTGTGTGATGTTCATCTTATTTTCAGTTTGACTTGAGGACCTATTTTGTCTCCTAGCACAAGGGGTGGGCTTTCGAGTTCCACACGGTTGGGAGGAACGTGCCACATCTTCCATTGGGTCCCCTACAGGTAATTTTGTTCATGAAATGTTTGTTCTTGGCAGGATCTTGATTGCACATCATTCACAGAGTTGTTCATCGAGCGAGTTTGTGGACATGGTCATCATCTAATCTTGTTCTTATTCTTCTTTGTTCACACTCATGATGTTACATGAGGTTTATTTGTATTGATACTCGTAATGTTTTGAGAGTTATCACAATATCATTTATTATTATGTAACTCTTGATGTAATGTATCTAGACCTGCCTATTCTCATGAGTTGATTTATATATAGTTCTTGTGATGTTACAATGTTTAATTACTTTAGTAGCATTGTTGCGGAATCCTAGAACATTCATGTTATGTTGTTAGTCACATGTTGTTATTTAATGTTTAAAAAAAATTATCTTGTTGTTAAGCATTAATAACGTAACATTTCCTGGATTTCATGACCAAGTGTTATAGCTTGGTATCAGAGCCAAGGTTCTAACACTGGGTGCTCTTGTTCATGTGAGCCCACTAGGTTGTCCTAGGTGTTAGATTCTTGTGTGTGTGTGTTTCTTGGTTTCTTATGTCTTTAAACTGAGACTCGACTTTGACCTTGTGTAGGATCATGCCACCAAGGTGAGGTCATTTTAGAGGTTGTGGATGAGGTCATGGTGGTGTTCGTGCGGTGAATCATCAAAATGATCCACCGTGGAGTTCACATGAAAGTGAACATGGAGAGTAGCCTAATCCTTTGAGTAATCAGGGTAATGATAATTAGGTTCTAAATCAACCTGGTGCAGGAGATATTCTATGTATATTACTTGAGTAGGCTCTTGCACATCTCGGGCCTAGACAGGGAAATGATCAGGAAGTGGATAGAGAGAGAGAGATAGGACACCACCTAGTAGGATAGCTCAAACTGCAGAACAAGATGCCTTAGCTATAGGGCATATGAGGGACTTGTTGAGAGCACACCCTCCTATTTTCAATGGTATTAGCAGAGGTTTGGAGGCGGAGACATGGTTACTGGATTTAGGATGGTGTTTTTCCATGCACCCGTATGGTAGTAACACCCGTGTGAGATGCGCCATCATGAATCTTAGAGGTTTCACCTCTACTTGGTGGAAATTGGAGAAGAAAAAGCTCCATTCGGAGATAGGATCAGTAGCATGGGACATGTTTCTGGAGCGTTTCAGAGCGTGCTTCTTATCTGATCATTGGAGGCAACGCTGTGCAGATGAATTTCATGACCTGCGCTAGATGGTAATGTATGTGGAGCAGTTTGAGCATAGATTCTACAAACTCAAACAATATGCAGGTATAGCAGATGATGAGGCAATTTTAGTTCAACATTTCATTCGGGGCTTGAACGCTCACATTAGTGGGGGAGTTAGAGTCTTCGAGCTAAAGAAAATGGAGGTTGCAGTTAAGAAATCTCATATTGTTGAGGAGAATCTGTCCATGGCGTTAGGAGGACACACAGGTGTTTTGATTGGTAGTGCTTCTACTGTAGGATTTGGTTTGCATGGTGGTCAGATTCAAATAGGTGGTTCCTCTCAAAACCAATAGGCACCCTCTAAGGGTGGATAGTAGGAGCAAAATTATTCACAGAGAAATAGAGAATTTTAGAAGCAGTCGAGTAACGGTTCTCAGTTTGGAAAGAATCGTAATTGGATGCGCAATATGAATAATCACCAGGATGAGTCTACTCAGAGTGCACAGTCAACAGTCAATAGAGGTAGTTTCCAATAGTTGAATGCACCATCAGGTGACCGAGGTTTTTGTAGAGGTTATGGTAGGGGCATTGGATGCTTCTCATGTGGTCAGCAGGGCCATATTGTGAGGTAGTGCCCGATGTGAGGTACTTTAGGGTTTGATCAGCAACCCGCAGCTTCAAAGTCGATGGTTGACGATGCAAGACGTTCCCATTGATTCTTTGCTACAGTGGTCAATCATCAGGAAGATGACTAGAATACTGTGGTTGAATTATTAGGTCAGTTACAGGGTGTTAGAGTTTCTATTTTATTTGATTATGGTGCATCTGATTCTTTTATCTCTCCTTCTATTATTGAGTAATGCAGACTTGTGGTAGTTAAGCAAGGCATTAGGTGGGAGGTAGAATTGGCTTTTGGGGCTATGGTAGCAGTTGAATCCCTCATTCATGATTGTGGACTTAGGATTGGATCATTACTTACCTCAGTTGATCTTTGAGTTACACCCCTTGGATCATAGTTCCAATAGAAGACTGTGAGTTGTCTAGATGACACTGGTGCCGAGAATGAGATAGTTGGTGTGCAAAGACCCATCTGTTTGTGGATTATTTCTGCTATGCAGTTAAGGAGGTGTATTCGATAGGGTTGTCAATTTTTCACAGCTACTTTTAGTGATTTAGAGGTAGGGGACAGTTGAGAGACATCTCTTGATGATTACCCTATTCTCAAATAATTTGCAGATGTGTTTCCTAGTGATATTTTGGGCATACCGCCAAAATAGGATATTGATTTCCATATTGACCTAGTTCCTGAAGCTGAGCCTATATCTCGGGCTCCGTACAGGATGACTACACAAGAATTGGAGGAGCTTCGATTGCATTTGGAAGAGCTCTTGGCTAAGGGTTTCATTCTACCGAGTGTTTCTCCTTGGGGAGCACTTGTCATCTTCATGAAGAAGAAGGATGGATCCCTCAAGTTATGCAATGACTACCAACAATTGAATAAGGTGACTGTCAAGAATCGATATCCTTTGTCTAGAATCAATGAACTTTTTGATCAGGCTAGGGGAGAAAATGTGTTCTCTAAGATTGATTTGAAATCTGGATATCATCAGTTGTGTATTTTAGAAGCAAATATACATAAGACTGCATTTTGAACTCATTACGGACACTATGAATTCACTGTGGTACCATTCGGGTTAATGAATGCACCATCAATTTTTATGAGCTTGATGAATGGTGTCTTCTGCACGTATCTGGATCGCTTTGTTTTAGTGTTTCTCAATGATATTTTGATTTATTCTAGAAATATGAAGGAGCATGAGGAACACATGAGACAAGTATTGTAGTCTTTGAGGGAGAACTAGTTATTTGTGAATCTATCAAAGTGTGAATTCTTCCAAACTAAGGTGAAATACCTTGGTCATGTTATCTCTAGAGAAGGGATTGTAGTGGATCCTTCGAAGATCCAAGCCATTATGGATTGGTCCATGCCTACCAATGTTATGAGGTTCACAGTTTTATGGGTCTAGCAAAGTATTACAGGTGGTTTGTCGAAGGGTTCTCCAGAATTGCTCATCCTATTACTTCTCTTCAGAGGAAAGGGAAGAAGTTCATTTGGTTAGACCGGTGCTAGTTGGCCTTCTAGACACTCAAGGAGAAGTTGACGAGTGTGCCTATATTAGTTCTTCCTAATCGTACGAAGTACTTTGTAGTTTGTACTAATTCATCCTTGGAGGATCTAGGAGTCATTTTAAAGCATGAAGGTCATGTGATAGCCTATGAGTCTCACAAAATCAAGGATCACGAACTGAACTACCCCACTCACGATCTGGAGTTAGCCGTAGCCATTCATGCCTTGGTTCATTGGTGTCATTTTTTGTTAGGACATTGCTTTGAGTTACACAGTGATCATCGTAGTCTATAGTACATATTTACTTAGCCTAACCTTAATGCTAGGTAGAGATGATGGATGGAGTTCTTGTGCGAATATGACTTTGAGGTCAAATTTATTCAGGGGAAAGAAAATGTGGTAGTGGATGCTCTTAGCTAGCATAGACATGAGATATCTGTAGTGACTCTAGGAGTTGATTTGAGGAGTCAAATTGTGGAAGCACTTCCTATAGATAGATTATGTCAGGAGGTGAAGGCAGAGTTGGATTCAGGTAGACCTTTGGAGGGTAGGTCTATAGGTTAGATGCTTGAGTCTGATGGTTTGTTGCGATATTTGGGTCGTATTTATGTGCCATTTGTAGATGGACTTCATACCTTGATATTGTCAAAGGCACATCGAGTGCCATATTCAACTGATCCTGGTGTTAAGAAGATGCATATGGATCTTCGTCAGTTGTACTTTTGGCCTAGGATGAAGTGTGACATTGCCGATTTTGTTGCAAGATGTCTAGAGTCCCAAAGGGTTAAGGTTGAGCATCAACATCTTGTAGGGTTATTACAGCCTCACCTTGTTCTGGAATGGAAGTGGGACATCATATCAGTTGATTTTATTGTTGGGTTGCCTATGTCTTACCATCGACATGATGCCATTATGGTTACTGTCGACAAGTTGACTAAAGTAGCCCATTTCTCTCTAGTACATTCATCATATAATGCCTCTTTCGTGGAAAAAAATTTCATGGAGGATATTGTTCATTTGCACAGAATCCCACGTAGAATTATATAAGATAGAGATCCTATTTTCACATCACCTTTGAGGACTTCTCTTCAGCATGCCTTACGTACATAGTTGAACTTCAGTTCAGCTTATCACCCTCAGACAGATGGTCAAACTGAGAGGGTTAATCAGGTGGTGGAGGATATGCTTAGGATGTATGTCATGGATCAACAGTCACGATGGGAAGAATATTCTACTTGGTGGATTTCGTGTATAATAATGGGTATCATAGATCCATAGGTATGCCTCATTTTCAAGCATTGTATGGACGCCCATGCAAGACTCCGTTGAGTTGGGATAGACTTGAGGACAAGGTACTTCTTGGACCTGATATGTTGCGAGATATGGAGCAGCAGGTAGATCGTATTAGAGAGCATCTGATTGCGACACGGGATAGACAAAAGAAGTACGCCAATACTCATCATGTGGATCACCAGTTTTTTGTTGGTGATAGAGTGTTTCTTTGAGTGCAACCACACAAGAGTCCGATCCATTATGGAAAAGGCTCTAAGCTCATACCTCGATCTGTTGGGCCATTTGAGATTCTGGAGAGGATCGGTCCTATAGCTTACCAACTTGCCTTGTCACCTCACTTGGCACACATCCACGATGTATTTCATGTATCTATTCTTACACCTTATCATCCTGATGTTTCACATGTACTTGATTGCAATGCTCTAAGCTCGAGGACAAGCAACTAGCTTTGGAGCCCGTGGGCGTTCTACAGTGCAGGAGACTCGCCCTCAGGGGTTGAGACGTTGACTAGGTGAGGGTCCAATGGGACCCTAGTGACGAGGATTTTGCTACTTGAGAAGATGCAACGCATATGAGAGAATTGTATCCCTATCTATTCACAGGATTCCAAGAGTAAGCCTCACCCTAGGGGGGGAGGATGTAGTGACCCTCCTGATGACATTTCTATTTTAGTTGTTTTGACTTACTGTTAGCAGTTAGATTTTTGAGATTATGTTATTTTGATGCTTTATATCATGGTTTATGATGGCATTCTCAAATTTGAAAAATATGAGATGCCTATTTCAAAATTTTGCTTTTGAACTTTCAAAAGTGCACCTAATGAATCAGTTTGAGTAACCCACTTTGGAGGCATGTAATTTAAAGCTAGATGATTTTTATGCAAAACCCCTTGGTATAAAATTTCAATTAACATATGTGAATGTGCATGCAAATTTTCAGCTTCCCATGATAAGTTTTGACAGGGTTTCAAAAATTGAAGCTGGAGGGTTTTGACACTTTTCTACTATTTGCAAATGTTTAGTTTTGCAAAGTTGCATCCTATTTGAGCTTGCATTTTGCAACCGGATGACTGTCAAGACAAAATGAATGTTGTTATTTTTTCTCCATACCTAAATGAGCTTGTATGTCAGTTTTTAGAGCTTCATGACCTCATTTACTACTTTTAACATATCAAATCCAAATGCACTTTGTTCAGTTTTGCATATGCATTCTTGACAACATTTCAAAAAGGTCAACTTTGAGCATCAATATCTTTTGATTAGTGATGGTTCAAGAAAATTCCTTTTGCACACGTGCTCAGTGTACCTAAATGATCTTTTGTTTCAAGTGGAAGCTCGATAGGAGTTTATTTGTTATTTTTGCAAAGTGACAATGGGGTCAGTTTCAGTTGGTTTAGAACAGTTGTTTCAGAAAGTTCAACTAAGCAACTTTGCGGATTAATATATTTCACCTCGTCACTCCTTTTTCTGAGCCATTTATTTCACTGTATTCTCAGGTCAAATGACTATATGCTTGCAAGTTTCTATGGCTTCACGAGGTCATTTGCTTAGTTTCCTAGGATGATTCTAGAGCTAACCTGGCCAGTTTTCACCATTCTTCAAATGTGCCAGAAAATAGTTTCTAATTGCAACCCAGTTCATTTTTCAACTCCAAATTCATCTAAAGGCAGTTTCAGATCATTTGAGTGTAAAAATTGTATGAAAACAAAAAAAAAATTAGTTGGGCCATGTGGGGCCCAATATGCTTTGCTCTATTATGATGTTGTAAATGTTCCAATTTTAAAATGTGGATAGCAATCCATTTGTAGTGATTTAGAAAGTCGCATTCTTCCACATGGCAAATAACTTGAATTGGTTGAGTGACCTAGAGGGTATTAAAGTTATGAAGCACAAATTAAAGAAAAGGGTGATGCCTTACTTTCAATTACAGGGATCAAGTCACTACATTATTTGATCTTTCTAAGTTGTTTGAGGAGCCACATGATACTAAAAAGACAAATCAATTATGCAAGCTTTCCATGGATTTTGATAAGATGCCTCCAATTCAACATGACCAGTAATATGGGGTTTATAGTTTTTTATTATAAGCCATCAGTTTGTAATGTATCCCATGGGTTTTTTGGGCACCTCTTAGATGTCATTGATGAGACAAGCTCAACTTTCTCATCCAGTTGGATTGAAACTAAGATCATATTTGGCAATTGCATGGTCAATCTAAATGTTGCACACAGTGGATTGGATACGAGGGACTCTTATGTTAGGTTTTCATTTTGAAATTATAGTCCTTGTTGTCATTTTGCACTGATAGGAAAGATCAAAAGGGCATGGTTGCTAGCTTGGATAGACTTTTAGGAACCAACCGATATAGCATGCTGATGTGTGTGGATTTGTTTGGAGAGCTCTAGCATATCATATCCAAATGAACACGTTGAGAGATCCCTACACTATAGAGAAGGGCTTGTAGTGTATGCACTAAATGTATTTATTGAGAAGGCCACATAAACTTGTAAAGAAGTAAAAATGCATTTGGAGGGGTGAATTTGATTTTATAGAGGGAGTTTTATGCTGCAAATAAAAAATGTATCAAAATTGTTTGAGGAATTATGTTGATTTTCTTTGTGAAGAGGAGGGATCCAAAGGGTCACGGTTGGTTGAGCAGAATGCCCTTGTAAGTGTGATCTCATGGTGCCATGATTGTTGAGTGCACAAAATGGATTGTTGAGAAACTTCAGTAACTGCCAAACAAATACCACTATTAGTAGAACTGATATCCCTCTAGCCCGCGCTAGGGAACATGGATAGCCATCAATGGCACTAATAGGGAAAGACACCATTGCACTAGACACAAGAAGAGGATTCAATGCATGGAGGGCCAATCCATTTGAGGATTGGTTGGATTGTTGGCTCAAACCTGCTGAGTGATTGGGATGCCATGAATGCAGGGTACCCACAAAATGGTCAGTTTGAAAATTCTTCAGAAACTTTCAAGCAAACCTGTTTGGCGTGCGCACTTGGAGGAAAATGGTAATTTCAGAAAGAACCAGACACCATGTTTCCTAGAGCAAGCTCCAGGGAGATTGACGAGGCATGATTTGGGGAAAGGCACGTGCATCCATCAAAGCATGGATGATAAAGCCAGATGCAGGGCACAACCTGCAATAGGGTAGGCACTTCCATCAAAGTAGAGCACGAGAACACATCGAACAGAGGATAGAGGGGCTCGAATGCACCCTGTGAATCAAAGCCACCGCCATTGCCATGGGAGCGAACAAAATGAGTTTGCAAAGAAGATTTAGGGAAAATATCATGGACCTCGCAAGGGAACGATGACACAAGAAAAATTCCTGCGAGGCTAGCAAGATCTTGCCACTTGCAACAGTGGGCCCGAGTTTGGGAGTTAAGTGTGTCGAAGGGTTAAAATGGGAACTATGTCATTTAAAACAAGTTTTTTAAAAGGTAGGCCCCTGATATTTTTTAAAATGGTGAAACATCACAATGTTAAATATTACCCGGTGGAATATTTAAATGGTTTTTATTCTTAGTCGGTAGAGTTTTGAATTGTGAGGTGAGTAAGGCATGGGTAATTCATTTTACCCAAAAATTATTCTCCATTTTAATTGGGCACGAGTAAATATTTTATTTGCCTAGATGAGTTTTACTATTGTGAGGTGAATATTTTGCACATAGGTGTAAAATAAAACTATGTGCAAAATAAAAGGAAAATACAGGTGCAACCTAAAGTTATATCGATGGATGTGAAAATCAGGAATATTTTTATGCAATGGAGTTGATTTTTGAAAATATTATCAAGGGTTTCAATGTAGAGGCAAATATTTTAAATAGGCTAAAAGTAAAGACATGTGGAGAACTTATAAAATGGATTCTTTATTCATTTTATACATAAAGACTTTGTGTTGGGCACATAGATAAAATATGAAAGAAAAATAAAACTGCAACATTATAACGTGAGCAGAAATCAAAGGCAATGTAAAATGCTTCACGGGAGAATAGAAATAAGAATTTTTCAAAGGTATTTTCCAGTAGCTGGGTGAATGATGAAATTATCCACATGTGAAGATTTTTTGTTTCAAAGCAATGACGAGCAAAGGTAGTTTTGAGAGGTAAATTTTGTTATAGAAATGAGAGAGGAGAGATGCTTTGCATCTTGGTTTTTTAACGATGGATGGAGTTGCCAGTTGTCTTCAAGAGATCAGTTTTGGGGCTGCTCTTGGTTTCTTTTGTTCTCATTGTAAAGGGTTCAGAAAATTTTCTAAAAGCTCTGCAAGTCAGGCAAAGCTATGAGTAGATTGTAAAGCTAGGGGAAAATATGACTGTTAGTCATTCAATCTGAAAGTGTGTGTTCTAGATTATTCTTTTATATTTATTTTATCTGATAATTGTCTCCATGACTAAACTGTAATGCTATGTTGGATTCAATAATAAAAATTTCTAAGTCTGTTCTGCACATTTGCTGCATTTGAGTTACATCTGTTGTTGCCTTTTGTTCTATGAATGATGTAATTTCTTTTAATAAAGCACAAGTTACATTTATTATTGCCTATTGTTCAGGGATAGTGTAATTGCTTTGAAAAATGTGACATGAGTGTTATGTTTCAGGTGGATTTATAAGAAGAGTTATAATAGAAAGCTTCAGTGGTCTGGTTGTCATAATGTGACAACATTTGCAAGACCTTCAGAGCATGTTCAACACTGAAAGATTAATGCTAGTTATATGACTCCATAGCCCATTTTTATGGCACTAGTCCATTATCATGTTTCTATTGTTTTTAGTTTGGTCCCAACTCTTTGAATCAAAAACCATTTCAAATCTATTTTTTTGAGTTGTGTTTGTCATGTCCTCCATGCTGGTTGCTGAAATTCATTCAATATCTTGCCAATGTTGAGTGATATTTTAGGTTTCTTAGCATAGTTTTGTGAGAGCATTATCTGTTAAGCAATATCCTGCTACTTGTGTGTCTAGATTTTTAGATGTTGCTAAAGGTTTACCCCTCTAGGTCTTACAAAGCCTGAAGTGTAGGGGAAATGTGTGTCAATTCCATTTCCAGATAGTTGGCCACTAGCCTTTGTGGTTCTTTAATATAGAGGTTGGCTACCTCCTAGAGAGTTTCAAAGTTTAGCTAGAAAATTAAAACACCAACAGAATGGCGACTCTATTGGGGAGAATTTGTGAAAATTCTAATTGCAGAATCTAGCCTTAAGCATCATTGCATATAATCAAATGATTTTGCATACTAAATTTATTTCAAGTACAGAAGGATTTCAAGCCTGGAGAAAGATTTGTTGCAATGAACCTTAAAATTACATGATTTGTGGTGCTCTACTGGTGGAAGGAACTCAGAAAGAAGTTTAAATGTGAAAGAGCTTCATAATATTTGAAGTTCAGTCCTCTGTGAAGAGGTGGTGACTCTGTTAATAGAACCTATTGAAAATTTGAAGAAACTTCCAGATCTACAAATATTTCCAGTCACGAAGACTATTTGTAGCAGCTGAAAAAATTTCCAGGTATTCTTCACTTTGGGTTTTCAAGAAATTCATGTATGAAAACCATATTTGAACATTTTAGAAGAAAATATGGTTCCCTATTGGGTGATTAGCACTAACAAATGGAAATGATAGTATAATTAGGTTTTCATACTTCTAAACTGTAATTTGCAGCCTATGTATTTTTTTTGGAGAAGTATGTTTGTTTTAAATTTGCCCATAAGTAGATCTTAGGTTTGGATGCATTTGAATTACGCATTATGGTATTATAATATCATGATGAAAGATATAAATAGGGCAATGAATGATCAACTGTAGAGTTTATATGTGAAATTTGAAAGAGGCATATCAAAATGTTTCAACATATGCATCCTAGTATGGTTTCAAATGGAACTATGGTTTGTGATCAGTCCCAGCCAAATTGTCAAAGAAGTTTCAACATTAGAAGGTATAGACCTATCAATTTCAATGACCTTAGTGGTTACTCAAATGAAATTCCAGCTAAAGTTAGAAATAATTTACCAAGGTTCATTGGTGATAAGCTTAAATCAGCAAATAAACATTTGCAAGAGTTCAGTAATTTGATGGATGATTATGAGATTGATCTCAAAGATGTGATCATGAGGGTGTTTTTTCAGTCCTTGAGAGGAGATGCAAGAGGGTGGTTCTCTTATTTACCAGCATCTTCCATTCATTCATGGGAAGAGTTCAAAACAGTGTTCCTGGAGCAGTTTGGTGAAAGGATTAACCCTATTTTGATAAGGAAAAGGTTCATGAACATGGAGAAAGGGAAAGAAGATTTAGTCCCATCTTTTAATCTTAGATTTTCAATAATCATAAGAGAGATACCTTAACACATAAGTCCAAATGATTCTGAATGTTTTGTTGTGTACTTAGGAGCATTTGACAAAAAGATAAGTTATTTGTTGAGGGATAAAGAGCCTACAACCCCACACCAAGCATGTCAAATGGATTTTGATATTGAGAAAAATTTGAGGTTTTCAATGATGAAAAGACATAAGGTTGTGAGTTTTGGTCATCCTAACACATCTCATGCAAATAGGACTCATGGATCAGATAATAGAAGTGCTTGTCAAAGTAAGGCTAATGTTGTTGCTCCGATTTCTCCATCATCACAATCTACAAATCCTAATGAAATCCATTTTGAAAGGCGTACATCAAAAAATGAAGAGTCATATTGTATGGATGAGGATACTAATTGTAATTAGTTTACAATCAATGCATGTGTAGATCCTTGCAACAGTGATGGAGAGGAAGATACAAGGGATGATGACAGGATAAATATGCATGAAAGTTTTTCCTATAATACCTCAAGTGATGGAGAAGTAAATGAGATACAAAATGCTATACCATGCCATGTTGTAAGCAAAAATTACATCACATGTGTTGCTGATGTTTCATTAAAAACTAGTGATTATAATTTTGAAAGTGTAGCCTCAAGTATGCATTCTGAAGATTTTGAATATGGTTTGTGTAATGATTTTTCTTCTTGTGGAAAAGATCATGGTGACAGCTCAACTGATTTTTTTTCTGATGATTATGAATGCTCTTATGAGAATGACTTAGAGGTATGTCCTTCACACAAAGGATATAGTGATATGGTTATTAATGAAGTCACATGTCCACAAGTAAATGATCAAATCCCACTTGATGCAAACTTGGAATGTAATTCAGATTTGTCATTGATGGAGTATGTTGATTCTGTCAATGATGAAGACTTTGAACACAAAAATATGTGTGTTCAATTTACTGATCATGAACATAGTGATGGGAATGATGAAGGAGGTGATGAAATTTTGTATGCTTCTATTGCTCATGAATTTTTATATGAAGTAGAGATGGAGGTGTCAACTCTACATAAGAAGGATGATGAAGTGCACATTGATGAAGAAAGGAACTCAGTTTTGAATGATCAAATTATGCATCATGACAATCATATGGATCTAAGATCAGCCTTATCACCCATTGATGGATTTTAAGATTGCCTTGACATTACAAAGCCTTTTGATCAATGTGTAGTGCAGCCATATGACTCAAATGATGATGTGAGTGAAGAAGACTTGTCCCATGCTATGACTATTCCTCATGTTGACAAGGAATAGTTTAGTGAGCATCCAAGTAATGTGTTGTATGCACCTAAGGATTTCATTCATGAAGCTTTAAATATGCTAAAAATGTAGCTGATAAAGAGATGGAAACAGTTTCAGATGCTTGGCATATCACACCATGTAATGGAACTACTAGTTGTTCTAGTGATGAGATCATAGAGAGGGTCCATCTGTAGTCCTATGGTTATGATGAATTTGGTAATTTTTTTGAAGATAAGAGTGATAATGAGATAATGTATTCATCATTCAATGTGCTAGAACCGTGTAATCCTGATTACAGTATTACCAAGATTGAAATCTTTGTCAATACTGAGCTTAGTGTCATGGGGCATGTTCATGCACATTCAACTCATAAGGTTGGTCATGTAGATTGTTATTATGCTAGTCATACTAGCTTGAATGAAGTAGACTTGAAAAATTTTATATCAGATGAGAATAACATTAGCATGCAAGATGTGGAGGACATGATTCCACTCTCAAGTGATCAGATTATATGTTATGATGAAAATTTGAGTAATAGGGTGCCACCATTTTTGGGTAATATTCCTATGGAGATTGAAGAGCTTCCTAACCATGATATCTCAGATTATGTGGATATGGAAGAAATTTCAGATGTGTGTACTGAACAATCTAAGGATGGGAATGAAGTTGAAATTGTGTCTATCTACTCTTCTAGTGATTGCAGTGATTTTGAGTGCAATAATGACTTGAAGGCTTTGGACTTTAATGTTAAGGAGGCTGAGGCTCTTCTGTCAAGAATAAATATAATGGAAAATCCATTATTTGATGAGCCTCCATCTTCACTAGAGATGAGGAATGATGACACTTATTGGTGCAGAGAACCCACTCTTCGTGGAGAGTTCCAATGATGCATTTCACACATGGTTGGAATGTAGTCTCGAGCAAGAAAATGAACAACTTGATGAAATCCTTGAGGGCATTTCCTATGAATTTTTTAGATTTGAAACAAGTGTTGTAGGTAAGGTTGAACATCATGATGCCAGCTACTTGGAGGATTATTTCCAGTTTCCAGATCAACTAGAAGGTATTTTTATAGAACATGACAATGAGATGAATAACAGGAAATGCTATTTTCTATATGAACATATTTCATATGATGAATATAACACACATGTGTCATTTTATGATAAAAGCTTGTAGTTTATGACTAATTATACAATGAAGAATGATAGAGATTATATTGGCAGTGGTATGCTCAAGAAAGTTGTGAGAAATGTCAGTGACAGTGTTTGTAATCAAGAAAATTTCAGTGGTCACCACATTTTTCTACTTGTAAGAAGATGGTCACCTATGTTATTGTGGTATGAAAAAGGAAAGCATAGACTGAGGGAGATTAGCTCTTTCTATAGAATTTTATTTGATAGAGGTAAATTCTGATTCCCATTTTTCATTTGGTGGCTCGGGGTCACCAAATGAAGTTGAAAAACAAGGTTAAATGAAGGAGCAGTTTGAGGACACATGATCAACTCAGTTTTTGGTCTTCTCTCCAGAGATCTTGAATATTGTTATGCCCATAGGGGGCATACATCCCTAGTCGAAGCCACTGATGGCACTCTCAAATCTGCAAAATTTGAGATGCCTATTTCAAAATTTTGCCTCTGCACTTTTAGAAGTGCACCCAATGAATCAGTTTGAGTAACCCACTTTGGAGGCCTGTAATTTAAAGCAAGATGATTTTTATGCAAAACCCCTTGGTAGAAATTTTCAATTAACATATGTGAATGTGAATGCCAATTTTTAGCTTCCCGCGATAAGTTTTGATAGTGTTTCGAAAAGTGAAGTCGGAGGGTTTTGACACTTTTATGTTGTTTGCAAATGTTCAGTTTTACAAAGTTGCATCCTATTTGGGCTTGCATTTTGAAACCAGATGATTTTCAAGACAAAACGAATGTTGTTCTATTTTATCCATACCTATATGAGCATGTATGTCAATTTTTAGAGCCTCATGACCTCATTTACTACTTTTAATAGATCAAAACCAAATGCAATTTGTTCAGTTTTGCATATGCATTCTTGACAGTATTTTAGAAAGGTCAACTTTGAGCATCAATATCTATTGATCGGTGATAGTTTAAAAAAATTCCTTTTGCACACATACTCAAGGTACCTAAATGATCTACTATTTTCAGTGGCAGCTCACCAAGAGTTTATTTGTTATTTTTGCAAAGTGACAATGGGGTCAATTTCAATTGGTTCAAAATAGTTGTTTCAGAAAGTTCAACTAAGCAACTTTGCGGATTAATATATTTCACCTCATCACTCCATTTTCTGATTCATTTGTTGCACTGCATTCTCGAGTCAAATGACTATATGCTTGCAATTTTTTATGGCTTCACGAGGTCGTTTGCTTAGTTTCTTAGGACGATTCCAGAGCTAACCTGACTAGTTTTCACCATTCTTCAAATGTGCTAGAAAAAAGTTTCTAATTGCAACCTAGTTCATTTTTCAACTCCAAATTCATCTGGAGGCAGTGTCAGATCGTTTGAGTATAAAACTTGTTTGAAAACGAAATTTTTTTTAGTTGGGCCATATGGGGCCCGACATGCTTTGCACTATTATGATGTTGTAAATGTTGCAATTTTAAAATGTGGGTAGCAATCCATTTGTAGTGATTTAGAAATTCATATTCTTCCCCATGGAAAATAACTTGAATTGGTTGAGTGACCCAGAGGGTATTAAATTATGAAGCACAAATTGATGAAAAGGGTGATGCCTTACTTTCAGTTACAGTGATCAAGTCACTACATTATTTGATCTTTCTAAGTTGTTTGAGGAGCCACATGATACTGAAAAGACAAATCAATTATGCAAGCTATCCATGGATTTTGATAAGATGCCTCCAATTCAACAAGACCACTAATATGGGGTTTATAGTTTTTTATTATAAGCCATCAATTTGTAATGTATCCAATCATATTTTTTGGAACCTCTTAGATGTCATTGATGAGACAAGCTCAACTTTCTCATCCAGTTGGATTGCAAATAAGATCATATTTGGTAGCTGCATGGCCAATCTAAATGTTGCACATAGTGGATTGGATACAAGGGACTCTTATGTTAAGTTTTTATTTTGAAATTAAAGTCCTTGTTGTTGTTTTACATTGATAGGAAAGTTCAAAAGGGCATGGCTTCCAGCTTGGATAGACTTTCAGGAACCGACCGATATAGCATGGTGATGTGTGTGGATTTGTTTGGAGAGCTCCAGCATATCATATCCAAATGAACACGTTGAGAGATCCCTACATTGTTGAGAAGGGCTTGTAGTGTATACACTAAATGTATTTATTGAAAAGGCCACAGAAACTTGTAAACAAGTATAGATGCATTTGGAGGGGCCAATTTGATTTTATAGAGAGAGTTTTATGCTGCAAATCGAAAATGTATCAAAATTGTTTGAGGAATTTTGTTGGTTTTCTTTGTGAAGAGGAGGGATCCAAAGGGTCGCAGTTGGTTGAGAAGAATGCCCCTGTAAGTGTGATCTCATGGCACCATGATTGTTGAGTGCACAAAATGGACTGTTGAGAAACTTCAGTAACCGCCAAACAAATACCACTACTAGTAGAACTAATATCCCTCTAGCCCGCACGAGGGAATGTGGAGAGCCATCAATGGCATTGACAGGGAAAGACATCACTGCACTAGACGAAAGAAGAGGAGTCAACGCATGGAGGGCCAGTCCAATTGAGGATTGGTTGGAGTGTTGGCTTGAACCTGCTGAGTGATTGGGACACCATGAATGTAGGGTACCCACAAAATGGTCATTTTGAAAATGCTTTGGAAACTTTTGAGTAAACCTGTTTGGCGTGCGCACTTGGAGGAGAATGGTAATTGTAGAAAGAACCGAACACCATGTTTGTTGAAGCGAGCAATAGGGAGATTAAGGAGGCATAATTTGGGGAAATGCACGTGCATCCATCAAAGCATGGATGATAAAGCTAGATGGAGGGTGTGGCCTGCAATAGGCTAGGAAATTCCTTCAAGGAAGAGCACGGGAACACACCGAACAGAGGATAGAGGGGCTCGAATGCACCCTGTGAAGCAAAGCCATCGCCATTGCCATGGGAATGAACAAAATGAGTTTGCAAAGAAGATTTAGGGCAAATCTCGTGGACCTCATAGGGGAACGATGACATAAGCAAAATTCCTACAAGGCTAGTGAGATCTTGCCACTTGCAATGGTTGGCCCGAGTTTGGGAGTTAAGTGTATCGAAGGGTTAAAATGGGAACTATGTCATTTAAAATAAGTTTTTTAAAAGGTAGGCCCCTGATATTTTTTAAAATGGTGAAACATCACAATGTTAAATATTACTTGTTGGAATGTTTAAATGGTTTTTATTCTAGTCGATAGAGTTTTGAATTGTGAGGTGAGTAAGGCATGGGTAATTATTTTTACCCAAAAATGTTTCTCTATTTTAATTGGGCACGGGTAAATATTTTTTTGGCCCAGGTGAGTGTTACTATCGTGAGGTGAATATTTTGCACATAGGTGTAAAATAAAAGGAAAATATAGGTGCAAAATAAATTTTTAATGATGGATGTGAAAATGGGGAATATTTTTATATAGTGGGGTTGATTTTTGAAAATATTATCAAGGGTTTCAATGTAGAGGAAAATATTTTAAATATAGGCTAAAAGTAAAGACATGTGGAGAACTTATAAAATGGATTCTTTATTCATTTTACACATAAAGACTTTGTGTTGGGCACATAGATAAAATATGAAAGAAAAATAAAACTGCAGCATTATAAAGTGAGCAAAAATCAAAGGCAATGTAAAATGCTTCACGGGAGAACATAAATAATAGTTTTTCATGGGTAGTTTCCAGCAGCTGGGTGAATGATGAAATTCTCCACATGGGCAGATTTTCTGTTTCAAAGCAATGATGAGCAAAGGCAATTTTGAGAGGTAAAATTTGTTACAGAAATGAGAGAGGAGATATGCTTTGCATCTTGCTTTTTTAAAGAAGGATGGAGTTGCCAGTTGTATTTAGTAGATCAGTTTTAGGGCTGCTCTTGGTTTCTTCTATTTTTTATATCTTCTCTTTTGTTCTCATTGTACAAGGTTCCAAAAAAATAATGAAAGCTCTGCAAGTCAGGCAGAAGCTATGAGTAGATTGTAAAGCTAGGGGGATTTATGACTGTTAGTCATTCAATCTGAAAGTGTGTGTTTTGGATTATTCTTTTATGTTTATTTTAGCTAATAATTATCTCAATGGCTAAACTGTAATGCTATTTTGGATTCAATAATAAAATTGTTTGAGTCTGTTCATGCACATTTGCTGAATTTGAGTTACATCTGTTGTTGTCTTTTGTTCTATGAATGATGTAATTTCTTTTAATAAAGCACAAGTTGCATTTATTATTGCCTATTGTTTAGGGATAGTGTAATTGCTTTGACAAATGTGATAGGAGTGTTATGTTTCAAATGGATTTATAAGAAGAGCTATTAGAGAAAGCTTCAGTGGTCTAGTTGTCATAATGTGACAACATTTTCAAGACCTTCAGAGCATATTCAACACTTTAATATGAATGCTCGTTATATGACTCCATAGCCCATTTTTATGGCACTAGTCCATTATCATGTTGCTTTTGTTTTCAATTTGGTCCCAACTCTTTGAATCAAAAACCATTTCAAATCTATTTTGCTGAGTTTTGTTTGTCATTTCCTCCATGTTGGTTGATGAAATTCATTCAATATCTTGCCAATGTTGAGTGATATTTTAGGTTTCTTAGCATATTTCTATGAGATTATTATCTGTTAAGCAATATCATATTACTTGTGTGTCTATATTTTTAGATGTTGCTAAAGGGTTAACCCCCTAGGTCTTACAGAGCCTAAAGTGCAGGGGAAATGTGTGTCAATTCCATTTCCTGTCAGTTGGCCACTAGCCTTTGTGGTTCTTTAATATAGAGGTTGGCTACCCCCTAAAGAGTTCCAAAGTTTAGCTGAAAAATTAAAACACCAATAGTTTACATGACCAGTTGTGAAACTCAATTGATGATACATTTTACCTTATGATGTGATTATTTTCATGAGATGACATTATTATGATGATATATGATGCTCTATTATATACATGATGATACTATGATGTGATTTATGTTAGATGCTACGTTTTATGTTAGTTTGGTGAAGGAGATGGTTTAGCAGTACTCCTTCGTGAGTGCCCTGCTACGCACTCACGATGGGTCTTCATATATATATACATGTTGATCATTTAACTATGCAGTGTGATGTAGTTTTTCATGAACATGCATTGACTCCACTTGCTTATCAGGTTTGAGTGTGCCATGGCCCAATGGAATCATTGAAGGGAGATAGACTTGTCCTCTATCATGAACCATCATTCTGAAAAGAACAAGTATCAATTGTCACCCTTTTGTATGTTGTTGTTCATTTTTCGTGTGTTCATTTTTGTCTCGTCTTGCTGTATTTCTATATTTTCATCATGTTGATTTAGATTATTTAATGGTTAAATGATATTGTGGTGATTAATGATTAATTGAAAGTGAAATATTTAAATATATAATTTGCAAATAGGATTTATGTGAAAATAGATATTTTAAAAGAGGTTATTTTCAACATGTTATAGAATATGGTTTTGGAGTTGAAAATATGATTTAGAGTTAAATGGTTAAGTTAGAACTGATTGATCCATTATCAATGCAAGATGGACAATCAGTTGAGTTTTGGAATTTTGAGATAATTAAATATATTAAATAGCTCTTAGGAAATCTTTGGTACGGAGTTGTTATGGAAAAGCTCTTATCTCAAATTTTGATTGAAAACATATTAATTGGAGGCTCGAGTGTTTTTGGATTTCTTGGTCATATTCCCAGTGTTTTTGAGCTGAATTGATATAAGCTACAAATTTTTGTTTCAACTCAGCCTTTTTGCATAAAGAGGTTTTCTTCTTTTCCTTTGCATTTTTTTTTGGAAAGTTATATTTGCACTGGAATAAATCTATGCTTGGGTGTGGAAAAAGATTTTTTAGCCAACCTGCACAATCAACATGAAATAATTTGATGAATATTCGAATTGGAAAGAAGAAGAAAATAAATAACTCTTGCAAAATGTATACATCATAGGTGAATCAAGAAATCATACCAGTTGTTTTATATAGTTGATACCATATTTAGATTTTTTAATTTGTATGTTTTGTTTACGATCGTGTATTTAGATTTGTTCTGATTTTGGATGATTTGATTTAAATTTGTTATCATTTCTCTTTGGATCTGGCTTTTACTCTCAGTTCATCTATGCTTTGTATGTGTTAGGTGCGTCTGATAATGATCTTAGACCTTGATGCACGAATTAGCACAATTCATTTCTACAGTCTATTTGGCCTATTGCTAAACCAATCATTTAACCTGAGGCTTCACTTAATTTTCTTATCATTTGGTTGTTATTGATTGGGACACATCATTTGATTTATTCCTGTTGGGTAACACACCTATGCGGCCTCTATGGTACTTGATTCCCATTTTTCCTTGTTTTTGGTCTTTTGAACCTGCCATGTATGTCATCATATTGTTTTAGGGTATGTCGGTTACCTGAGAATTCAGTTGGAAAACTCACCATTTGCGGTCTATGCTCCTTTTGTTTTGGGTGGTTGGCGTTGTAGCTTTAGCCAGAGTGATGAATGGATTATAGTATTTATTTATTTTATTTTTACTCTATTCATTGTCTTGTTTCTTGCGAATAATGGTTGTCAGTCATTGTCTCTTGATCCTTGTTGACACCATGAACTTTGTCTAAATCGAGTATGAAATGAATCGTTATTGTTTTCTTTAATATTTACTCTGATGATGGGTTCTCACTACCCATAGTTTTGGTATCATATTACCTGGTGTTTTCCCTTTTGATCTATTCGTGGTTCTGATTATGGTAATGTTTTCTTTTAATGAAACTGACTCCTGCTCCAGCCATGGGTTGGATAGCCATTTTTGTGTGGATGCTTCTCTTTTAATAGATGTATATACCTGTGTTCTATTGAATTAGTCACCCTTTTATTTTACCTTGAAATCTTGTTAGCTGTGACCTTTGGTTTGGATGTCAACACCTTTTGTATCATGCATTTGTTATGCTTCTATCTTTTGCATGTATTTGCATGCACCTGAGTTTAATTCTCTGGTATCCAATTTGTTTGGTCTTTGAATGCTTTATGATATGTGGCAAGTATGATTCTTTCTCTTTCGCCACCCTTGAGTGTTTAGTAATCTTCAATTATGGACTGACCTATAAGTTATGTCATGTGGAGTTGAATCTATAAGTCCACATCTTTCTGGATCGACTATTTTCTCTTATTGTTAATTAATGCATGTTTGAATCAACCACTTCACATAGGTATTCACGGGCTTTGTGTAGTCAACCACACGTTGGGCTTCCAGTTCTTATTTTGTGTTACTCTTTTCCTTTTCATTAATGATTTAGTGATATTCTCGAATATAAATTAATTTCTTATTTGTTAAGTAAATTAAAATACTCGAGTCAAGTATGTTGTTAAATTATAAAAAAGGAAAATCTTATTATTATATATATTTTTGCATTACAAAAGATAGGCACCGTTTATACTAGTATTGATAATAATAACTATTATTTACATTTACATATTACCCATGACTATATTCTATTAGAATATATATATACTTAAATGAGAATGTAATTCAATAGTTATTAATTGTTATAAATAAAAGTTCCTCTTTGATTTATTAATTGGTTTCTTGTTACTTTATCACAAATGCATTGGTTTTTGATTTGGTATGTAAATTGAATGTAGATAGTTTAAATATGAAATGGTTTATTAATCAAAATACAATGGCAATGTTAATATTGAGATGTTGAATTTGTCATAGTGTGTCTAAATGCTCCTGAGATTGTTAGAGAAAAGTAGTATGTTAATATGATTACATTCATGTAATTATTATACAAATGTTTATGTATTTATGTAGCAAATTATGCTTGTTTTGTTACGAAATAATGTATTAGATTTCGAGGAATATGATTTATGATTTTATTTGAATTCCATGGGAAAATACTTGATGAATTTAGTAAACGATGGTGTGTGTAAATAAGCAAAAGAATTCATCCTTTATTCATTTTAATGTGAGGGGAATATCTCGTTATGTATATCATTTTGTCACAAATTTTGAGTGTTTTATATACTTGCATTGGTATTTTCTTTTCTATAATTGTTTGCATCATTTGTGAAACAAGTATATTGATGTAACTAAGAAATGTGAAAGTGGACTTTGGTTCATGTTTAAATTTTCTTTTCAATTTAACCTTGGAATTCTTCCAGAGGTTAGGATGGTGATTCATTATAGAGTGTATGATGCTTGGATATTGTTATTTTCTCGGAATGACTTGAATTAGGGACTTAGCCATGCACGATATGTTATCTCATAGGAGGTATTCATTGTTTTTGGTATCATCATGTTTATGGGTTTATGTTTTTGATTTGTATGATGTGTTTCTTGACTACCCATTGTTTTATATTTGTGAGTAATGTTATAGGAGGAGTGGTTTTCAAAAGGGGCCGGACCCAAAAGTGGTTGCATGGGTAACCTCTCAGAAATACTTAATATAATGATAACCTTAATAATTCTTAGGGGTTGGGTAGTTAAATCTAACCATTCAAATAACTTTTTGCCTCACCCTAGACTTTAATGCTTGTTTAGATTGAAGCGGGTTGAGAAGGCCTGGAATGGAAACTCGAACACTTCATCTTCTTGAGAAGTGATTTGAATCCAAATAAGTTTGTTTAGGGGCCGAAAGTTGTTAGAGGTTGCCAGGGTAACTCTGGTAGAGGGTTGGTAACCTAGGAAGGCTATCCAGGGTAACCTATTATGTTTATGTGATGACACTCTTATCTTAGTACACTTGATTGTTCACTTGTGATTGTGATTCACCTCTGGAGTATGCCATTGTCTTGTCATTGTGATGACATGTATTTCGACCATGTATTGTGTGATGTTCATCTTATTGTCAGTTTGACTTGAGGACATATTCTATCTCCTAGCACGGGGGGTGGGCTTTCGAGTTCCACACGGTTGGGAGGAACGTGCCACATCTTCCATTGGGTCTCCTCTAGGTGATTTTGTTTGTGACATGTTTGTTCTTGGCAGGATCTTGATTGCACATCATTCACAGAGTTGTTCATCAAACGAGTTTGTGGAAGTGGTCATCATCTAATCTTGTTCTTATTCTTCTTTGTTCACACTCATGATGGTACATGAGGTTTCTTTGTATTGATACTTGTAATGTTTTGAGATTTGTCACAATCTCATTTATTGTTATGTAACTCTTGATGTAATGTATCTGGACCTGACTATTCTCACGAGTTGATTTATATATAGTTCTTGTAATGTTACGATGTTTAATTACTTTAGTAGTGTTGTTGTGGAATCCTAGAATGTTCATGTTATGTTGTTAGTCGCATGTTATTTAATGTTTTAAAAAAATTATCCTGTTGTTAAGCATTAATAACATAACATTTCTTGGATTCCATGATGGGGCATTACAGACACTCTCAAATAGGAGAAGAAGAGAAAAGTGTCTAATCTTGGTTGTTTTTAGTCTTCTAACCTATTTTTATTGTGCAAGAATTTCAGTTTTCTAGTTTCATACTTCAAATAATTTGTTTGCATTTAGTGCATTGTTTTTAAGAAACAAAAAAACTCAATAAGGGTATAGCCTATTTTTCAAATTTCAAGCTTTCCTAACCCTCTTATGCAGGTTTTTCTAACTATTTTTTTTCTTCTGCAAATTACTATTTTTTCTTCTTGTTTGATAGTTGTTTTTCTAACTATTTTTATTTTGTTGGTTTCTATAGTTGTTACAGATTTCAAATATTTTATATAAAGTTTTCCAAGCTTTTTGTTAAATATCATTTAAATTTGAAAATTTCCATTATAATTTGCATGCATGTTTTTTTTTACAAAATTTTAAAAACCCTCAAATAAAGGGTTATATTTCATTTTTTTTAGATCTATATTCTTTTTACAAGATTAAACTAAATCTGTAAAAAAAATCAATTTTTTTTAGGGCTCTAGCGCTCATTTTAGCTTAGATTTGTTCTTTAATAAATATATATATATATTTAAAAAAATCATATTTCAAATAATTTGTTCTTATATCTATTTACAAGTTTTTAAAAAAATAAAAATAAACCCAATAAGGGGTTATAGTTCAAGTTTTATTTTTTTAAATCCAATTTTTTTTTGCATGTTTAATTCTTTTACAAATCTGCATATTTAAAATGTAAAAAAATATTTTCCTTTCAAATCTGTATAATAGATAAAATAAAAAAACACTTTTTCTTTAAGTCTCTAACCTTATTTTAACTCATTTTTTTAAGAATAAATCAAAATATTTCAAAAATAATAATAATAACCCTCGCTTTTGTTATAGATGCAATCTCTTTTTCAAAAAATATTTACTTCAATCTTATGCCGCATTCCCTCTTTTTCAAAAACTATTTACTTCAATCTTATGTCGCATTCCCCATGCTGCAACGCTCCTTCCTCTATAAACCACTTCTTCTTGCATTTATTTTTTGAAAATTAAACCCTCTATTTTTTTCCCACTCTCCCTGCATGCTAAATATATTATTTTTATTAGTTTTTTTTCAAACAAGATTCTTTGCCCGACCATTTATTAAAAAAATTATTTTAATTTTTTTTTAAATCCACTTCATTTTCATTCGCCCACCCTCATTCTTCTTCTGCTCATTTACTATTAATATCTAAAAAAAAATTAGTTTGATTTTAAAAATTTTGCTCATTATATATGTTGCTCGTCCTTTTTAAGGATCTAAAGTTTTTTTTCTAAAATAGACTTTTATTTGTTACGTATTATTCTTAAAAGTTAACTTTTGTATATATAAAGTTTTGATTAAAGGTAAAAAATGGGTTTTGAAGGGGCCCGAAACGCTTTACACCAAAAAGCAGCTGAGACAAAAGATAAAGTCAACTACAACATAACAAACCAACCACAACAAGACCACAACAAAAAATCAGCAAAAAAGTAGGACCCCACCCAACAACATTACATATTATTCAGAATATATGTAGCCTCCACATCACAGGATGCATTCTTAACACTCTCATCCTGAGTAGCAAATAGATCATGAGCCCTAGCTTGAGCTTTGGTCTTGTTGCAGCTTCTAACCCTAGGCCCACCCGATTTCACCTCACCAATCAAAACACAACCCTTATCAAAACCCTTATCACCAAGCTTCTCCCCTTCCATCAGCTTTCCAACAACATCATCATCATCAACACCCTTAACATTTTTAACACTAGCCACAGGGGAAGTAATACCAACAAATTCACCATTAAACCCAGTTTTGTTTCCCTCCCTTCCTTTCTCCAAATTAACATAAATATTTTCAATGTGATTTTCCAAGGTGAGGATTCTTGCTTCAAGATTATGCTTTAACAAAAGCGTTTCCTCCACCACAATATTCAGTGAGTTCATGAGATCATCAATCTGATCCTGAACAGAAGAATCTTCCACTTTACTTAGAACATCCCTCACTTTCACATTAGTCATATTCAGTTCATGGAAGATCCATTTAAAAATCTTATTAAAAACAATGGAACCCTCTTTACCAGCTCCCAAAACATCAACAATATTTTCTTTACCAATATTAAAAACATCTTTACCCTCTTCAACATCCTCATGCAAGGAGCAAACCTTAACCACATCAATAGCAACCTCCTTACCCTTAACAGTAGCATTCAGCATCGTAGTCGGCGTTTTGATTTTTCGGATGGACTCCACAATCTTAGCAGCAACCACCATCCTTTTCATCTTCCTATCTAGGTCCACTACAAGGGAGTCCACAACATCTTGCCCAACATCAGCCACAACCTTCTTATCCTTCTTTTGATCCCTCAACCCACCCGAAGAGATGACAACACCTTGTTCCTTACCATCTAGACACCCCACAACATCCTATCTTCCAACCACTTTAAGAGGAGTATCCAGCTCGAGCATTTTGCTAGTAGACCTAACCACCTTTTTCTTACTATCACCCACACAAGCCTCCCTATTTTTTAGAATAAGGGGAGGCAACGATAACTCCCCAATCACATCCTTCATGTCCCTTCATCTTTGACTCAACATTTCCTCAGTAGGCTCTTCACTACAAGTACCATACCCTTTGTTAGGGCACGACATATCCCTTTTGCGCTTTCCCAAAGCAAGGGCTCTCATATCTTCATCCATAGTAGCTAGGGAGTCCGACACAAAATCCACATCATCCTCCAACTCTGACTCCTTTTCTAGGATAAGCTTCCATCTTTTCCTATTTTTTCAGGTCACTTCCTCCTCAAAAAAAGTGGCATAACCCTTATCCTACTTGTGTATCACAACCTTAGGGGTAGAAATCAATTTAACCACCTTAAAGTATTTGGCATAATCCACGATAAGGAGAATCAACCCCACATGAAGAACAAGGTTCTTCGGATTTTTCTTATGATCAAATATCCTAGCATCCAGAGAGGCCAAAAGGTAAAAAGAAAAAGAAATTCTTTTCTTGTGACAAAAATGATTAATTAGAACAAAGTGATAGGCATTTACCACAAAATAATGACCTTCAAGAGAAATATACCACATTATCTCCTCAGCAACGTTCCCCCATAGGGCCTTGATAGATTTCCTTTGATATCCCCACTCTTCGCCGCTCTAGGGTCCTTGGCTTCCTCTCCTTTGAAGAAGATTTGCATGGCATTCTGTGCTTCTTTCTTGTCTCTATAAAACTTCATACCTGCCATCGATAAGCCAGTAATTTGGGCTATGAGGTCTTCATTAACATCAAACTTCCTCCCTCCAAGTTTCAGAACCTTGTTATTCCAGTTTTTGGCAAATAGAGCAGTCATTTGGGGGTTATTACCATGCAGTTTCTCAAGATAAGGCATCAATCCTCCCTTCTCAAGAATAGCCCAAACCTCTAAATTATTCTTAACCGCATCATAGGAGAAAGGCTCCGCATGATTTATGTCTCCACCCATGGCTGCCAAGTTAACAGAGTTGAGAATGTTCACAACTCTCAGAACAATGAGGAAAATTCTCAAGAAAGCAACACTTAGAATACCCATAATCCGTGTGAGAAAAGAGACGTGGCAAAGGTGATTTAATAACATAGTAATCCACTCCCTACAAAGATCTTCCTTAGTACCATCAGGGAAAGTTGAATCCTGATTACCACTCCTCCATATCATAGCCTTCCATGTGATGATAAACATGCACGCCCAACACCAAACAAGGACCAAATTCCCCTTAGATTTGTGCATCATTATTAATAGTGACAATCGCCTCTATAGGAAGAGGTTCATTGAAATCCCATTCCCGAGCCCCTCTAACCCCCAAATTAGCAAAGATATCAGCAAGACTATTACCTTCTCTCAAAATATGAGAGATATAATAATCATCAAAAGAATTAAGGATATCGATGGAGTCCTTAATCAAATTTTCTATAGTCCAAGAGCAGGTAGCACATTTTTTCAAAATATTTATGATATTGAGTGAATCCCCCTCAAGCCAAACTTTTTTAAATCCTTTCTTTTGAGCCAGTTTGAGTCCATGATAGGCTACAACTATTTTTATATATAAAATTACTTTTAGTTACTTTAATTTAATAAAGAATCTTTAGCTTTTAAAAAAGAAGTCTTTAAATTCTTTAACTGGTTTTATCTTTTATAACTTAAGTTTAAGGTAGCATTTTTTTAAGGAATGAATTTTTTAATTCAAACATTTAAAACTTTAAAATTCAAGATTTTTTACACTTTTCATGTTTTAATAAAAAAATTTAATTAAATAATTTAACATTTAACTTTAGCTTTATTTTTTAAAGATCATTTTATTTCAAATTTAATTTTAAATTCATATTATATATTATTTTTATAATTAATATTTTTAATTTCATATTTAAATTAATCAACTTTTTTAAGTTCTTTTATAAATTAATTATTATCACATTTAATTTTTAAAGAGGTTTTTTTGAAGTTTTATTTCAGTTCAAAGGGGGTCTATTTTTTTCAAGCCCTTAATTTTATTCAATAAGGGCTATTTTTTATTTTAAACTCAGTTATTGTTATTTCCTTTTTTAAGTTGTAAAGTATTTATTTTTAGTGAAGTTTTTGTGATCTTAAATTTATTTACAATGTCAACTTTAATTCCTAAAATTAAATTAAATGCTTCTAACTATCATTCTTGGAACACTCACATTTCTTTCATTTTTCATTTCAAACATCTTTTAGGTTTTGCTACGGATCCTAAATCTAACCCGGTTCGTCTGCATCCAAAGATGAAATCGAAAAATGGAATCTTAAAAATGAGGAAGCCCTTGGCCTTATAGGCATCTCCATGTCACCCAAACTTTATGTTCACATTGGGACATGTACAACTACCTATGAAGCATGGGACAAACTCAAAACCATTTATGATAGTTCAAATGAATCAATAAAAAATCAAATTCAAGATCAACTTGAAGATTTGAAGTTTTTTTATTTTAAATTTATGGATGATTTTTTATTGAAATTTGATGCTTTAAATAGTCAGTTGTTTGGTTTAGGAGTAAAATTAGATAATCTTAGATTAATTCATCTTATTCTTAAAAAATTTCTTCCTAGGCAATTTCAACAATTCATTACTATCCATGCTTACATATCTATTCCTTCTTTAGCTACTCAATTAACTTATGATATATTTTGTGATTTATTAAGACAAGAAGAAGCTAAGTTAATTCAGTTTGGTACTCTTAAGTCGAATGAACATTCTTTTTTGTCTAATAATAAGAAAAAATTTAAACTTCGTTCTAAACAACAACATTATAATTCCAAACCTCATTATAATAATGGCAATGATCATAAAGAGTTTAACTCTTCTAAGAGACCACATTGCACTTATTGTAATAAGGATGGTCATTGGAAAAATACTTGTTTTAAAAAGCAAAATGAGAAAAAGCCTATGAATCAAAATAATCAATAGTTTCATAAGAATGGTAATCAATTAAGACGTTCTTTTACATGTAGTTTTAATGTTTCTAAACCTCTTGAATAGGTTATTGATTCAGGTGCATCTCAACATGTTACTTCACATAAAAATTTGGTTTTTTAAATAACTTTACAAGTACTTTATTATTGAACTTGATCAACCCAATAATAGTGTGCTTGTTTTACTCAATTATATTTGGAATATGAAAAGGGGATATTCATGTAGTCATGAATGCATGAATATCATCTTAATGACTTATTTACTTAATAATCCTTCACTTCATAGTACATGCAATTCTCATTATTCCATCACAATTTTTTTTAATTCAAGGTGGCTTGATTTGTGCCCCTTCATATTTAAATATATCTCTGAGAGATTTCTATACAAAACTTCATGGCGCACCTAATTTTCATGATTTTTTGAGTGTTGGGCCTTGGGTTCTTCCAGGTATACCCAGGTACATGGCTGATGCTCTTGGGTCCATGAACCATTTGGCTAGGTTCGCCTTGGATAAGCACAAGGTGCGCGCCCAACCTTGTGGGTTCGCCTAGGTGCATGCTTGCACGCACCCAGGAGAACCCACAGGGCTATGCACGCACCCTATGTGTACCCAAGGTGAGATTTCTATCACACTTTGTGAGAAATTATCATTCTCTCTACCTAAGGCTTGATCTATTATAATGTTTAAAACAAACCTAGTGTTTCCTTCTCATCTACAATTATGTTGTTTTAGGGAATTTTTTTAGTAAATTTTTCTTTTTGATGGATTTATCTCATCTATATATTTTTGAAAATTTAAAGCTCATTGCAATATTTTCTTTCTTGATGGATTTATTCCATCTATATATGTTTTGCAAATTAATCTTTTTATCAATTATCAATGGAGCCTTTACATATATATTTTATGCGCTAGTTGCATTTGCAGTAATGTTGCATAGGGAGCCCATGGAAAATATTTCCATCCACTTTGATGCTATGCACTTACTTATTTATGATGAACTTAGATATATTTTCTTAATTGATGGGGATAAAGTTCTTGAAACTTTTATGTTTCATTATTTTATTGAAGGTGTTGGTGTTTTAATTTACCCATTAAAGCTTCATAATGCTCTAAGAGGTTTCCAAACTCTATATTCAAGAAACTACAAAGCTAATGGCCAACTAACGAGATTCAATCAAAGACTAAGATCTCCTACACTTTTGGCTCTATGAAACCAAGGAGGGTTTTCCTAAGTGTGTTCATAAAAATGGTTTATGCCTATAAGAAGACTTCTTCATATAGATACATTCCCCACCAACGCAATTAGATAGCAATTATCCTGGTGGCGGCAAACCAAAGAACAATAACAACTATCTAGAGCAAGGAGAATAAAATTAATGTAATGTTTTTATCTCGAAAGAGATAGGATTTGATTTTTTTAAATGTTCAGATCTTGAATCACCACACTTAGAGCTATAGTCCTGCACTTCTAAAAGAATGTTGAAAAACTACCCAGTGCCTCATCCATCAGGTGGGAGTCATATAAAACATAACCCAGAAATTATGAACTTATCACCATAATGCTTTACATTATGAGATCTTTCAGTTTCTTAAAACAATACTCCTTAATGAATCCTGAGCATATTATCACAAACCTGTAACTCATTTTCAAGCATTTGATTAACTCATTAAGTTAAAATAGGAAAATGAAATACACATTCAAATATACAATTGAAGCTGAATGAATAAACCATTGATGAACTCATTCACAATCCATGACATATAACCAGGAGAGCAATTGTTTTAATAGTTTTTTTATTTTGCTTCAATATCTGTCATTACATAAGAAAAGAATGCTTGTTTCATACTATTCCCAACCTAGAAATATTTCCTAGTTAATTCCTTCAAAAAACCCACAGTAAAAACTAACTGTACATACTTTAAGCTTCAAGACACAAAAAATATGACCCTAACAATGAGCCGGGAAATCTCCTTTATAGAATAGGATAGCAACAAGCATCGGGCTCCATTGTTTATTTCAATATGAATTTCATCCTAACGAAATGTAATTTTAATTCACATTCCAAAAATTCCTCATCATTAGAAATAACAATAATCGAACCGAGGAATCAAAATGGTTACACCCCAGTAACCAGTCGGAGAAAAAACAAAAAACACCATGCCATGCACGCGCACGTATGCATTGAAACCAAACCACCAGAACAACATCAAACAGCAAAAAGCACCACCCCAGCAACCCACATCACCCTCCAGCATCATTTAGTAAATAAATGGCCCCGATATAGGTGACCACTCCTGGTTCTCACTTCAGTGTGAAGCGAAACCACTCCCTTTTTCTTGCCAATACCAGCACTAGATCCAACAACACAACACGGTGCCATTGTAGCAATTGGGGAAACCGCGATGACCTCCTCGTCCACCCCCACAAGCTTAGTCATGGTCGCGAGATAACAATGATAGTATGAATCAATCTCAGACCCATCGTCACTAGAGCCCGAAGAGAGCACAACAGGGGAACTGCGACGTCTAGACTACCTGCCCACACCTCCAACAACTACTTCAGGAGCATCAGGAATAGGTTGTTCCTCCTTGCGCCGTGAATTCCTTGCACCCACTTTGGCACTTCGCTGTACCACAAACTTATCCATTGAAAATACTAGCTCAAAATTAGCAAGCAAATCAATTACCCACAAACAGACCAATTTAAAATGCGATGATACTGATGATCAATTTAGTAGGCATTTATAGAGCAAACCAGTGTAGGGAATATTAATTGCCCAAATTGTAGTACAAGCATGCGAGTGATTAGTGGCTGATGTAGCCACCACAAAATAATTCTAGGCTTATGGAAAATGGCGTACAACCCATCATTGCATTTACTAGTTGGATACCACTCGCACACAAGGAGATCAAGAGAAAATCCATTGAAAAACTTGTGCCATTAATGAAAATAACTTACAGAGCGCAAACAATTCTCACACAGGTGAACAGTAACCCTTTGAATTCAAACTGTTGATGTGAAAGAGACTTGTCAAGTTAGACGACTCAAATTGAGTCAATGATCGTTGAAAATCCATATCACTACCGGGGAAAAATAACAGCCATTCACACCCCTCAAAAATAGGAAACCACAATTGAGTTGTAGGCCCTACCCAGCCCCTTCTACTCCAGGAGCCAAGCCACGTGTCATCGTTTCACAAACCTCATATTAGCTCTGAGAACATTAATCCAATCGTGCGAGGCTAGCGAGGGACGGTCATCATCAATCCCCATCATTTAATACCCACTGGTGAAAATATATCCACTTGTCATTGTTGGCACATCAGGACAGGGCCCCACTCTTCCATACTTGTCAAATGGTGGCACCTCGCACACCTCGCACCACCTTAGTGACATCAATAGAAAAACCTGCAAGGTCCGTGAGGAACGGTCCAAATCAGAACCTATGATCAGATAGTCTTCCAAACTACATAAATATAATAGTGGGGCTGGCCGAAAAAAACCCTTGGCGGCACAAAAATTTAGGCCTAAGTGGCAAAGAGAAGACCGATAGGTCGGGTGAAAAGGGGCCAGTAAGAGCACGAAAGAAAGGCTCAGTCGGATGACTTAAGAGACCAGTAACCCTCAATAATAGATCAATGCTAAAATATAATGCACGTGAGGGTTTAAAAGGTACCAATAAATTTTACCATGGGTGACCAAAACCCTGAACCCTAAGCATTAGACCTCTAGCCATGAAAAGTAACTAGTCATGCCCAAACTAGGCAAAAAATTTGACAAATTTTTAAAAGTCCCATCAGAAGGTATTATGGTTTAAAAAAAACCCATCTCTAAGACCAATCTTTCAAATTCCTTTGTTATTAATCTTGATACAATTTCCCTTTACAATACAATGATGTAGTGAGAGATAACCTACATCTATTATTGCTATGTCTATAAATTGAGATTTTATAATTTGGGTTATTCTTTCTATCTATCTCTTGGTTTCATTAGAAGTAAAATTGATCCAAATTTATACATTAAGCATAGTGAAAATGATATTGTGATTATTATTTTTATATGTTGATGATTTAATTATCACTTCTAGTTCTAACATTTTGATTAGTGATGATAAGCATAGTGAAAATGATATTGTGATTATTATTTTATCAAGTCTCATTGTTCTATAGATGTTGAATATAAAGGTAGTACTAATGCATCCAAAGAAGCACTATGGTTAAGAAGATTACTTGAAGACTTGGGTCTATCTCAAATGGATCCTACTCCTTTATATTGTAACAATCAAAGTTCTATCGCTATAGCAAAGAATCTAATTTTTTATTCAAGGACCAAGCACATGGCTCTTCAACATAACTTCATTAGAGGGAAAATTGAAGACAAGCAAACTTCTCTTATGTATTGTAAAGGTGAAGATAAAGTGACAGATATTCTCACTAAGTCTCTTTGTAAAGATAAATGCATCATTCATTGTAAAAATATTGGATTACAACCCATTGAAGGGTTTGATGTAACCTCCCCAAGTAAAGCTTAAGGGGGGATGTTAGAAGATAAATCTTTACTTGGTAAAGGTTATTTTTTAGATGTAATTTTTTATTAACTTGTAGGAATATTCCAAAGGAATCCCTACAAGTCTTTTGTATTTTTTGTCATCTCACACATGTGTGAGGATGACTTATTTTTGATTCCTTTATTAAGAATATTTGTAACTACCTCCTTAAGAGGTGACACTTTGCACACACATAAATGAATAGTGGCAACCATTGAGTTGGGAGTTACATTCTAACTCCTCCTTCTCACCTCTACTTATTGAGGTGCATCACCTCTCATTATTTAAGACTCAAGCAAGTAAGCCTAAGGATGAAACTCTCTCTCTCTCTCTCTTTGTATTATTCTTTAGGCATTTTGCCTCCATTCATAATATTGGGGTTTTTTCTTGTTTTTTCCCCTTAACAAATTATTGTGTCTCTCTTGCTTTGGTGGTGCTTGGTTTGGCTACTTGAATCTACTTGGTAATCTCTTTCCTTCAAATAATTTCTCATTCATTAGTACTTTCCATTGCTCTTTTATATTTCCTTTCTGAATTCGAAGACAAAGCTTTGTCAATAGCTTCAATGATCAAAATGATGGATTTCCAGCTTATTCTAGATTTGAGAAAGGCATCGGAAAGCCTTCAATATCATCGGGGGAGTCAATCTCAAAAATCATCGTCATCTCCAAAGTACACTCTAATGCTAGACAATGATGAAGTGCGCATCATCATGAAGTTTTCATGGAGAAATATGTTGAAGAAATCTAGTTTTTTCCTTAGATTAGATTTCCCAATTTTAGCATTTTCATGCTTTTTATAAATAAGCTTTGACATTTTACATGTCATTTTGACAAATGTAATCACATGTACACAAATATATTCTCCTATAATTGTGGACAATATTTTTGAATAGTCAACTAGTTAGGTAGGATTTTCCTAGATTTTCTCTTTTGATTTTCATAGATTTTCTCTCCTCTCTCATCTATAAATAAGAGGATTATATTGTAATGTTTTCCTTTTATATTTTGCAGCAAAGTGCTGGCCAATTGAGAAGCAAACATTAAAACTTTGAGTTCAATTTTGTGGATCTAATTTATATCAATAAAGAAGTGAAGTTGCATACCAAACTTTGTGTTGGAAACAATTATCTTTTGATTTGATTGAATTGGTAGTGATTAGTAATTGAGATTGAAAGGGCTTTGAGTAAATTCATCTAAACTTTGAGTTACACCTATTACTTGAAATTGTGATATTGTTGAATAATATTGGTGAATTCTCTATAAGACTTTGTTCTTATATTTATTCATGTTGTTCGTGCAATTATTGTGAATTATATAGAAGACTTTATGCTTCTCATACAATGTTGGTTACTATCTTGAAGGATTCATTATTGGAAGCTATGGAACGACTTTGTGCCTTCGTGAGCTTTTTCTTATTTGTTACTTATCATTATCATGTTCGTATTCTTAGGCTTTTCTTTGACAAGATAGGAATATTGGAATTATTGCTTAATTTTAGTTTGAAGTTGTATTGCAGAAAAATGTTAAAATTGTGAAACACTGTAAAACATATTGTCTGAAAAAAGAGAGAATCATGAATGTGACACACCTCCATATCATTAGTTTAGTGTACATTATTGTAAATATCTGATTATTTTTCCTTAGTTTCAATAAGCAATAAGAAGGGTGCCTCACCTTTCCAAGAGGAGAGATTCAATCTCACATAACTATGGTTGAAATCAAGGTTTTATAATCTGTTAAAAGAGATTACATAATTTTCACCCAACATGTTTCTCATTTTTTTTAATTGTTTTAATCATATGTTCATTTGTGAAAGGAAAGGATGAAGAAATTATATGATAATAAAGAAGGATGCATTTATTTTAGTATATTGAGTAGAAAAAAATATAAATTATACAATCTAATCACAATTAAATTAATAATCAGCAAAGCTCTTTACTTTATTGGAGAAGAGGCATGGGATTGAAGCATTAAAAAATTACCAACTATTGTTGCAATGATTCCTTTAAATTAAATGGGTTCATCAAATGCAAGTGTGGTGCAAATTTATTATTCTTCTCCATAATTTTTAACTCCAGCAACACATTACTCTAGTGGAATCCTTATTTCTCAAATAATCGCCATACTAAAACCTTGTAGTGTATCCAAAACTAAAAGTCATTGAAGATATCACCTAGGAAACACCTCCAAAGTTGTTTAAACATATCATTTAGGTGAATAATCAAGTCATATAGGAACATCAAATCTTGCAAGGTCAAGCACATAAAAAAACACCTTTGATTTGGAAATATAGCATCACTATTAAGGCCTTAAAAAATAAGAATCTTGAAAGAAATGTATGATGGAACTCAAGGTGAAGAAAATTTTGATTTATTATTTGGTTTCACATTATTTTCTCATGTTGATTTCATATGTTTTGAATAAGCACGATACAAAATTAAAATTAGGTAGAATCCATGGATGGAAAAATTGATTAGATATTCAAAAGAATCATATTTAGGATCATGTACATATTCTAGAAGGAAATGATGCAATCTATGCTAGGTCCAACTCTATAAGAATAAATTAAATGTAATAAAAATGTTGAAAAATGTATAACAATGCTAGAGCTTGAAAAGAGTATTTCATAGTGACCTGGAATTAATTACAATGAGACATTTATTCCAATGACCAGAAAAGGCATCATAAGGACTATTTTAATAAAATTAGCTCAAAACAAAAGGAAAGTCTATTAAGTGGATGTTAGATTTAAATTTCTAAATGAGGTAGTAGTAGCAGAATTTTATGTACAATAACCACTTTGGTAGAAAATTTGGGTCAAGAACATAAATATTATTGATTAAGGTAAGTTACAATATCTTGGCACACTAGGATTAATTCTTATTATGTAATAATGGTTTCATCAAGAGTAGTAAAAAATAACACTACACATCAAAATAAATTATCAATATCATTTTTTTTAATTTTATACATGGATGATTTGATATTTATAGGAAATTTATTAGCTCATTTGTTCAAATGAGCAATACAAAAGGAATTTAAAATTTAACTAATGTGGGTTTATTGAAGTCTTAAATTAATGGTATAGAAGTAAGTCAATTAGATGATGTCATATATATTAGTTAATCTAAATATTCCATTATACTATGAATGTATTTAGAATGATGAATTAAAATCCAACAACAAAACTAGTTGGCATAGAATTCAAATTAAACAAAGATAAGGGATTGAATGTATATCCAACTTTATACAAAAGCCTTGTTGGTTATTTAATGTACTTAATAGCCACATGTCCTAATATCATGTTTGGAGTAATCCTAATTTCAAATTTTATGGATTCACCAAAGAATTCTTGGTAGCAAGGTAGGAAAATAATGTTGAGACATGTTAGTGGAATGAAAGATTTATCATTTTATAAAAAGCATTAGATGATTTCAAGTTAATTGGTCATACAAATAGTGATTGCGTAGGAAGCATTGATGATATAAATAACATATCTATTTTTTTTTTTCAATTTTTAGTGATCATAGTTTCATGTGATTCCAAGAGGCAACCCACAATCATTATTTCATGAACACAACCAAAATATCTAAGATTTACATCAATAACATGTCAAGTCATTTGGATGAGAAGAGTATTGTTATACTTGATAGAAGTGACAAATATATTTTGTGATAATAAATTTTCTATAGTATTGTCCAAGAATCATTATTTTTACAAAAGAATCAAGCATAATGATATAAGATATCACTTCAGAGGGAACTAGTCAACAATGATGAAATATAATTGAAATTATGTAAATCAAAATATTAGTATGCCAATATTTTCATGAACCCATTGTGAAAAAAAAAATATGAGAGAGTTAGAGAGAATTTAGGAACAATAAATTTGGGAAATCAATCTTAAGGGGGAGTGTTGGCTCTAACCTTTCTTTTCATTGTATTTCTTCACCTAATGTTTCATATGAATGGACATAGCTATATTGATGTGAAAATTCTTGTATATATTTTATATGAAAAATCAAGCTCCATATTAATTGTAATATTTTTTAGATTTTTTTTCTCTTGATCATATAAATAAATTAATTTTATAATACTCCAGCATAGGGAGTAGAATTCATTTTTAATATAGGTAGATATTTTCATTTCATATGAAGATATAAAACTTAACATTTGTATTGTGAGGAATGAATAGACAAAAGAAGCAATAAAAATAGTAGTATGGGTGTATAAAAAATAAAAAGTAATATATACATCAAAGTAGTAGCAAGATAATGATGGAGAAACATATCAAGTAGCAACTTTTGTAATATCAACATTTTATGATAATTTTTTAATCTATACAATGTAATACCCCTTTGTTTTTCTCTTTGTTTCAGACAGTGTTTTACCTTGCTTAGCTTTGTTTTTTGGTTGCACTTATACTTTGATATACTTTGATACGTGTTGATTATTTGATCGCTATTTATAGAGCGATGTGGATTATATGTTGTGGTGTGATGTACTCTATTTGATGTTATCATTTGACATGTCCTTGATTAGCATAATGATTATTTGGAATAACATGGTTATATGCACATGAGTAGATTGTATATGTTAGAATTGTCAGCTTGGTGATAAGTGTATTGCTGAAGGGGACGAAATTGCATCACTCGCTTGTGAGCGCCTTGCGATTCTGTGACTTCCTCTTCATGGTGTGTTCTATTATGATGTTTATATACATGTTCTATTTATGCCTTGTTTATAGGATTGTAGGTACAAGACATCGACTTCACCTGGTTTCACAAGTTTGAGCATGTCGACCCAATGGTTATGTTGATTGGGAGATAGTAGCTACGATACTTGTGTCAAGCCTTTACCCTAGCCTCAGTGTGTCATCGGGTCTAGTCGATTTTTCTTGCTATTAAAGTTGTATATTATTGCTTTGAATTTTTATGCTAAAATGCTTTAAAAGGGAAATTAATGAATTTAATCATTTAAAGTTGATTATTAGATTAATCTTATTTTAATGTTAGAATTTTTGAATTAATAAATAAATAAATTTAATTTAATTGATAAATAGTTTAATCCTAGGTTGATATTTTTTATTGATTAATTAAATTAGTTAATAAAGTTAAATTTGAAAAGGGAAAGTTTTGTAATTATTAAATATTTTAATTTTAAATTCTAGAGGATTTTATGCAAAATGGGTTGTTAGAGATATTTTGTGATTTTCAACATGTGTTAGATGAATTAATGAGTTTGTTGGAAATTTATTCTCAGGGAGAAGATTGTGGCTTTGACAGAAGAACTTGGAAGCTTCTTCACCGCAGTAGCATAGGGATATTTTGTGTGTTGGGAAATTGATTGAAAACAAGTCTTTCTGTGTTTTGCTTGGGTTCTGGAAAATATTTGAAGAATTGTTAGACAAAGAGATTTTGTGTTCTTGAAATTTTTGAAAAACGTTGTTCTTGGGAATTGTTGTTGTGTTTGAGAAATTGTATTATTCTTAAGGAAGCTATTGTCTATCTAGGGAAATTGCTTGGATCTGTGAAGGAGGCACTGCTTCAGATTTACAAATTCATGGGCATTGGACTATAGGTTCATTCTTTAGATTTTGTTAAGTTTTAAATTGAAAAGCTTCTAGATTAGATCTTCTTTGTAAAAGATTGCATGTGCAAACTTTTAAGTTTTTGTTTTGTGTTAAAAACTGTATTGCCATAAATAAATTTCTCTATAGAATCATTTTCTTCTGTAGGTTAAAATTCTCTATGGAAAAACTTTAGCAAAATGGTAAATTGGTATTATAGTGAATTTAGATGAACCTAGAAGGAAACGCTTAGAGATCTGGAAAGAAAGCCTCCCTCTGAAATAAATTTAGTTTCTGTAGAAAAAAATTCTCTTGTAGGTTGAAATCTTCTTGGGAAAATTCCTGTGAAATTAATTGTACATGAATTTTATTGTTCTTCTTTTAAGATTAATTTTCTGGATAGTTGAAAAAGAAAAGAAACCTCTATGATTTGGTTGAGAAATTCATCTATAGTATTTTATTTGTGAAATTTGGCTTCTCGGTTGTATTTGCATTTTTTTCCTATAGATGGCCTTTTTGAGAAATTTTTCCCCAATCAAACTAGTGTGTTGAATTTCTTAAATATATATAAAATATATATACATATATATATATATGCTATGTATATATATATTTATTTATTAATTATATAAGGTTGAAATTTCTGTAAGTGCTTTTATTTTTAAATGATGAAACAACTTGGTTTTGTACGACAAATTTAAAATGGCTTAAATCATTGAATGTTTGAAATTAATATTATGGATTTTATGGGTTTAAGGGAGGGAGGCTGCCACAACCGCCACCCCCATTGGGAGGGAGTCGGCACTGTGGACAACGTTGAGCACTACCCAAAGGTCACACCTCCCCACCAATGGGGAGGTCGGTTGTGCTCAACGCATCCCTCACCTCCATTAACCGTGCCCAATGTTTGGGTGTGAGTTTCTTTATACATTAAAAGCCATGTGAATTGGTATTCAATATCGTCGCATATTATGAATTTCGATTTGATTTTCATTAATTTAGATTAGGATTTAATATAATATATATGATGTTTGAATATATAAATATATATATATATAAATATATATATATAAATATATATATATATATATAAATATATATATATATATAAATATATATA